>CM076580.1:692597407-692792959 GCA_034641835.2 Pinus albicaulis
ATTTGTATTTTAACTTTTGAATTGACCGTTTCATTTCTGAATTATATCTATTGATGTATGTAGATCAACACAACCACCATTCTCCTGATGATGAACTACACTAAGTAGTTCAAAATGCGTCATTTCTCAATTGATTATGTGATTTTCCGGAAGATTTTTGGTTAAATTAGATATGGATCACAAAAGCTTACACTCTCAAATATTAATTGGGTTAGTTTTTCATGATTGAGATATTTTCTAGTTATAATGCTACAGTTTAGTGACTAGTGATTGGTTCAGTAATATATGATTGATTTCGTACATGATCCACTGATAGATTCAAAATTACAGTTATTCCTGATTTATTTTGCAACAGTTTTAGATCTTTACATAGGTGTTATATAGAGGAGGCATGTACATCCACGGGCCCCATTTAGTACATTCGCATACAAAATTTGATGTTTGTTGTTTCTGGTTGGGGTCTACATTCATTGATTTGATTCCTCATAAATTTAATTGATTTGTAGTTTTACAGTTTCTCATATTTAGTGCTTTAGTTTGACATTATTTTTTATAGTGGTCGAGTTTGAAAATATGATGAAAGGTGGCCTACAAATTGTTTGATGATTGTTTGACAAGTGGATCTAGTCTAAAATATTCTGAAAAGTGGTCCACAAGGAGCTGAGGGTTGCATCCTTCAAAAATGTGGTAGGAGATCTCTTCTTGTAGGAGTTGGTAAATGAGTTCAAAGGGTTATAGCTCTCTTACAGTGGGTGTTGGAGAAGGAGAGAGGATTGCATCCTTCTGCATGTGGGTTCCTGCATACTGGTAAGACTCTGTGCCAATACAAGATTGTAAGAATATTTTATTTATATAATAAGAAATAAGACAGAGACAACAACAATGGTTGTTTTCTCCCACATTTGGTTTTCACCTAAAAATACTGTTGTTCTCATGTGTTGTAGTGTTGCTTATGTGTGGTGGTTTATTACACTCTTTATTGCATACTATATGTCTGATGAAACTAATAATGCACTAGTTAAAGATTATGATTTGATGGAACTTATGAAGAATTGATTAACTGGATATGCATTGTTTTCTTTCACTAAATTTGTGTACATACGTTGGTTGCATAAAGAACAATAAAATAAAGAAATCAGAATAAGTAAATGAAAATTTAAAGTGATATTAAAATATTGATTCACCCCTCCACCCCCCCCCCCCCTCTCAATATTTTTCCTAACATTTTTAACCTAAAATCACTCTGATTATTCAATAAAATACTGGAATTTATGTTTCCAGTACAAAGAAAAGGAACAAAGGAGAAATATCTAATACTATATTGAATGCTCTAAGCTATTTTTCAAGAAAAAATACAAATTACATTTCTCAAGTTTGTTTGTAATCAATATTTTTATTATGTGTTTATGTGTCCCATTCATAACATGTTTCTTCTGGGTTGTATTATAGAATGTATGAAATGAATTATTATGTTCATGAATGCATACAAGCCTGCCCTTGAAACAAAACCTATTTTATTGAGATAATACTAAAATATTTGGATAAGATTCAGTGTTTTTCGAATGCACCTTTTCATTTTCTGGAATTAACATTATATGATTTCAAATGTTTGAGAACACATAGTTACCTTTCAATTAAATATTGAACTTTGAAAGAAATTCCTCCTGGGGTTCTATTCTCTTTAATTATTTATTTCTTGAGGGATTAGTCATTATCTTTCATTCTTCTATCACTATTTAAAGTCCTTTAAATTTGGAAATTTTGAGAATTTGGCCTATTTGAAGGAAAGAAAGGAGATTTTAGGGTTTTTATGACTTATTTTAGTTCCACAAATTTATTGAATACCTATTAATTTTTGAATGTTAACCAAAATATTTTGATGCCCAAGCATTTATTCCTCTACAAGTAGAAAATATCTCGATGGTTACAACACAAAATATTTAAATTTTCAAATTTATAGGAATAACTTAGTCGATCCCACATCCTAGTATTAATTAACATTCTATAAAAAAATTTGACTTGAATAAAGAGATGAATGTCTTCTTTCATATATTCTATACATTTATTCAAAGAAAAATCCTACCACTTTGGTATCCAAATCTAGACTATTTTATTTGTAAGATATCCAATTGTTCATCGAATCATGAAAATATTGCATTGCAATGTCAATGTTGTCGAGATTCTCTTCACATTAACCCAAGATTATTATATGTAAATTGTAGATGGAAAATATTTCCCATGGTTAAGGTTAATAGCCATAACAAATCACGGGGAAAAAAACCACTTCAATGAAATACTAGAGAATTTGTTTTTAATAATTATTGATTATAGTTTGATAATTTACCCAAAAATTTAAATATTGGAGTGGATCTAGTAGCTAAATATTCTTAAGCCAATATCTTGCTTGAGAATTTTCAGTCAAAAGGAGACAAGAATAGATGACAACAACATGTTTAAAGAAAACCTAAGAGCTCATAACTATCAAAATAAAGAAATCAATTCAACATAATATATATTAAAAGGAATTTAAATGTGGTAGAATGGAAAAATTTTCTTATTGGCAAAGTAAATGGAGATATGGGGCTACAAAACACCTATTTATTGTGAAAATTACAAACATTTGCAGTGATAGATTTATTTCTCCTACTTATTATTTCAATAAGTTATTATTCATAAATCTTCCGACAAATATCGAAATAGATACTATTGCAACATTCACAAATATATATGCAGATAAATAAACAGTCAGAAACATAAGCACAAGAATCAATCACATGTACACAGTTATTTTGGACAATTGTCCCTGGAAAAAACCAATGTGGGAAAACCGGTGCAGCAGATGAGGGTTTTATTAATTCTTCAGCAAATGATATCTTTATAGGGAAATACAACGATAGATAAATTCTAAATCACTTGAGACTGAATTTCTAGCTTACTCAGACAATTATCTGACACCCTGAATAGCCCCTACATGCTCCTCTATCTCTTTGCATGATTCACTACGTAGTTCCAGTGCAGGACAACATGAGTCTACGTGGATACTGCATGGGTTCTCTGTGCTGCAGCCTCAAGCTGCCTCCAGTGACCCACTACTGCCCTCCATCCCTAATCTCGATCACCACTGACCTCCTCCTTCTACTTCTGTAAAATTCTCTCCCTAAAAATCTCCCATTGAGATTGAATTCTACATCATAATGGATCTCTGTCGAGTACTGATTGTATGCCCGACTTGTTTTCCAAATGACCCTCAAGCCTTCTTTTATAATCTTCCTATTGGAGAACCAACGACCCAGATTAAAATATTAATCAATGGCTAAGATTAAAACTTGACTTGATCCATGTTTTTTAGAAGATTCACACTCTGACTTATTAATACCCTTTAATAATTTCATTTCCCTAAGTTTAGACTTAGGGTCTTCATTAAAATAATTAATTATTTTAATAGGTCATGAACTGAGTGGAATTTCCACAAAATATTTATGGGTTCTTCAGAATGCTGTTGTCTAAGCCTCTCTACAAAGTTTGATACTTGGAACACTTCTAGATGCTACAAAATCAACACTCCCTCTTAGGAGGAAGGTTTTCCAAAAATATGCCTCATGCATGCTGCTCTGATTTTGAAGCACCCTATGCGATGTTGATCTCAAGACTTTTCCCCCCATCTGCTCCGTTGTTGCCTCATGTACTATTTCCTTTGACACTGCCACTTCCACTATTGCCCCTGTACCACAGCTCCCTCTAAATACCGAGTCTATACATTCTTGCTACTGGAGGGGATTCTTCATCATCCCCATCTTCTCTTTGAATTAGACAAACTTTGTATTCTCTAGAGCCTTTGTGAGGATCTCTACCACCTGTTCTCCTGTTGGAGTGTACTGCAACTGAGCAGCTTCATGTTGTACACAGTCCTTGATGAAGTGACACTTGATGTCAATATGTTTTGACCTGTCATGAAACACTGGATTCTCATAGAGCTTTATGTAACTCTTATTATCACATAAGATGTTGGTCGCTTCCATTTTCACCTTGAGTAGATTCACTAGCAGTTTCCTAAGACATATGGCTTTGCACAAAGCTATGTTGGATGCCATATACTCTACTTCTGCTAAACTCAATGCTACAAAATTATGTTTCCTATTGCACCAAGAATTAATTCCTAATCCTAGACTGAAATAGTACCCATTGGTACTCTTTCGATCAACGTCTGAACTTCCAGCCCAATCTGCGTCAGTGAAACCACTCAACCTGACATCATTGCTACGGTTGTACTTCAATCCAAGCTTGACTGTTCCTTGAAGGTACTTGAGAACATGCTTGGATGCTGCCCATTGTGCCCTCTTTGGTTCCACCATGAACTGATTGATGGTATTTACACCATAACAAATGTCTAGCCTTGTATTCACTAGGTACATCAATGACCCTATGAGTTGTCTATATAGCATGTGATTCACCTTATCATCTTCAGACATGTTGATTTTCCTCTAGTTGGTGATAATTGGAGTTTTCATGGGTCTACAATTCTCCATCTGAAATCTCTTTAGAATATTTGTAGTGTATCTTCCTTGACCAACGGAGATCTCCCTGTTCTAGTGCCAAACCTCCAACCCCAAAAAATAGTGCATCCATCCTAGATCCTTCATGTCAAATTATTCAGCCAAATTATTCTTGCAATATGTCATGAGCCTTGATGATTTTGTTAGGAATAGATCATCTACATACAAAACCATAATCAAAGGCTCCCTCCCTACTCTTATATAGTAGATATTGGGACATGCGTCACACTTGATGAATCCCATCTTTTGCAGGTAGTTGTCAATTCAATTATACTAGGATCTAGGAGCTTGCTTCAGTCCATATAATTATTTCTTCAATATGCACACATGTGTTTTCTGATCATGTGTCTCAAAGCCCTCCGATTGTTCTATATACACCTCTTCTTCTATCACACCATTCAAGAATTCTATCTTGACGTCCATCTGGTGAATTTTCCATCCCATCTGTGCAGCAAGGGATATCATGGACCTGATAGATGTGTACTTGGCTATTGGGGCGAATGTTTATTCGTAGTCAATTCCTTCCTTCTGAGCATACCCTTTAGCCACAAAACTGGCTTTAAATTTCTTGATGCTACCATCTGCAGCATACTTAATTTTTTAGATCCACCTGGATCCTACAACTCATCTCTCCTGAGGTCTGGATACTACTTCTCAGACATCATTCATAATGATGGAACTATACTCTTCCACCATTGCATCAACCCACACCTGGTGCTGAGCTGCTTCCCGAAAACTGGAAGGTTCTCTGACTTAAGAAACCAAGGCTTGATACCTCATAGGCTGCCTATGTTGTCTCTTCTCATTTTCAGGAATTTTGACAAAGTCGTCTGCGTCCTTCAGAATATGTCGAAGTTCCCTGCTCGTTCTTCCACCGGTGGTGGTCGGATCTACCAACTCTCCCTCCTGCAAATCCTCGGGTGACATATCCTTTGGATCACTATGCCTTCGAGAGGCAACTGAATTTTCTACTGCTGACTGTTAGGGCTGGACCAGAGGCTCTTCCTCAGATTGCATAATAGAAGGCATCTCACAGGATCTTCTGAAGGCCTTCTCCTCCATGAAATTCACATCCCTTCGCACCACCACTTTCCTGCTCTCAGAAATGTAGATGCGATAAGCCTTTTCATTCTCATTGTATCCTACCAGATACCCCTTTTCAGCATTCATCTCCAACATCTTCATCTTCTCACTAGGCACATGACAGTAAGTTGTATTATAGAATATCCTAAAGTGACTCACTTCAATATTACTGCCAGTGAAGACACTTTCTGGTGTGATCTTTCCCAGTGCAGCATGAGGAGTCATGTTCTGAATGTAGATCGTTTTATTACATGCTTCAGCCCACAGGAATTTGGGCATGTCTTGGTCATATAGCATAGGTCTAGTTGCTTCAATGACAATCTGGTTCTTCATTTCTGCCACACCATTCTACTCCGGATTGTATGGATATATCCACTCCCTTTTGATGCCTTCCCTTGAACAGAATCTGGTGAATTATTTGTCTATGTATTCACCACCATTATCTGATTGCAACACCTTGATTCTCTTCCTTGCCAGATTTTACACCAGAACCTTAAACTCTTTGAATCGACTAAAGACTTCATCCTTGGTCTTCAAGAAGTAGATACAGGTTTTCCTGCAATGGTCATCAATGAAGGTGAAGAAATATTTTGCACCGATAAGAGATTTAGTGGACATCGTCCCACGGATATATAAGTGTATCAGATCCAATATACCCTTGGCCCTATTGTTTCTTCTCTGATATGCTGCCTTAGCATATTTTCCCAATACACACCCCTTGTAGACATCACGTCGTTTAGTGCTCATTTCTGGAACACTTGTGACGGTCTTCTAGAGAGTTCTCAATGCGTCATGATGCAAATTCCCCATTATTTTGTGCCATAGATCATTTAGGTCTGTTTCATCTGTGCTGCCAACTAGTGCCATTGGAGAGTCAAGCTATAGCTTGTACATTTTTTTTCTTCTTACCCCGATCTATGCCTTCTTCTTCCAACTCGAGTGCTTGACGTAGATTCTATTTCCAATAAAGCAGACGTCATATCGTCAATTTTGAAGCTGTGACACTGAGATTAAATTCATCCCCAAACCCGGAACATGCAACACATTAGTGGCCTAGATTATATTTCCTGCCTCGGTCTGAAAAAATACGGCACCTCACTATTGAGGCCTCGAAATTCACTGCAACAACATGGGGGATGACCACCCGACCTGGACCTTAAAGCAGTTCCTTTTTCGTTTGGAATGGTGGCTCCGACTGGTTTAACTAGGTCCAGTTACCTTCTCTCAATCTCCATTGTCTTAAAATATGACTTTCATCTATCAATGGGAAAGAGACTTCAGATCATTTCTCTTTCTGATCGAAAAATAAAATGATCCTTAAGCTAATTTGGGCTTAGCCAAGCCACAATTAAAGTTATGCCTCTTCGGAAAGAGGACATTTTAAGGATGTAGAATATAATCTAAATGCAATATTATTCTAAGATGCAAGAAAAAGAAACTATTTTAATCCTATCTCAATTAGGCAGATATAGATCTATCCCAACTGAGAGCAAGATGTTTTAAATAATTGAGATTCAAATATGTTTGTTTTAAATGAATATCAAACTAAAGAAATAGTTCAATTAACTAATATTGTAAATACCAAACACATTCTATCTACAGACCTCTTAATTGAAATAATTAATCAACAACACTCAGGAAGTAGTTCTCAAAATGATATTGATCATTTAATCAGTAACTTGAATAATTAAACAATAACATGCAGAAATAGTTTACAACATATCACTACTCAATAAATCAGTTTTATAAGACAGATTTATGAGTGAATAGTTACTCAAAAATCAGAATTGAATCCATGAGAGTAGCGACAAATAATAACATAAATTGAAGCAAATTACTCATACCGATAGAAGTGCACAAGTATGCGAATAAATTGACACATTCATATTATCATAAAATGAAACCAGCATTTAAAATAATAGTATTATAAATACCAATTTGTTAAGTCCATTTCTCCAGCTCCAGTCTCTAACAATATTTTACAATGCTTGAACGTCTACTTTCAAAATTAGAGCTACTGTAGTGCAAGACTCTGTTCATTATACATAACTCAGAATGTAAAAGAAAAACCTCAATAATATCTAGATCTGATATTCCTCCCCTCTCACCCTACACCTCTAAATTCTCTAGAAAATAATGCCATCAAGAAGTCTAGAATTGCAGAGGATAGAAGCCCCCTATTACATTTTGCAATCTGCTATTTATAATATTTACAAAAAGATTTCTTCATAAGAAAGTTTGTTTGAAGAGTGGTTTTGCTCAATCAATTTTCATTGGTTCAAAAAATATTATTCAATTTTTGGAGCCTTCTCATTGATTGATAGTTTCTTCTTCTCATCTCTACAACTCTTTTTGGCAAAAACAAATCAAAACAAAATTAAAACGTAAAAATAAAATCAAAATGAAAAATCTAGAAATTGAAATAATTTCAATCAAAACTTAATTAAATAAATAATTGAAAAAGGAAATATAAGCTTTATTTGGATTTTTGTGCTGATATAATTGTCTAAGGATATCATTGAAAAATGGATATGCATTTAGAAGAAGTTGTGGGAAAATTAAAATGCAGAAACTAAAACTCAGAAAATTTATTTTGTTAAAAATTCGGAGCATGATCTTTTGCTGAATTTTAGACCCAATAAATAATCAAATATGGAAATGAAACAACTTCAGAAATGTTCTCCATAATTTTATCTATCTAATGAGCCGTCTTGGGCTTCATTTGGCCAAGTAAAATTCCATTTATGAGCTTCCAAAGTTGGTGTATTAAAATTGCCAGAAATCTGGAATTTTTTGTTGCTTGGGCTAAAAATCAAAATTTTTAAATTAAATTCTAATATTAAATTAGATTATGATTATCAATTTATTAATGCTAATTAATTACAATTATATTATTAATCTTAATTTACTATAAACATAAATTAATTAATAAAAATAAATGATTTAAAATTTATTTAAAATATAAATATATTATATTAATATTTTAATTTATTTATATTAAAATTATAATAAAATATTATAATTAAAATATAAAAATTATAATAAAAATATAATAGATATTATATATTTTAATTAAAAAACAAACATCCACGTGAGAGAGAGAAGGGAGGAGGAGAGGTGAGTGTATGAGAATTATAAGGGATAAGGAGTGTTAATGGAGGGTGAGTGAGGTGAGGGAGTGAGGTGGAGGGTGAGGTCACGGGAGTCATAAGGAGAATGACAAAACTTTGAATAAAACTTAAAAACTCATAGTATAACCAAAATCACACATTGCGACTTTTTAAATAATGAGTTTTAAGATTTTAATAAATTTGCGATATATCACAATCGCAAAGTTTCTTGGAAGGATGTGAAGTGGTGTGAAGTGGGGCCCACGTGGGATTAATCATCTTACAATTTAGATTCTAGCCACTTTACAATTTTGAAATTTTTACTTTGGCAATTTGTTTTAAAATAACAAGTTGGAGTAAATTACCAAGACCCTGAAATGTATTTTCGTCTATTGTACAATTTAGCCGAGTCATTTTGTAGGACCGTTAATAAAAAATAAAAAATTAATAAAAATGACTAAAAGTTAATATTTGTAATGAATTACTATTTTAATTATGAGAATCAAAATATTGATACACTTTATACATTTTTCAACCCAAGCGAGAAAAATGATCAAAATTTCAAAAGAGTGTCATTTACAAACCGGTTGACCAAATGGAGCGAAACAAGTATCGTTGGAAAGCTTGTAAAAAAATGGATCCAATAAAGCAATAAAAAAAAATTTGAGGAAGATGAAAAAATGGAAAAAATGCAGGATAATTAACTTAATGAAAATCCTAAAAAGTGTTTAGCCAAAAAATTTGTAGGAAGGGTCCCCATTATTTGAAGTGTATAAGTAAAAAATGGGGGGGTTGTGTTTTACCACAACACTCTCCCAATGGGAGTGCATTTTGCTTTATTACCCATGGTTATCTTGAAATTCATCTTCTCTTCTTGGTAGTCAGAAAAACGGTTCCGTACTCCCGTCATGTGAGCAGAGGCTCCACTATCAATATACCAGACATCGTAAGAGGCAGTGCTTGATACGCAAGAAAAATATTCCTCAAGTCAGGATGCTAATACAGAGACATCGTGATTCATCGGTTATGTCATGCTTCTTCCCCTTCCTGGAGAACTGTGTGAACCCTTCTGCGTTGTTGGAGTAACAGTAGATTTATGTTCACTAATAGATGACCCCTCCCTGTTACTTATCTCCCACTCTGATACCATGTTAAAATTATAATCAGTTGCAGTGATAGAATTATTTCTCCTACTTATTATTTCAATAAGTTATTATTCAGAAATATTCCAAAAAATATTGAAATAAATAGTACTGCAACATTCAAAAATATATATGTGCAGATAAATAAACAATAGGAAACATAAGCACAAGAATCAATCACATGTACATAGTTATTTTGGACAGTTGTCCTCAGAAAAACCCAGTGTGGGAAAATTGGTGCAGTAGATGAGGGTTTTATTAGTTCTTCAGAAAATTATGTCTTTACAAGGAAATACAATGGCAGATAAATTATGAATCACTTGAGACTGCATTTCCGTCTTACTCGGACAATTCTTTGACACCCTAAACATTCCTTGTATGCCCTTGCGTCTCTCTGTGTGATTCACTGCGCAGTCCTAGCATTGGATTGCGTGAGTCTGCATGGAGACTGCGTGGGTTCTCTATGTTGTAGTCTCAAGCTACCTCCAGTGACCCACGACTACCATCCATCCCTTATATTGATCACCATTGACCTCCTCCTTCTGCTTCTGCAAACTTCTCGCCCTACAACTCTCCCACTGAGATCGAATTCTACATTAGAATGGATCTCCTTAGGGTATTGAGTGTATGTCTGACATTTCTTCCAAATGACCCTCAAGCCTTATTTTATAATATTCATGTTGGAGAACCAATGACCCAGATTAAAATATTAATCAATGGTTAAGATTAAAACTTGACTTGATCCATGCTTTCTATACTATTCACACTATGTCTTATTAATACCCTTTAATAATTTAGGGTCTTCATTAAAATAATTAATTATTTTAATAAGTCATGAATCGAGTGGAATTTCCACAAACTGTTTCTGGGTTCTTTGGAATGTTGTTGTCCAAGCCTTCCTGCAAAGTTTGAGACTTGGAACACTTATAGATGCTACAAAAGTCAACAGTTATTTTTTGTAATAATTTCTAAAAATTGTCCTTTATACATCTTTATTTTTTTTCATTGAAGGTATCCTTTGCAATGGCTTCCTCTTTAGGATAAATAAAGTGAAACATGATTATACTTCTAATGCTATGCTAGAAGAATGATATGAGGACAAGGAAATGGGAATTTCCAACTGGAACGATTAATTTAAACTTAGGGGATTTCAAACATATAGAGGAAGAAATCAAACTGCTAGTATAAGTGTACTATCTCCTCTCCTCCACCCTAGGAATCCTTAAATACTCATCCAAGGTGGTTTTGGTCATTAGGAATTGGATAAAAGATGTAAAATCCATCTAAAGTTAATCCCACTCCAAAATGCTCAATTATGTGCAAATTGAATTATTTTAGTGCAAATTGAAGCTATACCATATTTGATTTAATAATACTAGTGAATATATGCATTTCTTTTAGTAATAGTCACATATGTATGCTTTATGTTGTGGGTATGTGAACTAATTTTTTCTTATTGAAGATTTATTTAGAGGAAAAGTGTTGCAAAAGGGGAGGAGTACGATATCATCACACCAACTCATGCATATCAAAGTAAGTGATAAAATATGTTATAAAAAAATGCCCCCTAATATTTGAGATTAGAAGCGTATCTAATATCCAAAAGACATTATAAAAAATCCAGAAGAATGCTTTCAAATGGGCTCAGAAAGAGTTCACCAAACAACAAATAAAAACAACACCTATAGAAACAAACCAAGTCAGGCGAACTTATTTCCTAATGTGGTCATACCCATGCTCATATGTACAAAATAATAACAAATAAATCAAGTACATTGTTTATCCATGAAGTAAAGAGTGACAAGAATGGACATAGAGAAATTACATAGTGATTACATGTCAAAAGATCACATCTATGGAAAATACGCAATGGATTTATGTATCACTATACATAAAGTAGGAGGATATCTAAAGCAATTAAATGAATAAAGTTATCCTCCTCTAAGTATAAAAATCATGTGAGTAAGAGTGGTATCATCTAACAACCTGGAAAATAACATGAAATATGTTATTGAAATGGAATCATAAAAAGGGTGATGTTACAAGCACAAATTGATAATGTTTCTAGTGGAACACAGTGTTTTCCTAAATTAACTCAAGGTGTTCAAAATAACCATTGAAGGTTCAAATTAAACCATGTGAATAGATGATTTGAAGTTGAACATCAAAGAAATCATTTCATTATTGGTCATTTATGTATACCATTAACAAATGTGAGACAATCGATATTTTATGATAATGGGATTAAGGTACCTTTTACATTCCAACTAGTGTAGATAAATGAATAGAAGTTGACAACTTGAATAATTTATAGAGAAAGGTATATTGATGTATTCTCATTATTAATATCAAATTAATATATAGTTGATAAGTGCAAACCCTATCATACTAAATAAGGCTTTAAATTTTATTTCCATATAAAATGATCTGATATTGAGGGAAATTATCTAATGGAAGGATGTCATTGAGACATATCCCATCAACTGACACAAGTGAAACTAGAAGGCCAATTTTTTGGAACAACTCAAATGAATAATTGTAACAGCCACCACTATGTACATATCTTGCATGCATGATATGTAATATTTCACATATGAGACCTTTGAGCGATGAAAAATAATGAAATAAACTAAAAAGGTGAGAACTTGCACTATTGGTGAAAATGGAACCCAAGATACTTCACACATACAAGGGTGGGAATAGATTTGTTGACATGCAAAACAAGGGGAAATATTAATCAATGACGAATAAAGAATTTTACTGCTTAGCAAAGACCAACTATCGATGACCAAAATATGGCTAGGGTACTACTCTAACACTCATAGAAATATGCTGTAGTCAGTGACATGGAAAATTTTAGGGGCTAATATTTCCAAGTGGGCTAATTTTCCAAAAAAACGATTCACCAATTTCTTGTTTTTATAAAGACAATTCTCCTAAAGTTTACAATATAAAATTATTTTACCTTAAAAATAGCCAACATTATATAGAGAGTATATATAAAATCATTATAAAGTTGAATAATTTTATGAATACATCAATAAACATTTTATAGTTTGCGTATTAGGGACTAGTGATATTTGCCAACATTTTTAAACTTCGAAATAATTTTCCATCCTTAAAATTTTCCCTAGTTAGTGAGTGAAAAACCATCAACAAGAAGTTAATGGAGACCTTAAATACTAACATTAGGGCATGATAAAGATATTCATTAATACTAAAAGTGACTTGAAAATGGAAATTTTAACATAATGAATCAAGAGACAAATTCATAATGAATAAAACAAATTTAACTTCCATTGAACATAAGCATGACACAATCATGACCTAGGAAACATATACACATGAATGGATAATAATATAGTCCTAAAACACAAGAGGCATAAATATACTTTCCATATGATTGGAATAGTAACCAATCATAGGAGTAAAAAAAAAATCAAGAAACAAGGTTCAGATTCTTAAGGTCCTACTATAACCCAAATTGATGAGAGAAGTAATCATAACATAGTGCTTTTCTCAAGTGTCATGCAACTCATAATTGTTCCACTATTAAATTGAAAAAACACTTCTTTACAACCCCTTCTTTACCTATTTAATGCAGGAGATTCATGCATGATATGGACACTCAATGAATGCATCTTCTAGGGATAAAGGTGTCGATTTCACAAAATTAAAAGATGAAAAGTTGGAAACTAAGGAGAGTTCATAATAAAAAGGATATAAGAGAAAAAATTGAAGTTGGTATTGTGATCAAAAGTGAAATTATTTTAATGCAATGCAATAATATAACTCAATTGTAGGAGCCCCTTGGGAAATTGACAGAAAAATATTTAAGAGGAAGCAATGAGGCTTCACTAAAAATTTAGGGTGAAACTAAAGACTACCCGTGAGCCTATATACAAATAGAAGAATGGATTCCAAATGACAACAATTTACTATCTAGAACACCCATGAAATGGTAGGATATATCACACAAATTAAAAATGATAAGGTTTAATGTCACAATTTTTTGTGGTAAATACTAAGGCCAAAATGTAATAGGAAACTAATAATTCAAAATGAAAGGTAGTCACAACATAACCTATATTCTAGTTTCAAGATTCAATCATTGTCAAAGTAGATTAACCTATAAAATATCAAATAATATTCCTTTGAAGTCCTATAGAAATGATTGCAACATTAAGAAAAAACTTAATAAATCCAATATATAAACTTCTAATAAAATCTTATGTTATGGAATGCAAAACTTGAATAAAATGAACCTTACATGTACATTATGGTATAAATAATGATGTAGCTTTTTGGCTTATGCAATAATCAAGCTCATTTTGAGGCTTAGGGTGAGGACTTATTTGGTAACCAATTGCTAAAGCTTCTAGTTTAGGAACACAATATGGTAGATTATACTTATATTTCCATGTTTTATTAACCATAGTCATGGATTTAAGGAAAATCTCCTCTGAAGGAAATTCAATATCCAATAAATCACAAGAATTGGAAAAATAAATGGCCTAAATCAGTGAATTAAAGTGATCATATTCCATGTAACGCTATAGATTCTTATTAGGGATGGTTGATTCGATCAACAAAGGATCATAATTACAAAAGATTGAGGACATATGAATAGTAAATTTATTGGACTCAAGAGGAAAATCACAAGCCCTTGAGCCAATAGGGGAAAGTAAAGGCTCTAATGCTCCCATTGGAGAATGCATTTAATCAACTACTAGGAACATGTCTTGCAAAGTAAAAAATAAGTGGAAATGCCCCTTATAAGAAATCAAACTCCAAGGATATGATGCAACATAATTCACCTATGGTAGTGTATAATTTATTTTAATACTAAGAACATGGAAAGGGGAATGTAGGGCTAAGATAAAAATAAATTAGGATGGTTATTGTAAGATGATCAGCAGTGATAGTGCTTCCATTATGAGGAAAATGCATAACTCAAAATAGTGTAGACACAACAAGAGTCCTACCATAGATATAATCATGCCCAAGGAGCATATTGAAGTCAATAGGTTGGCCATCCACCACCACCATATTAACCAATAGAGCCTTCCCACCTAAAATGATATGAAACTAAGGAAGGCTCCCCAAATATACATTAGGTCATGTATCAAAATCCAACAATTAACAAAAAATTATCACAAGATTTTGGTAACTAATAGTTTTCCAAGTCGTGGACGATAAAATACTTGTGGAGGCTCCTTCCTATAATGTAAATTAGCAAAACATTTTGAGGTAAAATCTAAAATTTATTTTTAAAGGTTAAAAAAATCAATTTGAAGCTTATCAATATTATTTCGATCAAAGGAAACACTCTTATAACTTGGAGGGAGTACAATGGAAGTGAGTGGAATTCCCCCTTGTCCCTAAGACTCTAAACTAAAAATTTAGAAGACATGGTTAGTAGATATTTCACCCCCTATAAAAGTGGGATTAGCCTAATATTACAATAGATCAACATATTCTACAACCAATAGTTGAGTATTTTGTTGAGAAACCATTATTTATTCAAGAGTCAAAAAGCCTTCAGATAGGGACCACGATTTTTGAACCACAAAATTATTAGAGAATAAATAAATAAGGTGATCTCCCTTATAAAATATATAAATGAAATTAGACATAAATGTTTTCCATTTAGTTCTCTCAGTAGTATCGTTGACCATAACATGAATCATAGTGTTCAGGTCATCATATTTGGTATGGCTTGTAGTGTCTAGACCCTTTCCTCCATCATGACTCACAATGGTTGATGACTAGTCTCCAACATGACTCATAGTGATTGGTGACCTTGTTGTAGTGTTATAATAATTGAATAGAATCATGCCTCAAGAATGACATGTAGTGCATATTTTCTTAGCTCCAACATTATTTTCATTGGTTCATAGAACATCCCCAACATGACTTTCAATGGCTAGTAATGCATCACCAACATGAATTGTAGTGGTTGGTGACATTTTGCTAATATGACAATAACCGACTAGACTTATACCCCTAGTATGAATTGAAAAGGATGGTGACATGTCTTTATTATGACTGAAAGTGGAAAGAGGACAACCTCACACTAGTACATATGGTCAATTTTCTCAATTTTTTTAATCCCGCCAAAAAGCTTCGCTCTTGCGACACGAAACCTTCCAAACGTCGAAATAGCGACGAAACTCTCCAAACATCAGAATAGCAACTAAAATCTCAAAACATCGAAAAGCGATGAAACTATCCAAACATCAGAATAGCGACGAAACTCTCCAAATGTCGGAATAGCGATGAAACTCTTCAAACTTCGAAATAACAACAAAACCGTGTGAGGGTGCCCAAGGAAACGCATATGGGCGGGTCGAGTCTATTTTGGTCGTGTGAGGGCGGTGCCAGGGATAATTTTAAGGATGGAAAATTATCTTGAAGTTTAAAACATTGGCAAATTTCTCTAGTCCCTTATATATGAACTATGAAAAATTTTCGATATTTTTGTAAAATTATACAAATTTATAATGATTTTATATATAGTCTCTATATAATTTTGTATACTTTTAAGGTAAAATAATTTTATATTATAAAATTTGGGTGAATCATTTTTACAAAAAAAAATGGAAATTGGCGAATCATTTTTTTGGAAAAATCATGGAAAATTAGCCCACCTGCGAATATTAGCCCCTAAAATTTTCCATGGAGGGCGCCCAAGGAAACGTGTTTGGGTAAGTCAGGTCGGGTCAGGTCATGTCATGTGAGGGCACCCAAGGAAATGTATTCGGGCGGCTTGGGTCAGGTCAGGTCATATGAGGGCGCCCAAGGAAACACATGCAGGTGGGTCGGGTCGGTTCGGGTCAGGTCGTGTGAGGGCACACAAGGAAACACGTTCATGTGAGTCGGGTGAGGTCGTGTGAGGGAACCTAAGGAAACACGTTCAGGCGGGTCAGGTCAGGTCATTTCGTGTGAGGGCGCCCAAGGAAATGCGTTCGGGTGGGTCGGTTTGGGGCAGGTCGGGTCCTGTGATCGCCCAGGGAAACACGTTCGGGAGGGTCAGGTCAAGTCAATTTGTACGAGGGCGCCCATGGAAAGGTGTTAGGGTAGGTCAGGTCAGGTCGGGTCGTGTGAGGGTGGTTGTATAAAAAATGCTAAGTTGTGACCGCCCTTGTGCCTTATGCATGTTTATACGATCCTTTTTCTGTTTGCTCCCTCATCCCTTTGTTCGACTAGGTCGGTTTGTGCCGTGGGAGGGCACCACAGGAAATGCATTTGGGTCAGATTGTGTGAGCGAGGTCGTATCAAAAATGCTAATTTGTGACCACCCGTGTGCATCGTACACGCTTGTGCGACCCGTTTTCCATTTTCTCCCTAGTTCCTTCGGGCGGGTCGGGTCGGGTCGGGTTGAGTTGAGTCGTGTGATGGCGCCCAAGGAAATGCGTTCGGGTCAGGTCGGGTCGAGTCATACCATACTGTGAGGGCACCCAAGGAAACACGTTTGGGTGGGTCAGGTCAGGTTGGGTCGTGTGAGGGCGCCCAAGGAATGCGTCTGGGTCAGGTGGTGTCAGGTCGTGTGAGGGCGCCCAAGGAAACGCATTCGGGTGGGTTGGGTCAAGTCCCATCTGGTCGTGCCATGTGAGGCCACCCAAGTAAATTCATTCATGCGGTTCAGGTCGGGTCGTGTCGTGTGAGGGTGCTCAAGGAAACACGTTCGAGCAGGTCAGGTCATGTCGTGTGAGGGCTCCTAGGAAAACGTGTTCGAGCGGGTCGAGTTAGGTTGGTTCAAGTCATGCTGTGTGAGGGTGCCTGAGGAAACGCGTTCGAGTGGGTCGAGTTGGGTCAAGTCGTGTGAGGGCACCCAAGGGAACGTGTTCGGGCAGACAGAGTGGATACGAGTTGGGTTTTCTGAGGGTGCCCAAGGAACGCATTCGTGCAGTTTGGGTTAGGTTGTGTGAGGGAACCTAAGGAAACACATTCAGGCAATTCAGGTTGGGTCGTGCCATGTGAGGGTGCCGAAGGAAATGTGCTCGGGCGGGTCGGGGTGGGTCGGGTCAGGTTGTGTGAGGGCGCCCAAGGAAACGTGTTCGGGTGGGTCAGGTCGTGTGTGGGTGGTCGTATCTAAAATGCTAAGTTGTGACTGCCCATGTGCCTTGTGCACATTTGTGCGATCTATTTTCCATTTTCTCCCTCATGCCTTCATTTGAGTGGGTCGAGTCATGCCATGTGAGGGCATATAGGAAACGCATTCAGGTCAGATCATGTGAGGGAGGGTGTATAAAAAATGCTAAGCTATGACCGCACGTGTGCCTTGTGCATGTTCCTACAACCCATTTTCTGTTTGCTTCCTCCAGCCTTCGACGTTCATGCGGGTCACGTCGGGTCGTACCGTATTGTTTGGGCGCCCAAGGAAATGCATTGGGGTGGGTCAGGTTAGGTCGAGTCGTGTGAGGGCACCTAAGGAATGCATCTAGGTTAGTTCGTGTCGGGTTGTGTGAGGCCTCCCAAGGAAATACATTTGGGTGGGTCGGGTCGGGTCGGGTCATGTCATGTGAGGCCGCCCAAGGAAACTTGTTCAGGAGGGTCAGGTTGGTTTGTGTCATGTGAGGGCACCCAAGGAAATGTGTTCAGGTGAGTCGGGTTGGGCAGGTCATGTCGTGTGAGGGCACCTAGGAAAATGCATTAGGTTGGGTCTGGTCGAGTCAGGTCATGTCGTGTCGTGCGAGCACGCCCGAGGAAATGCATTCGGTTTGGTCGGGTCAAGTCATGTCACGTGAGGGTGCCAGAGAAAATGCATTTGGGCGGGTCAGATTGGTTCATGTGAGGGAACCTAAGCAAACACGTTCGGGTGGGTCAGTTCGAGTCATGTTGTGTGAGGGCGTCCAAGGAACTGCGTTCAAGTGGGTCGGGGCAGGTCGGGTCAGGTCGTGTGAGGGCACCCAGGGATGAGTTGGATTTTTGTGTGAGGGCAGGTCGGGTCATGTAAGCATCACCTAACATTTCTAAGAGGGATGTGTTGGATTGTAAGCACAATCACAGGATCGAAATGTGAGAATAAAATTTTTGAGAATTTGAGTAATAAACCAAGGAGACTCTCTAGGATGCCAACTAATTCAAATTAGGTTGGGATTCCATGTGCATGCACTTGGTATATCTGAAAAGCACTTTCCCTAGTTTGAAAATAAGTCGAATTAGATTAGGAGAAAAAAAAATAGCAAAATATTCTAAAATAGAGTGAACTAGAAGTAATTGGAGTTAGAAATCAATTAGAACTAATTAATTACTCTCACATGCAAAATAATAACTAGTTAAACTTAGTTGAACTCCAAAATAGGAATAAAAGTCAACTTAACAAGGAGAAGAGAGAGAAAAATGATGACTAACTGCTGCAAAGTAGGGAGGAAGTGCATACTCACTCTAAGAAGGTATTTGAATTAGGTAGTATGAATCAATGGAGTGGAATTATCCATTTAATCCTCGAACTAGAGTCTAGTTAGTGCCACATGTCATCCTAGGTGGTACCCCCTATTAAAATAAAAATAAAAAACCCTAAAAATACAGAATTTGAAAAATGATAGGTAATGCCCAATAGTGAATGAAAATTGGTCATATGTGCCCCTAATAATGTATGGAAGAGGGTCTAATGATGGCCAAAGTGTGTGCCCTAATGAAATAATGAGTGTAATGTACCCCAACACCACCCCACAACCCAACTAGGGAGTATGCTATTGAACAAGCCCTAGCAATTCTCGATCATGTTAAGTACTCATGTACAACAAAAAACAATCAATGAGTCCCAATAATTTGTGGCCATGTCAAGTATTCATGAAATAAATTATACAATACACAATATCATAAGAGTGAGGTAAAGAGGGACAACCTAGTGGGAAGAAAACCACCCATGCATACAATATCAACTATGTAGTTGCTATGAAGAAGGATGGTGTTGTTGATCAAACCCATCATGAATTTGGCCTCATATCTTTCCAATACCATTGTATTATAATCCATTTTTTGTTGGTTTAGCCTCACACTTGCTAACCATAACAATGATAGATCATGGAGTACGAATAAATTGAAAACTAGTTCCTTGTGATTTGGTTGTTTCACCCACTAGTTAACTGTCTAGATGAGTATAGAGTACGATATTCCCTCCATAGCACAAGATCTAGATCTATAATGGGATATCTATGATCTTATAAATAAAATCCTAAAATATAATTGGAAATCTTATCCGATGAGTAAACAAAATCATCTTGAAGATCTCCCTCAAAAAGAGGCGCTGGAGGACCTATTGTAGTAGGACTAATGAAAGGTGTTATAGAAGAATGCTTTGATGCATCCATATGATTAGAGGAACTTGAATCAAAAATTAAATTGTTATATGATTAAACAATAAAAATTGGTTCATGATCCATACCTTGATCCTCTTATAGCTTGTGTTTAATCTTCTCCTTGATATTGTCTATAATATAGTCATCTAGATTATGTTGTTGAAGTACTTGGGGGTTTCATGTGGCACCATGGGAACAACCAAGAAGGTTCACTATAAAATGTCTAATTCAATAGACAGTTGGGCGAAGTAGTTAGGGTTTGAACCCCCAACCTCAGTGAAAGCATCCAAATACTTGATCATTGGGCCAAAGAGAATTTATTAATTAATTTGCAAAAATTTTATATTTAACATTATGTTATAACATAAAGGTACAAAATCAATTCCAACAAACTTTTACAATCAACTGACCTGCAAGCCTAATTTTAAACTTTTACAAACGAGTCTAGTCGGGTCGTGTTGTATGAGGCCGCCCAAGGAAATGCATTCGGGTGGGTCAACTCATTTTGTGTCGTGTGAGGGCACCCAAGGAAACACATTCGGGCGGGTCGGGGCAGATCAGGTCGTGTTGTGTGAGGCCACCCAGGAAAATGCGTTCGGGTGGGTCGCATTGGATCAAGTTGTGTGAGGGTGGCCAAGGAATCATGTTAGTGTGGGTCAGGTTGGGTCATGTGAGAGCACCTAAGGAAACACATTCAGGAGGGTCAGGTTGGGTTGTGTCATGTGAGGGTGCCCAAGGAAACGTGTTTGAGTGGGTCGGGGCGGGTCGAGTTCTGTCATGTGAGGGGGCCCAGGGAAACATGTTCAAGTGGGTAGGGTGATTGGGTCTAGTAGTGTGAGGGCGCCCATGGAAATGCGTTTGGTCAGGTCGGGTTGGGTCATTTGAAGGTGATTGTATCAAAAATGCTAAGTTATGACTGCCCGTACTGTTCCTTTTGCACGTTTGTGCAATCCATTTTCCATTTTCTCCCTCTTGCCTTCATTCAGGCGGGTCGAGTCATGCCGTGTGATGGTGCCACAGGAAACATGTTTGGGTCAGATCATGTGAGGGAGGTCATATCAAAAATACTAAAGCGTGACCGCTCGTGTGCCTTGTGCATGTTCATGTGACCCGTTTGTCGTTTTCTCCCTCATGCCTTCAACGTTCGAGCGATTCAGGTTGGGTCGTGTGATGGCACCCAAGGAAATGCATTCGGGTAGGGTCGAGTTGTGTCATGCTATGTGAGGGCGCCCAAGGAAATGTGTTCGGGCGGGTCGGGTCGAGTCAGGTGGTGCTATGTGAGGGCACCCAAGGAAATGTGTTCGGGTGGGTCGGTTTAGGTCGGGTCATGTGAGGATGCCCAAGGAAACACATTCAGGCGGGTCGTGCTGAGTTGTGTCGTCTGAGACCACCCAAGGAAACACATTCGGGTGGGTCAGGTCATGTCATGTGACGGCGCCCAGGGATTCACATTTGGAGTTGGCTCTAGTACAAGGTTGTGGGTTAGCCAATGGTGAATTTCTAGTACATAAGTGTGTGATTTTAAATTTATCAAGCATGCATAGGCCTGTAAATTAAGGTATGGTAGAAATTTTGTCTTGTGGACAGAATTAGAGTTTGGGTGTATTTTTCTTGATTAAAAAAAATGGTAAACAACCTGCATCAATATTTATTTCCTTTATGAAACAACCAACATCAATGCCTTCCACAAAAAACTCATAACAGAAGCAAACACGTCTCCAACATTTGAGAATGTAGTATGAGCAAAATGAACCATTACTTAGACTATATTGTAAGCCACGAAACCAAATTTATCAATGAAAGGATTTACAATCCGAGGTTTGTGCAGTCTGCTTCATCTAACATTATAAGCATACTGGCCATTTAAAAATGGAGTATGTTGACATAAATTGAAGATTCCTTGATGTGAGTTTATGATATGTTTATAAGTACAACAAAAATGGGAATATTTCTTTTGAGATTTTTCCACAATTAGTCTTAATTTTTTATCAATAGGTTTTTTCCTTCCACTTTTTGTTTAGTTCCCTCCACCTTTCAAGATGAACTACTTGCTACAAATACAACTTTGGAATCCTATATCCATGGGGTTTGTCTATTAGCAAAGGTATTTTATTTTTTATTCCAAAACATTAAGGTTTTTTATGACTTTAGATTTTTCCATGGAGCTTGAATCCTTAACCACAATTTCCAACCCCTAACCCATTAAATCCCCTAAACATCTAAACCCCTAACACATTTAACCCCTACACGGTAAACCTCTAAACCCTTAACACCTAACCCATAAACCCTTAACTCCTAATCCATTTAACCACCTAAACCCCTAACCCATTTAACCCCATAAACCCTAAACCTCTAAAACCTTAACCCCTAACCCCTTAAACCCTAATTCCCAACCCCTAACCCATTTAACCCCCTAAACCCTAACCCCATTAACCTCTAAACCCTAACCTATATAAGTGTCCTCTATCATCAATATTTGCAAAGTGCACGATCTGAGTCCAACACATTCATCAAGTTATTCCTCTATTATTGGCACATCTGCAACATCCTCTTCTTCACATGTATCGGCTTCTTCTTCTTCATCGCAATCTGCAACTCCATCCTGCTCCATTACCCAACCAAGTCAAAGAAGCTCTACTTCAACATTATCCTCCAAGACTTCAAGTTCAACACAAATACGTGGGTGCTCTTCTTTCATACGCCTCAACCTATACAACGTCAAAAAAATCATCCCTTGACATTCTTCCCAACTTGCCATGTCTTGTTATGCAGCGTCAACCCTTACCAATGTCTTGCCCCTGCCAATGTTTCACCGAGACCAACCAATATAATGTCCAAGCTTAGATACCAACTGTAGCCATGTCATTGTATTCTTGCTTCAATCTTCAATCTTCAACAAAGATCAACTCACCGTGAATCGAGCTCTAATATCGTCTGTCATGAAGCGGTAGTGGTGCCAATGCTTCATCCATGTGAGGGCGCCCAAGGAAACACGTTCGGGTGGGTCGCGTCGGGTTGTGTCGTGTGAGGAAAGTCATGTAAAAAATGCTAATTGGTGACTTCCCATGTGCCTTGTGCACAGTCATGCGGCCCGTTTTTTATTTTCTCCCATGAGCCTTCATTCAAGTCATGCGTTCGGGCAAGTCGGGTCGTGCGGTTTGGGTGGGTCGGGTCATGCCATTAGGGCAGGTTGGGGCATGCATTTGGGCAGGTCGAGTCTTTCCGTTCAGGTCGTGGGCTCAGGTGGGTCAGGTCATGCATTTGGGCAGGTTGGCTCATGCCATTCAGGTAGTGCATTCAGGCAGGTCAGGCCGTGCACTTAGGCGAGTTGGGTCGGCTCATGTCACATTAGAGGACCGCGTTAAAAATGATAAGTTGTGACCCCTCGTGTGCCATTTTCATGTCCATGCGGCCCCTTTTCTAATTTAACCCTCATGCCTTCATTTGGGTCATGCGTTCGGGTGGGTCGAGTCAGGTTCTGACCGCCCATGTGCCTTGTGCACATTCGTGCAACCCGTTTTCTGTTTTCTCCCTCGTGCCTTCGTTCGGGCGGGTCGAGTCGTGCCATGTGAGGGTTCCCAAGGAATTAACGCATTCGAGTCAGGTCATGTGAGGGCATCCATATAAAAAAAGCTAAGTTGTGACCACCCGTGTGCATTGTGCACATTTGTGTGACCCATTTTCCATTTTCTCCTTTGTTCCTTCGTTCGAGCGGGTCGAATCGTGTCGTGTGAGGGCACCCAAGGAAACGTGTTTGGGTCGGGTTAGGTCGTGTTTGGGTGGTCGTATAAAAAATGCTAAGCTATGATTTCCCATGTTTCTTGTGCACGTTGGTGCGACCCGTTAGCCATTTTCTCCCTTGTGCCTTCGTTTGGGCGAGTCGGGTCGTGCCGTGTGAGGGCACCCAAGGAAATGCATTTGAGTCGAGTTGGGTCGGGTCATGTGAGGGTGGCCATATCAAAAGTGTTAATTTGTGACCACCCGTGTGCCTTATGCATGTTCATGTGACCCATTTACCATTTTCTCCCTCGTGCCTTCGTTCAGCCTGGTAGGGTTGTGCCGTGTGAGGGCGCCCAAGGAAACGCATTCAGGTCGGGTCGTGTGAGGGAGTCCATATCAAAAATGTTAAGCCACCCATGTGCCCTGTGCATGTTCGTGCGACTCATTTTTCATTTTCTCCCTTATGCCTTCGTTCGAGCGGGTCGGGTTGGGTCGAGTCGGGCCGTGTGAGGGTGCCCAAGGTAACATGTCCAGGCAGGTCGGGTTAGATCGTGTCATGTGAGGGCACCCAAGGAAACACATTCGGGTAGGTCAGGTCGAGTCATGCCGTGTGAGGGCACCCAAGGGAACCCTTTCATGTGGGGTGGGGTACGATCAGGTTGTGTGAGCAAGCCTAAAGAAACGTGTTTGGGGAGGTCGGCTCAGGTCGTGTCGTGTGAGGGAGCCCAAGGTAACACGTTCAGGCGGGTCAGGTCAAGTCGTGTCGTGTGAGGGCACCCAAGGAAATGCGTTCGGGTGGGTTTAGTCGGGTCAGGTCATGTGAGGGAACCTAGGGAAATGTGTTCACACAAGTCAAGCAGGGTCGAGTCATGTGAGGGTGCCAAATGAAATACGTTCAAATGGTTCGGGTCGGGTCGTGTGAGGGCAACTGTCTCAAAAATGCTAATTTGTGACCACCTGTGTGCCTTTCGCACGTTTGTGTGACCTGTTTGTTGTTTGCTCCCTTGTGCCTACGTTTGGGTGGGTTAGGTCATGCAGTGTGAGGACACCCAAGGAAATGCATTCAGGTCGAGTAGGGTCGTGTGAGGGAGGTTGTATCAAAAATCCTAAGTTGTGACCCCTGTGTGCCTTGTGGCACATGTTCGTGTGACCCGTTTGGATTTTTCTCCCTTGTGCCTTTGTTCGGGTAGGTCTGGTAGTGTCGTGTGAGGATGCCCAAGGAAATGTGTTTGGGTCAGGTCAAGTCATGTGAGTGCGCACAATGAAATGCATTTAGGGAGGGTCGGGTTGTGTGAAGGCACCCAAGGAAAGGTGTTTGGGTCGGGTCAGGTCTAGTCGTGCCGTGTGAGGGTGCCCAAGGAAACATGTTTGGGTCAGGTTGGGTCAGGTCGTGTGAGGGAAGCCATATAAAAAATGCTTAGTTGTGACCACCTGTGTGCCTTGTGCATGTTAATGCGACCCGTTTGTCGTTAGCTCCCTTGTTCGTTCAGGTCGGTCGGGTCGTGTCATGTGAGGGCGCCTAAGGAAACGCATTCAGGTCAGGTCGATTTAGGTCATGTGAGGGAGGTTGTATCAAAGATGCTAATTTGTGACCACTTGTGTCCATTAATATGCAAGTTTGTGTGACCCATTTTCCATTTTCTCCCTTGTGCCTTAGTTTGGACGGGTTGAGTCATGCCATATGAGGGCGCCCAAGGAAACGTTTTTGGGTCAGTTTTGGGTCAGGTCGGGTCGGGTCATGTCGCATGTGTGGAAATTTGTAAGTTTTACATATTAAACAATTTGTATGCACATTAATATATTATTTATTTATATTCAATTTTTAATTTAATAATATATATATATATATATATATATATACACACACATTATTATTTACATTTTATTTTTTATTTTTTATTTTGTATTTTAATTCCAATTCCCACCTCAAAAAAAGTTAACCCTTCACCCCAGCCTCCCTATTCTCGCCTGCAAAAAATACACCCTTTTGGGAGCCAGAGCAAGTGAAACCGTGTGCTTGCTCAGACTCTTACTGCATTGCTCGATTCAACCTGGAAAATTTCCACTGCCCGAATCATTGTTCCAAACGCGTTGTCATTGTTATGCACACAGACTCGTCTTAAACTTGACTCGATCCTATCGAACTACCCGACGCCCTCCGGAACCTGACTCACCTTGAACGCTAAACATGTTTTCCATGACTCAACCCTGTCGTTTCTTCCTTGATTCACATTGCATCTTTGCATCAATGAGATGTTGAAGCTTTCCCTAAATCTTGAAAAACAATAAGGTATTGTCGTGTCTTTATTTTGAAGTTTCCAGAGAAGATTATTTTTAGGGTTTGAGATATACCAAACCATTCTTTGAAGAGAGTTAGCCCTCGTGGAAATTTATATATAGATTATTAACTCCACTACCTTCGAGGAGCACGGCGGGGCCCTCTCTACCTTTGCATTGCATCGCATCAACAGATTGTTGGGTTCTATTCGAATCAGCAGATCACTCATCTCCCTTCAGAGGACATGGCTTCGAAGTTTGTTCAACTGTAGAACAAGGAAAATGTGGCTACAGAAAATGGTCACATATTAGAAAATGGGTTCCTATAATATTAGAAAATGGTTGCATATTAGAAAAATGGGATTTTGTGCAACTGTTGCTGCTGAAAATGGTTACATATTAGAAATTGGGTTCTCCATAAGCTTCTTAGACACCAAATACATCATTTAGCAATGAAGGATTGTTTGCTATCTACATTTCATCACGTATGTTGGCTAAAACTTACTATATGTTTATACATGTTCATAATATATGTGTGAAATTTTATTATATTGTGAAATTCAATCCATAATTTTCAAATCCAGTACAATCAATCCATCCGAATGAGAATGTATAGTAAAATGAAAATACGCAAAATATAGGAACTCATTGAAAGTCAACTTCAAGTTCAAATATCCCCTTCGTAGCTTGAATTAGGTCTTATATGAGGCATTCTTCAAGTGCTCTCAGGACCTTCAAAGATGTGAATTCGTGAAGTTTGACCAATCATACCATTTTCACTTTCTTTGTTTCTCACCCCTCCTATATGAGAATATGTTCCAATGGCCATGTTGTATTCAATGGAATTGTGCCCAACCTGTTGCGAGATTACCTAAGCTGACGAATCTTTTCCAACGTGCCTGGACTGTGAGGATTAGGATTCGAAGTGCATCCACTACTGCCTATGTGTGTAGGTTTTTTCCTAGTGCCCATATCGTCATCTCTACAGGCTTTGGGGGGTGCATGTGGGTTTCTTGGGGGTTTGAACAATAAGTTGGAGTGTCATGGTTAGGCTAGGTTGTTCCGGATTTTGTTGCACTGCTTACGATCTCCCTTTCCTAGGCTAGATGTTCAACCAATAAGGCTGTTGGATTGGGGTGCCTTCATCTTCCTAAAATTCCACCTTATGTTTGTTAATTTTTTTATGTTCTCTAGTATTTTCCTCCTGGAAGTAATTAGGATCATTTTTCTAGAAAGATTTAAAGGATCAACATTCTTAGTTGCTATTTATTTCTAGCTTACTTCCTTTCTTGTTTGGTTCTGCATTCTTTGGTTTCTCTCAAGGGATTATGCATTTATGCACCAACGTATTTCAGTGAAGTTTTTAAATTTTTTGATGTTTTTCAAGCTTAAATTTGTCACTTCATTTTATAAATTTTGCATAATTTTATGTAGTGAAAAATGCTAAAGGTGTAAATCACGTTGAGTATAGGGTTGTAATACAAATCACTCAAATTTATGTTAGAAAAAATGTTGCTTTGACCACATCCTATTGATCTTGGGTTTTATTAGCCCTAGTGCACTTCGAATTCTACCTCGAAATCATTAAACCAAGATTTCCCTAAGCCTCGCTTGCACCAGGCCTAGAACACTTGCAATGCTCTATTTTATTTTGAGGGACATCTTTTACAACAAAAGAGTGGCTACTACAGGGGGACATAATATGGTTTTAAAATTTGGTGAGGATTGGAAATGCATAAGGAAGATTAATGTGTCAGAGGAAATATTGAATTGTATTATGCCCAAAGATTAGGGACATTATCCAACAATAAAGTAGAATATTATTCACTACTACAAGAGTTGAGGTTAGTGGTGTAAGAACACATTAAATCATTAACAGTAGCATGATACACTAGTAAATATAATTATGAAGTAGATGGACAAAAAATTATTTCCAATTGATTATAAACTTGCCTCTATCCTGGATTGAGCTCAATTGAGGCCACCAAAATCCAAACAACCTAGTTGCATTAAGTACTAATGGGTTACACTCACCAACTTAATTCATTAGCCAATAAGGAAAAAAGTTTCAAAATGGGATATCTTTGGGATAATGTTCAATTAACCACATGTGTCATATCCTAATCACCCCTTTATAATTAATCACAAGTACCTCATATTTACTAGCACACATCTTTCATGCACCAATCCCTTCCTTAAGGAAAATCAATAAAATGGCATGACCCAAGTATCCCTTACACATTTTAGGTTTCAAGGATGCAATTGATTAAAGTCATGAGTTTATTATAGCCTAGGAAATTTGGGATAATGGAGCACTCAACCTCGACATGTTGGGAAAATTGTAGGAAGTTCTATCAAACTTATGTTAACTCGTGATTATCTCTATTTCTCAGTGTTGAATTGATTCCAATAATATGTGAAAAGGTGTATTGGGTGCTAAATTTTGAGTGCTTTGCTTCATAATATGTTCCCTCGTTAGGGACATTTTCATCCCCAAGTTTCAACCAAGTGGATTCCTATTTTTCCTTTTAGGGAATGATTCTAGTGAGCGAAACTTGTAGTTGAGCACAATTTATCCCTTTCTATTCCTAAGAGTTCCTATAGTAGAATCAAATGCAAATTTTGTAGCAGAGTAGGGTGGATAGGTTAGAGTCTATTATACAGGATTGAAACAGGATTAGAGTGCACATTTGAGGCAAAACTTGGATATCTTTAGCAGTCTAGGTTCCTTGTAGGGTTAGCAATCAAGTCACTAGTTAGGGTATTATTTCAATGGTTAAATTGGTTCCGCCTGTTAAATGTGAACCATATTGTATGGATATTTAGTAATGGGTGCATTAGAGTTTGAATATTTCCATGTATTTCTTGTTTTCAAGAGTAATAAACAATGATGTGATTTGAGTTTCAGATCTGTGTACTTGCTACTACTTTCTTCAGTTTATAGTTCCTATAAAAAAATTAGAGTGCAATTTTGATAGAGATTTTAGTTTTCTGTTTTCCTTGGTAAGTTATAAATCTGACTGGGACTGTTACCAATTCTAAAAGATTTTGGCAAAATGGAAATACTTGCAACAGAACCATCAATGTACAAGAAGGCACTAATTGAAGTTTTTGTTCATATTAATGACCAAATAGATTCACTTGTTTGGGGCCCAAATTGGAATGGAGGATTATACACCATAAAGATGGGTTACTAGGTAGCATTCATAGGAGGAAGGGAAGGAGACCCATGTTAGTGGTAGAGAATATTTTGGAAGTCAAAGACATCTCATAAAGAAAAAATATTCCTTTGGCTCTCACAGTCAAACAAAATACTCAAC
This sequence comes from Pinus albicaulis, assembly GCA_034641835.2. Taxonomy (NCBI): domain Eukaryota; kingdom Viridiplantae; phylum Streptophyta; class Pinopsida; order Pinales; family Pinaceae; genus Pinus; species Pinus albicaulis. Next base: position 692,626,920 of record CM076580.1, read on the forward strand.
TAGAAGAATCTACAAAAGAAAGGTTGGGAGGGATGTAGAAGGGGTCTGTTATGCACAGAGACTTGGAAGACAGTCCACCATTTTTTTGTTACATGCCAATATAGCCAGGAAGTATAGGATGCAGCTAAACTTCTAACTGGGGGGGAAGAGAATAGCTAGGAATCTCACTGGTTGAATGTTTTGAAAGTTGGATGAAGGACCCTTTAGTTCATGACCATCTCTCCCTCCCACCATTTGTCACCTGGGCACTGTGTATCACTAGGAATAATTTCCTATTTGCAAGTGCCTCACAGTTTCCAAGGCATATATTACATGACTAATGCAACATATATTGTTTTCCCCAAGGCTACAAAGATGAATCGATCAATAGAGATGTTGTCACTAGAAGTGGAAAAAAAAATGGCCTAGGGTTTCTTTGATGGAGCCTTCATTGGTAACCATGTCATTATGGGTTAGGACTCAGGAGGATACCTCTATATATCAAAACAACATCGGCTTATCTTTGCGTAGGGATTGGCACACACAATAGGGAAGAGCTAAAGGGAGTGTATAAACTCATGAGACTAGCAGAGGAAAAGAGAGTAATCGAGCATCAATTTTATGGTGATTCCCTAATTGTCATATGGTAGATGAATGGGAAAATAGTGGGTCAGAACAAAGATCTAAAAAACATGTTAAGAGAAGGAACTTGGGTTGAAGGAGCACTTTCATCATATCTCTTTATGTGACATACATAAATAAAACAATCAATTGGCAGACTCCCTATCCAAAGATGTGGTGGATCAAGTCTTTGGGGAGATGAAGATTGTGGAATACAAAGATGGAGATGCATAGCTAGTGATAGCAAGGATCTTCTTATGATAGATCCACTACCAAATATTTTTGTAGCTCTTGTTCGAGATAGTGTTTAAACTGTATACTTATGTATTTTTTTCTTTCAACTATATAGCAGATCATGGTAGAAAGACAGATTTCATGCTAGGATATTTATATTTGGTAAATGTTTTCTATTTTTATAGGCCTTACATGGACATACCAGTAGTATGTGTTTTGTTGATAACTCTTTGAAGTTAATTTTTAGTTTTTTCTTTCAGAAACTTGGACAGGAAGGGGGGTGCATAAGTCATTATTCTCATAATTAGTAATATGAAATGTAACCAATACGATGTGTGTGTGCATGTGTATCTTTTCCAAAAGAAAATATTCATGCTCATTTGATGATATATACCCTGAGAAATCCTCGTCCCCTCTTTCAAAAGTGTTACCCATACATATAGTATCACCCATACCCACATACCTTTGCGATGTCAACTTAGGCTTGGATTCGATGTTCATAAGAGAGAACCGGCCACATGAACAATGACAATGAACACCAAGTGGTGCTAACCATGTAAGTTTTAGTTGCATGGGAGGTTCGGTGCTGTACATATTCTATCCCATCACCCAAGTTAATAGTCCATAACAAGTTTTAAATTTTTTCAACTATATAGTCACCCTCAAACTTATCAGTATAAAAGTTAGATTAGATGTTTTAATTTCACTTTCATTAAAAGAACACCTCTTTGGACCTTTTAAAAAGAATGGTGGAGCCTCTTTATTCTATTTTCCTTGTTCAGTAGTTGTCTATTTCCTTGCTTTTCAAATCAAACCCATTTGATGTTGTACCTTTTTTATATCTATAAGTTTATCACTTGGAACTACGTATTGCATTGGAGAGAGTATTTCAATTTCCAAAAGGATATATTTTGAGTTGGGGAGAAAAGAAAAAGAGAATTAGAAAACCAATGACATCTCATCTTCTTGTTATTCTCTGCAATGAGGACAAATATTTCTAGGTGCAGAAAAGAAACACAATTTTATGTTCATTACCTATGTTATACAACGAAAATATTAAAAACTTAGGCAAGTTATTATTGGTAATACTTTGCTTTAATAGAAACAGGTGTGGTGGCTTTGCTATACCCATCTCACTATTCTATATTATTTTTGGCAATGAGATGAAAATCTAACTTTGTCAACTTTAAAAAGGATTGCAGTTAAAGGCATTTTTGAAATTTTCATAGTTTTATGGATATCTTGTAAATATCTTATGTTAAGCACTTTTTACTTAGCGGGGTATGTTCTGTCCTTTGATATTAGAGACCACATGGGGATGTGTGCCCACTTTCTATGGGTGGAAAGGGTAAGTTCTGCCTTCTCTACGTACTTTTTTCTTGGTTGTGCTAAGGCATATTTTCAATAGCATTAGTAAGGCCATCGACAATCCATTTGGTAATATCTCCGCTATCAATAAAATTAAGGCATGTGTCAGTCAGCTTGAAGCAAACGCTCTATTTGCCTTGATAGCGTTGTGGGTGTGCCTCTTTTTGCTTCTGTTGCTCCCCAGGCGTTGCCGAATCCTGCTCGAGTTCCTCCCTCTTCCTCTTATTGCTGCAGTTTCCATTTCCATACATTTTCCTTTTGCTCAGTTTTCCACCTCCTAACCACAAATTGCGCTCGAATTTAGGCTACAAACGAGGTTATGTGATACTTCTTTCTGGTCGTATTACCTGTAATTTAAGCCAAACGCCTAATTGCCTTTCGCGATATCACTGTAAGAAATAGCTGGGATTTTATAGTTCCACTTGGCCAGAACTCAATATAAAATTTAGTACTACTCAAAATAACATAGCCGAAGTAGAAGAGAATCTGGCTCCAACACAATGACTCGGCTGAATGCCTCCAAAGTTTTTCCCAGCGTTTTTTTTTCCGTCTACCATTTGTACCGTCAGAATTCCGACGATGGTTTCTGTCGGAAATGCGACGAGAGTTGCCGTTGGAAGTGCGACTCTTATGTACTATGAAGTGTCGTAGGTGCGACATTATGAAGCTTCGGAAGTGCGATGATATGAAGCATTGGAAGTGCAACTATATTGAGCATCAAAAGTGTGACTATATTAAGCATTAAAAGTGTGACAATATGAAGTGTTGGAATAGTGTCGGAAGTGCGACAATATTAAGCGTCGTAATTGCGACAATGCTGTCTATCGGACTTGCCAATATTTTGTCATTTGAGATGACACAGGAAGCGATGTTTTTCCCAATTACAAAGTGTCGCTCCTAGGACGCCTATGTGTCGCAATAGTGACATTTTGGTCGTTGTAAATTGGGCCAAATGTGTTAGTGTCACATACAGAAATGGATTCATAATGGATAAAGGTATGTTCTTTAATGGCACAAAAGGATTATTAAGTGGATTTTTTCCCTAACAATATTTGTAGAAATTGTTTCTTTTCTCTAGGTCCTTTCTTCTTATTCTTATCCTTCCTCTTTCTATTCATTTCATACTTTAGGTTACAAATAGCTGGAATTTCACTATATGAGATAGAGGGAGAATAAATAGATGAGGTCCTAACATCAATCCTTGAAATAAGGTGTCTATAAAAGAACTAGTAAGAGCATTTGTAATATTCAAAGTGAACCACAACCAAACTGGTAGCCTAACATTCCATCCAATAGTATTCAAGGTGACCATCTATGGGAAACCAACATTTCCATAGAAAGGAATAGAACAAGGACCCCCTTTATAAGGGGTCCCTTAGTTAATATCCTCGATAACTTTGGCTGTAAATATATTATGCATAGGTTCATTCCTTGAAATTTTATTCAATGTATCTTAGGTCTCTTTAACTAAATCTCAATTATGAGAGTTGATATGATCAAACCTACACCTTTGAGAAGGTGGCTCAACACTCTTAAGAGGAAGACCTTGAATATTTATATACCAATGGAGTAGTTGATTAAACAATCTAAATCAGACATTCGAAAGTGAAAATTTGAAGACAACCCAAGGTTCAATAAATAAATACAACACACCGCTAAAAAATTCATAAAGATAAAAAATAACAAAACCACTGTCACAAAGCCTAGTATAGGGTGATTAGCACTTGAAACTAAAAAAATAAGTAGCTAAATGAAAAGGAACTTAAAGAAGAAATATTTGAATTATTAGTGCCCAATACTTAGGAATGAAGGTGCATGAAGAAATTAAACTAACATCTTGAACACACCTTGTATCAGTGAAAGTATCATAACTTCATAGGGAAACCTCCAATATAATTGTAAAGGTGATGCAATTTTTTCCTTAGGAAACATATGTATTCCAACCTATAAGCATCGAGGAGAAACCTAGGAAATACAACTAAGGTGAAAACCCCAAATCAAAGACCAAGGGGGACAATTCTTGATTGAAATCATGCATGTTTGTAGGGTATGTTATCTTGGAACTTCATGAAGAAAAAATATATTGAGGCATACACCCAAAATAAATCCCCATGTATATAGTAGTTCATAAAATTTGAGATAAGCTAGAGAGGGGGGATTTTCCTTCCCTTAATGAAGCATGGCATAATGGTTGAATCATATGCCAAAGGATATCCCTTGCCAACACTTATGAGATATTGGACTTCAACCACTCTTCAATGAGACTATAGTTCAATTTGGCCTCCTTAGATATTTAACTCTTCAAACCCAATCTAAGGCCTTAAAACTTCTATACATGTTTGTTTTCGTAGAGAAAATAAAACGTCTACTAGCTTTTAGTTCTAAGTGTTCATTTTAAAGGGTTGTTATTTACTCAGAGCTATAGAGATGCAACTTATGATGTTTTGAGACTCTAAAGAAATAAACTTATAATAACAATGGAAAACGAAACTTCACACTTATCATTCAATGCATTCAAATTTAGCTAAGCATAAATCATGGAAAATTCCTACCTGGATTGTAACAAAAACAAACATAATGCTTTTTTTTCTTATTTTTTCTTTAAAATTAGCATGAATGCAAACAAGAAACCTAATAATATGTGAAAAATATGTCAATGTGAACAATCAATCACCAATCAACAACTAATGACTTGTTTTTGACATGAAAAATCAACAACCATCGCCTATTTATTGACGTGGATAATAATCAACAACTGAAGCCTATATGTTGACATGAACAATAAACAAAAAATCACTACATTGTGTGTCAACAATGAATAGCCATGAGTTTGTAATTTTTTGATTTAAATATAATGTGTTATAATGAGTAGTTCATATCACTTTTCAATCTCATCTTTTCTTACATAACTATGTAACGATAGTTCCACCAAATTTTCAACAAATCGAAGCATCTCAAAAATTGTATTAGCGCAACATGAGACAATCAATCCATTATTCACACTTTGTGCCATATGGAACCAACCAACCTTTATTCATTGTACTAAATTGTGAGCATGAAACCAACCAAGCCATAATTTCTCCTCACCATATGAACCAAACTCAACTCAACATCTAATCAAGACTAAAATAGAGTTATCTTTGACTTCTTGTTTCAATATAGTTATGTTGATCCAACATTGAACTCAACCACAACTATATGAAACTTTATCGACTTCTAACAAAACTCCCCTGGGTATAATAATAACTTCACAATGACTTGGTTTCATAAGCCTTCAATCTCTAAACAAAACAGTAACCAACGTTTTTTGTTTTAGCACATTTCACACACCCATTTGCATCCCATGGTTGAGGATATATATTGTTGTTTTTTACTTTCAAGGCTCAATAGGACTACCACCTATCACAGCCTTAAACAATAAAACTGAACATAGAATAGGAGATTCCACCCTCAAAACCTAATGCTATGATCAAATGAGGCCAATAGTGTTAACCATAAAGCCCACATGACCATTATGTATGATTTTTCTTTATAAAAATCATCTTGACGTTTGCGCTTTCTCATCCATGTGATCACAGCATAAGACTAAATGTTGAGCCATTTTGATGTACCCCTAGCAATAATTAGCCCATACGACCATGTCCATGTGACCCGATCCCTAGGCTTATTGATCATCGTATGATGATGTTAACATGATGTCATCATTCCATGTGGTAAACAATGAGGGGTGCCATGTGGATCCCATATTTGATATTTTCGCCAATCCAAAATTGCCATATATACATGCCATGTGGTAGTCCCTTGTGGCACCACATCACCCTATGGATGTCAACAATTGATGTTTCATTCCACGATGTGGACACATCATATGTCATGTCCTATAATATTTTTTCACATGTTTTAGCTACCATTTCATGCTTGAGTGGGAAGTAAGGCTACATTTAATCTACGTCATCATATCCCTCCAATCAATCTACATCGAGTGTCCTAAAAATTCATTAAGATCTACTAGTTGTGCACTCAACGAATGCGTTGCATGTGTCAATAGTTTACTGGATCATGGGATTGGTTAAATTCCATGCACCTCTAATCATTAGGGGAATTTTGAGGTCTAAAATGGGCATCTTAAGAAAAATGTACAACAAAATAAACTTTATAATTACCAATAATATTAAGGATGATGATGTCAACCATGGGGGATAATTCACCATTTTTTGAGTAAAAAAGTAAGAATATTAAAAAATACTAGAATAATAAAACTACTTTTTCAACTCGTAATTTCAACTTATCTCCCTAAGGTTTAATTCAAATTTCAAGCAGGATTAATCATTGGATGCAAAATTTAATTCCTCATCCAAGGATTACCCATGTTACATACTTTTGGTGGACCCTGCTACACGAAAAATGAGAAATACATGAAAAAATGTGATTGCAATCATGTTTTTCATGTATTTCTCATTTTTTGTGTAGCAAGGTCTATCGAAAGTATGCTACCTGGGTACTCGTTGGATGAGAAGTCAAATTTTGCATCCAATGAGTGTTTTTTCTCGAAATTTGAGTAAACCCATAGGGAGATAATTTGAAAATACGAGTTGAAAAAATAGTTTTTCTTTTTTCCCTCTAAAATTTGATGATGTAATCTAATATCATTTTATTATTTCCACTATTACTTTATAATTTCCTTAGGAGGCCCATTTTAGACTTCAAAATTACCCTAATGCGTCCTCCATCATCCATTATTTTGATCACGGATGGGTTTGATGAAATTTGCACATTGGTTAACTATGTTAAACAAAGCAAAAGTTTGCAAGATCAACATTGTTGATTAACCTATTACAATTGGATCTTCCTGAAAGGCACATACTCTTTAACAAATTTTGTGTGAGTGGGTTTTTCCTATATTTTAGGTCCTCACTTTAATGTTGATATTCAAATGGCCAGAATTTCTCAATTCGAGAGGAGTTTTTAAAAGTGGGTTATATTTTTGGAAGGACTCGATGAGACCTACACAACCATGTTTTTTATATGATCGTTAGAGCATTATGACCTTGTAAAAACATCAATAAAATACAGTCTTGCTTGGAATTCACCTAATGAGGATATGCAAGATGTCCATATATCATATTGTTTCCTTTAACCCATGAATGATACTTCTTTTGTCTTGGAAATACACTTTGATATCAAATGACACTTGTTAATATCAATGAAAACACTATGTGCAACAATCTCCCCCTTTTTCATTAATGGAAATACCATCACACAATGAAAGTATGATGGAAATGGACCAAATTATCCTTGACATGTTGGTGGGAACTTTGCTTAATTTATTTTCAACATTTTATCCCTAATGTATTCTTTTGTCTCATCAATGTCTACAATCTCTCCTCCTTTAACATCAATGGAAAGGGACATGGTTTCCTAAAACTCCTTTCATGACTATGCGTGTACCTAATCGTGATATAATTTGAGTCTCTCCTTGACACCATGACGCAAGTTCTTGCCAATGCTTCTCCATTTTTTTTCCATAGACATGGTAGATTCTACCCCTATGACCATGTTTCAATATTTGTAAGTGTCTGCTAATACTTCTCCAATATTTCTTGTGTTTTCAATGGACTCGATAAAGTATCCCCCTTAGACTATGGAATCAATAACTATAAGGGCCTTGCTACATTTTCTAATTGTTTTAGATATTATAGAGTCTCCCCTTAAGACCATGCTTCCTTCATCAGTAAGTGTCGGTCATGTCTGCATTCTCTAATTATCCCTAAACTGTCCTATGGGCTTGATGTTTAATTCATATATTTTTATTCTCTAGTTATGCTTGAACTTTCCTTTAGGCTTGAAGAGTTGAGAACCCCCTCATATCACTGTTAATATGCTTCCTCTTTCTTCCTCTAGTTGAATCTATCTTTAGTATCTCCTGCTCCTTCTGCTCAAAGTATGCCAATTTTTGTATCATAGTCTCTCATTAGCCATGAGAGCTCAAATATGGTAATATACTACGTCTAATGATCAACACCTTCTTATTTTCCATTAATAACTTCCCTGGAAATTATCATAATGCATTCTTTTCTTTTCGGATTTTCTTCCTTTTAGATCAACCATGCTTATTAGGGTTGATCTATAGGAGGATTCCAATGTGTTCTTGTACAACTACAACATCTGAAATCCTCCACAAATGTATACATGTCACAAAAATATTTGAACATAGAACTTATTTATTGCACGTAAATTTAAATAGAACAATCAAGGGTTATTCCTTTAGGAAGATAACATGATCAACAACTCATATCACATCCTTGGACACTCAAGGCAGGTTCTCCCTATTAAAAAATCATAAAGGAAAAAATATTTTCTTATCTTGATAATTAATTTTGATATTACTGTAATATTATTATCTTCAATATGTATTCTTTTAACTTCTTTTCATCAATAGAGTATCAAAACATTAGGGTCAGAAGATCAAAACAATGGACACACAAGATGTAGGCTCTTAGCTAGGGAAAAAAACCCTCTCTAGGGGAAAACTTAAAATTCTCCTCTCGTCTTTAAGAACCAAATAAAATGAGACAAACATGACCCTTAGACCAATACAAATACCTCCTCCAATCCATCAAGTTAGACTCCCACAATTATATTCAAACTCCAAAAGTCAAATCATGTCAAATTCCTTCAATCCTGCATCAAACTCAGATTTCAACCCTCCTACATCATATTTCTAGCCCTACTGCAGACCTGAAAATGTGACCTTCTTGCATCTTCATATTCTTCACATGTGTTAGTTAGAGACAACATAAAATGGTCTTCTTCCTTCCTTAGGGTTCCTCCTTCTTTACTTTATGGTTTCTTCTTTTTCACTAGTTTTTTCACAACTTTTTCACCTTATTTTCTTGCCACTTTGAATATCGTCAATTGTAGATTGAATTCCATTAGTGAATGAACAATTGAGATAGAGTTATTCCTTATTTTTAGTGGTTCTAGAACTATTAATGAAACCAACTTTATTAAGGACAATATGACTTCGTGGAGGATTCATAATTGACCATAATACATAAAACAATTTTTGTTTCTTTGACACAATAAGCCCAAAAGGGCTGTAGTACAAGATGACATGGACAATGGCTCATGATATAAACCCTAGAATAAATCAATGGGTGCTTTGACCTAGATATAAAATCAATAAAGCATGAAATCCATGCTTATAAATAATTTTATTTTCAAGAAATTTTATTTTCTTTCTCTTTTGTCAAATACAAATGAATTACATCATGTCATGAGCTAGATAAAAATTATAAAGACTGATACTAGTTACATTTCTCAACACCCTCTTAACTACAGAGGTATTCATAATTTTTCAACCAGTATAAGGTTTACCTCAATTTGAAGTTTCAAGAAGAGTATAATATCATACGCAATGCTAGATACCAAACTTCCAAGATATCACATCAAATATCCAAGTGTCAAGACACTATTTCAATGATCCATCAACTCAAGGATCTAAGTACCATTTCCAAGACACTAATACAAGGATCTAAGACACTAACAGGGAGTAAGGTATCATCAAGGAAACATACCACTATAGTTACCATTAGGATACAAACCTTGTATCAATTGAACAAGATATAGATACCATATAGGGATCCATGCCCTGACACCAATCCTTATAGGGATCTAGGTATCATCAATGAGCTCAACACAAATGAAGCTCCACATGACGAAGATACCCTGCCACACCATGATCCAGAAGTCATCAAGGCCAAAAAACAACTGATATCCCATACTAACCAAGTCAATTTTTCCTCCCAAGGACTGTCATACGGGTAGATTTATGGTTCTGCATCTCTCCCTCCCAACCAAAACATAGATATCCACCAATCCAAGCATGATTATCAATTATTAAAACTTCTTAGGGAGATATCCATACAACAAATTCTTGTTGAAAAATTAGAAAATCTAGTTGTTTCACGACCCCAGTATTGGTACTTAATCATCCATATAAAATCATGGGTCCTCAACCATTCTGATTTTTATTATTTCATCACATTATCCAAACAAATATCCATGGAAGCTACCTTCTTAAATTTCTCAGTAGCACCAACCTCAACATTAAAAATTCTCAAAAAATACAAAACCTTTTTCATGATACATTAATACTTATCATCAATAGTGCTTTATCCATTCTCTGATATTCATTCTTTATTCAACGTATTCACTATAGCTATCATAATATCTCCTCCCTCTCAACTAGGGAGATATACACTTTCCTTTATCCAAGCTTCTTCTTAACTAGGAAACAAGTCCATTAACAACTTTATTCTTCTATCCACAGAGGTTGTTTCATTCATATAATCATACCATCAAAGAAATTTTACCTTCCAAAGCTTCATTCCTTCAAGGAAATCATTATTTATCTTAATATGGTAACAAGGTCATCTATCAATGTAATCAAGATTATTATAGCTCACTCTTTTCATCATGGTCAACATCATCATCAAGTATGTGTTAAGTAAGCATCTTCAACAACTTGAAGACTATGCACCTGTAATTATTCAAAAAAAAGTACAACCATGCACAAATATTCATGTACAAGAGCATGAAGACATCTTTATCAATTAAGGGATATCTTTTCATCACAATGAGAAAATATAGGGTAATTAAAAATTAGATATTCATAACATAGACCTAGTTTAGAAATTAATTAGTGCTACAATTTCATGCCCTAGACTTTCACAACAATATTTTCTATGGTTTTTGTCACAAAACCTAGATACAATCATCCAAACCCTAGAATCACCCAATGGGTGCTTTGACCTAGAGACAATAAAAATAAAGCATGAAACCCATGCTTATAAATAATTTCCTTTTACAATATATATATATATATATATATATATATATATAAAGATGACAAATACAAATGAATTACATCATGTCATGAGCTAGAAAACAATTCTGAATAACAAAACTAGTTACATTTCTCAACACTCCCAACTTATTTTCCTTAGTGTGACTTTCTTCTTGCTTGGTAGACCGCTTTCCTTCCTAGACCTCATGTTGCATTCTTGTTCAATGTGACAAAGATTGTGAGATCTAAAGCACCTTATATAGTAATGGAATGAAGGAGAAATTGACATATACTTTCTGCTATTAAAGCTATATGAATTCATTCTTTCTGGAAATTTAATTTTTAATAACTTATAACCATCTCTATCATATATATATATATATATATATATATATATATATATATATATATATATATATATATATATATATATATATATATTTCATCAAACCTAATGATGTGATTAATCTGAAAGACATTTGACCAAAAACTAATGATGTGATTAATCCGAAAGACATTTTTCTAAATTATGGGTCACAAAATTCTTAGATCTAACAATATATAATATTTTAAATAAAATAATTATGATAAACTAATAAAAAATAAATAATATCTAATTAAATACATAATTCTAAAGACATTTTTGTTGATAAATAAAAATTTATATTTAAAATTAACCTCTTCTTTTAGCACGTGACAATTTTGAGATTTATTTTTAAATAGATTAAATAAAAATATCAAGTATTTATTGAAGATTATTAGTAATAAATTTCTTAATAATAGTAAAAAAATAAATTTTCTATTACTTGAGAAATGAGATCCCATATTTAGGTCATGGATTGTATTATTTAGGAAGTGGTTCAAACCACCAAGCTAATGTGTAAGCTTATATGTATGAGACTTTGATTGAATGAATAATGAGTGTGTTTTAAGTGCTTCGTCATTCTCTAGGTGACACAATTGGAGAGCCTTTTGTTTTATCTCATATTGTATCAGATCTTCAGGTGGAAGTTGAGTGGAGAACATATTGGAGGTTGTTCGTGAGGAGTGTAAGTCTAATGACTTGCTGAAGGCGTATTTTGTAGATGAATCATTGAAGCATGGAGTTGGTAAGTTTTCTTGAATGTTGTGTTTCTTTTGCATGAGAGTCGAGGTAATGCTTTGGTAAAGCGTAGTGGATGCTAGTGGTCAGACCTACAGTGGAAGCTTGGCGAATTTTTTTTTGACTGCTTGGTAGCATGGTGGATTGATGTTGCATCTAGGTTTTTTTGTGTTTGATGTGTCACCTTCCTTTTATATCTTTCCTGTGTCACCTGTAGAGCATTGGATATTTTTTTCATTGAGCTCAGTTCAATTGCTGTGTAAGGAGGGCCGAAAAATACAAGCATCAATTCTCACAGATCTCTATGTCAGGAGGGTCGACAGGAGGCAGTATGAGCTATGAATTGTGGTGTATCCGAGTTGCGGATCCAAGTGCATAGAGGAGTGCATGTGGATTGAAGCGTGCTACATGCATGGATGAGACATACTACACACTCTTATCATAGAGTGCCTCACATTGGTGGCTGGTGGTATATTGGTGGAGTGCGTTGGTGATTGAGGCAGATATAATCTCACCTGCGTAGTGGATCATTTGCTACTTTTTATCCTTTGTTGAGTTCATGGTGAATAGGCGCGAGCTTCTTATTCAATAGTGCAGTAAGATTCGGTTTTGGGATTGACATTGGAAGCATCCTAATTTTGGAGAAGAGTGGAGTTGTTGCCTAGAGCAGCATCGAACTATGATTTGAGCGGAAGCAGCGAAACGATCCCCTTCCACCAGGTTGCACAGGTTTGTGTGGGTCGAATATCTGCATGTCGGTGATCTGTGTTTGATCATTTTATCGTTGGTGCATATGTGGAGCATATCGTGAGCAATGTCAAAGATCTGACTTCCCCTGAGGCATGCTAAGGTGGTAGATTACTATTGAGACTGGTTGAGAGGCGCATGTATGTTTTTTTTTAATTCCTGGACGCATGCTGCTTCCATTTATGTGGTCGAACATTACCCAATATATAGTTGCAGCATCGTCGAAGAGCCAACAAAAAGGGTGTTTCCAGCTCTGTCATAACCGAGGTTCCATGTTGTTTGATATTGCGTTGTGTATTGTTCTAGATTGGCCCATATGTGGAGCCTCCTGGAGCAATGTGTATCTGTGTGAAAATATGCATAGAGAAGAGCCACGAATTGTTGGTGTAGTGGAATATTTTGTAATGGGTCAACAAAGGAGACTGAAAGAGTCTCGAAGATAATTGAGGATAAATCATCAATATATGGTGAGATATATTTTTCAGCTGAATTTGGTGAAGAATTTTAGGTTGATATTAATGGATCTATAACGGATCAAGTCAAGGATCAGAATGCAGATCTAGAATCTGATGAAATCATTAAAATGTTAATGTCGGATATACCCTCTTTTTCAGGTATGAATAATGAAAGTTGGGAAACTAAAATGAAAACAATATTATGGAAGGTACATTTACTAAATTACGTTGAAGATGATCTTGTTAAATCAAACAATGATATGAGTCCAGCATTACACCTTATAACAATTGAATTAGATGAAAACATCATGTTCAACATACTACATTAATATGATGAGGTTCACAATGAAAAAAATTTGTGGGATACTTTAGAAATGAAATATGATTTGAATGAGGGAAAATATTATGAAGGTATTTCTCTTGAAAATGATGGTTGTGCTTTCAGTCTCATAACTGATTATGAAACTAAAGATGGCAACACTGAAGATGCAGTTATGGATGTTGAATGTGTGCCTGTAACTGACATTAAAACATGCAATTCTGAAGAAACAACCATAGATGTAGAATCTAAATTTTGTTTTGAAGAAATATTCCCTGATGGAGAGACCTATGAAGTTAAATTTTATGAGAAATATGTATCTCATGACGAGTCGATCAATTTTATGCATGAAAATCATCTTATTGATGAGGTGTTGTTTGGTGAGAAGGAAATTCTATCTCCATATACAGATCAAATGTATGACACCATGTTTGCAAAAACATAAATGATTAAAGAGGTTGAATACATACATCAAAAAAAAATATTAGAAGAGAAATATGAAGAAAGGAAAGCTCTCTTAAAGGAGCGGGATGACAAGAGCCAATATGGTCCTCTTTATGAATATAACATTGTTTTTTAAGCGTGTAGATATTGACAGCCAAGAAGAAGAAATTGAAAACATTAAGGATAAATCTAAGTTACAAGAACCTACAACACTAAATTCAAATAATTTTAGCCTGCAATCAAGATCAAGAAGGAGGAGAATAAGATTTCAGGATTTCCAAATTTGGTGCATAAAACACAAGAAGAAGGATAAGATCCATGAGTATCTAATGGAAAGAAAAGTGAAGATGAAACTTCACCGAAAAATTAACAAGCATGGACTCTTTAGCAAAAAGAAAAAAAATGAAAGCTCAGTTATCAAGTACTATTGTAAGACTAGTTTAGACTGAGACAAGCAAGCGTAAATTAAGCTAACGAAGGAGAAATATGACTTTGGGTGAATTTCTCCATTAAGGGGGAATGTTATAATTAATGGAGAAATCTATTAGTGTATTTGGTTAGGATTGAGATCCTCTATTTAGGTCCTAGATCCTATTATTTAGGGAGTGGTTCAAACCACCAAGCTAATTTGTAAGCTTATATGTAAGCGACTTTGATTGAATGAATAGTGAGTGTGTGTTGATTGCTTTAGGATTCTCCAGGTGACTGACCTAGAGAGCCTTTTGTTTTATCTCATATTGTGTCTCTCCTTAGATTTTTATCAACAACCAATAGACAACATATGCTGTGAACAGAAATTGGACTCCAAAGATTCCAATATTGATGAGAGTTGTTGTCAGACTTGTGATGCGTGTTTATAGCTGCAATGATGCCCATTCTCCAAAGGTTTTCCCAACATTTTTTTTCCATCTACCATTTTTTTTGTCGGAATTCCAACGATGGTTTTTGTCAGAACTGCAACGAGAGTTGTTGTTGGAAGAACGACTCTTGTGTACTATGAAGCATCAGAGGTGCAACACTATGAAGTGTTGGAAGTGCGACGATCACTATGAAGCGTTGGAAGTGCATCAGAAGTGCGACTATTTTTATCATCATAAGTGAAACTATCTTAAGCGTCAGAATAGAAGCAATATGAAGCGTTGGAATAGCATCATAATTGCGACAATATTAAGCATCAGAATTGCGATGATGCTATTTATCGGACTTGCTAAGATTGTCTCATTTGCAATGGCACAGGAAATGACATTTTTCCTAACTACAAAGTGTCACCCTTGGGATGCCTATGTGTCGCAATAGCGACATTTTGGCCGTGAGAAATTGGGATAAATGTGCTAGTGTCACATATGGAAATGGATTCCTAATGGCTCAAGGCATGTGATTTAATGGCACAAAAGGATTATTAAGTGGAGTTTTCCCCTAACATGATTTGTAGCAATTGGTTTCTTTTCTCTAGGTCCTTTCTTATTATTCTTATCCTTCCTCTTTATATTCCTTTCATACTTTACGTTACTAATAACTGGAATTTCAGTATATAAGGTAGAGGTACAATTCATAGATGAGGTCTTAACATAAATCCTAGAAATAAGGTGTCTATAAAAGAACCAGTAAGAGCATTTGTACTATTAAAATTGGGCCACAACCAAATTGGTAGCCTAACATTCCATCCAATAGTATTCAAGGTGGCCATCTATGGTGTTAGCACTGAAAATGTTAATGGTGTAATCACCATCGTATAACTATTTTCAAACTTTTATTATGTCCTAGTCCATGTCCAAATTTTGAGTCATTTCCAATAAAAGTTAAAAAGAGTCCCAACATCAAGGTATTTTTATGGAGTTGGTTGCACCAGAACGGAAGAGGAGTCTTCCCATAAAACTTCCACATCATACAAACCACTTCAAATTGTTAGCCTTAATGTTGTTATTTTAATTATTTCATACCACTTTGTAATTAAGATTAGAGGATAAGCCTCATCTCTTGCACGAGATCATAATAACTTTTGGAAACAGAATCACCTTTTTTCTGTGGAAGATGACAGTATCATATGTTGTATATATATTCCAAACTGATATGAAGTCAGGGTTGGTTGGTGGTTATATAATTTTGACTCATATGATCTGTAATATTTTTTTTGAATGAAATGGAATGATACCACTGAGGACTTATTACCAATTTTTTGTGTGTATTGTCTAATTTACTTATGTTTCCATATCTCCTTTCTTCTAGTTCTAGTTTTCAAATCATAATATTGTTATGTGTTTTTATCAGTATCTTAAGCATGTTATGTGTTCTATCATTTTTTTTTTAGTCTTACACAGTGAGCATTCCTGACAAAATATATGTTATAACAGTGGAAGAGAATCACTCATGATAGTTATTCTTCATGATATTTTAGTGAGAATATTGTCAAACTAGAAATAACTTTCTCTCAATGGAATATTGTCAAACTGCCACTTTTGTGATTTTCTACTAAATCCAATAGATTTATATTTCATATACCTACCGTTTCCTCTCATCTTACAGTTTCCTCTCCTCATATACCACAAACTTGCACCTTGCTACCACATCAATTTACAATACCCTCTTTAATAGAACTGTGGATTTGACCGAAATCTCTCTTCAGTGAAACAAAGTTTATACCATCTTCCAATCCCATAAAAAAAAACATTAAAATTGCTTTAGAGTTGAAGATGTGTCTGGTTAGGCCCTTGTTGCAGTCCAAGTGTTGATTCTAGCGCCAACACCTTTTGCTGCATCTGTTAGGACACTAAGGCCTTGTAACGAAGTATTCTCCTGATTCTATTGTTATGAGTTGCTGATAATCAGTTCTTGATGGTGAACATGAATTGGTGACCTGAATAAGACTCTAATTTTTTTCACTTGGTGACTCCACGAAGAGGAAGAGGGGTTTCAAGGCCTCCTTCTACAAGGGGGAATTAGAGATATCCAACTATGACTCCAGTTGCTAACACATATAAAATCATCAAATATGCTAAAGGAAAATAGAGATCAGTTGAAGCCACATCTCAGCCAGTGAAGAAGGTACACAAAAAGTACGTTCCAAAGAAAAAAGGACCTCTATCTACTTTAGAATCTAAAGAAGTTTTAGTTTTAAAATATTGTGTTGAAAAATATCAAATTGAAGCTACTCCCCTAGAAAATAAAGTGGATGTTTTTAATAAGTCAGAAGAATTTGTGCTGAATGAAGGGGAATTAGAACAAGTATTGGCTATTGTAGCTTTCATTGATAGGAATATTTTTACTGAAGAAGACTTCAAGACTATTTTAAATTTCCCTCAGACTCATCCTGAATACCAGTCTCTTGTCACCCCTCAACAAAAATATATTTCTTTCTCTCCAAATCCAGTTGTTGGGGAATCTTTCTCTCATCCACTTGAAAAAATTGTACCTGAAGGTCTTACTTTTAACTTATTTAATTTCCTTGCTCAACAAAATAAGGCTGAATTAACTCCATCCCCTCAAGAGACAACTTTAGATTTTGATTCTTCTACTGAAGGAGAAGTTAAGACATCCTCTGTTCATCTTTTTGAAAACCCACTCTTCTCAGTTCCAAAGCCTGAAAAATCAGCTCAAGACCCCTAATTTTTTGTTTTCCCAAATCAAAATTAGAATTCACCAATTGTAATTCCTACTTCCCAAATAACTACATCAATTGTACATCAGGAAAATATGGCTCAGCCTTCCCTTACAAGGATGCAATAGATAGTGGCTGTAAGATATGCGCTACTTGTTCTCCCTCAACCCTTGCATCCACTTCCTAAATGAGAATACTTAAAATATCTTCCAAAATACATTGGAGAGGGAGAAGGAGTTTCTGCTGAGGAATATTTAGTGGCTTTCTTAGTTATGCTAACAATCAAAATATTGAACATGAATATGTCTGGTGAAGAATATTTTTCCAGAGCTTGGATGGTGAATCTCGAAAATGGTTTACAAGTTTGGCTCCAAATTCAATAACAGGAATTGATGAATTAGAAGAGCTATTTGTGAAGCATTGGGGCGATAGGAAAGATTATTTTTATTATCTTACAGAATTTGGAACTTTGAAGAAGAAAGCAGATGAGTCATTGTCTAATTTTACTAAGAGGTTTAATAATATTTATCAGAAGATTCCTGAAGAAATTAAACCCACTGAAACCAAAACTATGATAAATTTTTCAAATTCTTTAGATTCTGAGTTTCCCTTATGGTTGGGGGCTAAAAAAGCACAAACACTGACAACTATGCAAGAGGTTTCAATTGGAGTGCATTATAATCTCATGGCTTCAAATAAATTAAAAATGGAGGAAGAAAAGGCAACAAAAGACAAAAAGAAGATGAAAGAAGAGAAACCTTCTTCTTTGAAGTCTCTTTGAGCAGAAGAAAAGATCGATCAAATGTCCAATTTGATCAAGGAACTTACCTCTAATATGTCAAAATTATAAGTAGAAAATAAAATAGC
Organism: Pinus albicaulis; assembly: GCA_034641835.2. Taxonomy (NCBI): domain Eukaryota; kingdom Viridiplantae; phylum Streptophyta; class Pinopsida; order Pinales; family Pinaceae; genus Pinus; species Pinus albicaulis. The sequence goes on from CM076580.1 coordinate 692,645,499, forward strand.
TACTAGAGCCAATAAAAATGAAGCTAATAGAATTCAGGCTCCCTTCAGGAGGCCTTTTCAGCCTCAACAAATCCTACAGTGCCCAAGGATGAATGCCGATGACCAAAATGTTTAGCCTCCTTTGAATAATTTTGCTGAAGAAGAACAGTAAGGAAATGAGGAAGAAAATGAAGAAATAAACCATGTGGGAGAAACTTCACATTCAACATGTTTGACATTGTAGGAATATGAAGATAGATCAAGGATTTGTTTGTTTTTTGATGATATGAATGCTCAAATTTATGCACAGAATGATAAAAAACAACATGAAGTTTAAAACAGAAATTACCCTTTGAGATCCAAAGGTCCTATTCAGCAGCCTCAACAAAAACCAGATTCAGATAAACAAGCTGCTAAACAGAAGGCCAAGGTAAATGAGGTTCCTCCACCTCAAAATTTTTCTCCAATTGTTAAAATTACTGCAGAAAATAAGGAATTAGTTCCAATTTATTTTAATTTCAAATCTGAATTGAATAAAATCAAAATTCCAGTCCCACTACTGGAATTATTGAAAAATCCAGCATATAAAGAGTCTATTGCAACCTTCTCTCGCTCCTGATTCAGTCAACCTTGAGGGTGAGCATCCCACTATTTATCTGGGTTTTCATGTACAAGACCAAAATAATGATAACTCGCCACCTTTCTACATTTCACTCAATATACATGACAAATTGTTGCATAATTTTCTGTCAGATTCTGGAGCTTCCCACAATCTCATGCCAAAGAAAGTGATGGATGAATTGTAATTAGAGATCACCAAGCAATACCATGACCTTTACACCTTTGACTCCAAAAAAATTCAAGTTCTTAGGAGTGATTAAGTATTTGGTTGTTTCTCTTACCCAACTGCCTATGAAGAGCTTAGTGATGGACACTGTGGTTGTCGACATTCCTTCTAGATTTGGGATGTTACTTTCCAGATCTTGGTCTAAGAAATTGGGAGTACCCTTCAGATGGACATGTCATATGCTACCATCCCAGTATTTGGAGGGGAATTCAGAAGGTTGTGTAGGGAAAATCAAATGGCCTACATCATTAGTGATCAAACAAATCCATCAAATCATCATATATATGCTAAAGAAAAGGAATTGGGGTCATCAATTTTGCACCTTGCTGCTGATGACAATGATTTCCAGCCTGAATTAAGTGAAAAACAACACTTTCAAGGTGCAAATGATCAACATTTAGAAGGAGGAAAGATCTGGAAATTGTACTTTGATGGAGCCTATTCAAGATAAGGATCAGGAGCCGGTGTAGTCCTCATTTATCCTACTCAACAGAAGGTGACCATATCATACAAACTGCAATTTTCTACCACTAACAACATTACTGAGTATGAAGCACTTGTGCTACGTATGAAAGCAGTGAAATATTTGGGAGCAGAACAGCTAATTGTCTTTGGTGATTCAAATTTGGTGATTAAGCAGGTGAGAAACAATTACGAAGTGAAAAATTCCAAGTTGAAGAATTATAGGAATGAAGTCTGGGATTTGATTGAGCATTACTTTTCAGCATTTAATATAAATTTTGTCACTAGAGAAGAAAATCAATTTCCTGATTCACAAGCAATTATTGCTAGTAATTTCAAAGTTCCTCTAGATGTCAAGGCAGCATATGATGTTCAAATAAAAAATAGACCTTCAATTCCTAATAACATCAAGCACTGGAAAGCATTTGAGGATGACAGGGAAACTTATAAATTTTTAGAGTGTGTAGAAGAGTTTACAGACATACAGATTCATGATGAGCAGGAAATTGTTGAAAACCAAAATAGCAGCCCTTTTAAGAAAACTATGGCTGGGAAAAACATTATATATTTGAAAACTAACTTTAATCATAAGGTTTTAGTTCCTTTAGAAAGACTGTTTGATAATAATGATGTTTTTCTCAAGCCAGAAAGTAAGGTTGATGGAGAGAGTATAATAGAATGTAACATTTATACATAAGATCAGCCAAGATTAGTCAAGATGTCTAAATTCCTTCCTTTGGAAACCAGAACAAAATATATCAAACTATTGAAGGAATTTATTGATATTTTTGCATGGTCTTATAGTGAGTTGAAAACTTATGATAGGAGCATAATGGAGTACAATATCCCTTTGAAAACAGATGCAAAGCCTGTAGCACAAAAAATTAGACACATCAATCCCATGCTACTCCCAATCATTGAGAAAGAAATCAAAAAATTATGGGAAGCAAAGATAATTCTTCCTTTTAGGTTTTCAACTGGGCAGCTAATATAGTCCCAGTCATGAAAAAGAATGGAGAGAGAATGATTTGTGTCTATTTTTGCGACCTGAATCGGTGCTCTTTGAAAGATAACTATCCACTTCCTTGCAGAAGGTTGTAGGATCCAAAATATTGTCACAAGTTGATGTATTTTCAAGCTATAATCAAATTTCAGTTGACAGGAAAGACAGAGAAAAGACAACATTTACCACACCCTAGGGCACATTCATGTAGACCAAAATGCCATTTGGTCTGATGAATGCAAGTGCAGCCTTTCAAATGGAAATGGATATTGCCTTTATAGGAGAAAAGGACAGATTTGTGGTCAACATCACAGTATATTCAAAAATCTGATGAAGATCACTTGAAACATTTGAAGCAAGTTTTTGACAAATGCAGAAATTTTGGTTTGTCCTTAAATCCAAAAAATTCATCTTTTGTTGTCCAAGAAGGTAAGTTATTGGGACATATTGTAACAGAAAGTGGCATCTGTATTGATCCAGGAAGAGAATAAGCTATTCAAAATATTGGTTCACCAAGAAATAAAAAGGAATTGTAGTTATTTTTAGGGAAAATCAGTTTTCTAAGGCATTATGTTCCTAACTTCTTAGAGTAAATCAAACATATAAATGTCTTGTTGAAAAAATATGCAAAATTTAAGTGGTGAGATGAAGAAAATAATTATTTTCCAATAATTAAATCTACCTTGACTGAAGCTCCAGTTTTGATTAGTCCTGACTTTGAATATGATTTTCTGATTTTTCATATGTTTCAGAAGAAAATTTGCAGTTGTCTTATTACAAAAGAAAAAGGAATGTTTGGATCAGCTAATTTTATTTTTCAATCATGCTTTAAGGGATGTTGAACTAAATTACAACTTGACTAAAAAACAAGCATATGCACTAGTTAAGGATTTGAATTCTTTTCGAGTTTATGTGTTGCATTCAAAAATAATTTTTTTTGTACCAGATATCACTGTCAAATATGTGTTGCTACAACTAGAGACAGATGGGAGGAGGGGACGATGGCTGAAAAAAATTATAGAATTTGATGTTGAAATCAAACCAAATAAATTGATAAAGGGTCAAGGCTTGGCTCACTTGACTGATGAATCTAACTGCAAAGCTTTAAATATGAATGTAGAGGCAACTGAAGGAGAAGATGGAGAAGGTATTGCTAATTATCCTGAAATATTTAATTCAGATTGGTACAAGGATATAGTTTACTTCTTGTTAAATTTCAACTATCCACCTAAATTGGAGAAATCTAAAAGAAGAGATTTTAAATTGAGAGCCGTGAAGTATTGCATTTTGGAAGACCATATTTACTAGAAGGATCATGTTGGAGTCTTGTTAAGATGTGTAGATGAAGCAGAATCCCAGGAGATTATGGCAGAGATACATGCAGGAGTGTGTGGAGGGAATTTTTATTGGAAAGCCATTGCAAATGAAATATTAAGAGCTGGCTATTATTGGCCAACTCTTTTCTTTGATGTTTTTTCCAAGGTCAAGAGCTATGTCGAATGTCAAAAATTTTCTAGTAAATAGAAATTTCTACCATTACCTCTCATCCCTATTTTAGTAGATGTTCCCTTCCAGCAGTGGGGGCTAGACTTCATCGGTGAAATTCATCCACCTTGATCAGGACAACTTAGATGGATTCTTACAGCTACATACTATTTCACGAAATGGATTGAAGCTGTCCAAACCATAGATTCTACTGATATGCTAATTGTCAAATTTTTGTTGGAAAATATTATGTCAAGATTTAGTTGTCCACAAAAATTAGTAATTGATAATGCAATGGCCTTTAAGTCTACTAAGATGTATAAATTTTGTGAGAAATATGGGATTGAATTGACTCATACCACACCTTATTACCCTCAAGGTAATGGATTGGATGAGTCATCTAATAAATGTTTGGTAAGGATTATTAAGAAAATGTTACCTGAAAATAAGAGGAATTGGGACACTCAACTGATACATGCTCTATGGGCAGGTAGAGTAAGTGGTAAAAAATCAATTGGAATGTCTCCATTTCAGCTTGTATATGGTACTGATGTTGTAATGCCTTTTCAATTAGATCTTCCTGTGATGAAATTCCTGTAATATGGAGTTGATCATGAAAACCCAGTTCAAAGGAGAATGCTACAGTTGATAGAAGCACACCAAATCAGAGAATAATTGCTGGAAAAAGTTCAGAAGTATCAGGCTAAACTCAAATCTGTTTTTGATAAAAGAGAAAATCAGTAGTTGTTTCCATAGAATGATTTGGCGCTGTTGTTATAGCATCATTTTTCACCCTCATGTGATTCACGATTATCTTTTTGACCTTGGGCACCCATTCCCACAGACTTGGATAAAAGTTCATAAAAAACAGTGTTTCAAATCCCATACATGAGTATGCCCAGACTTTTCCGCGTGTATACACGAGTCCATATATACTTTTCCACATATGCCATTAAAATCATTAAAAATATATATAAAATTCCCTATTTTCGAGGCTGGGTTGATGGTTATTCCAGTAATTCAACCACCCCAGCCCGTGGCCAACTATTTCCAACTGATTGAAACTACTTTGAGGGAGTATAAAGCCCCTCATGTGCATGGCACGACGGAGAGAGAGAAATTATGAATGTTATACTCTGTTGGAGCCCCAATTCAAGTCTGATTTCCCATGCCTCCTGCACTTCCCAGATTTTTACAGGAAACCCTTGTTTCCTGGAGATGTTCATCAGTCTATATGTCATCTCGTGTGCACAAGTCTTGAAAGTATCTTAGTGAGGCAAGGGCAAGACGGATCCGGACGACGATCTGTTCGAAGATCGTGGAAGAATTCAGGTGATCTCTCCACCTTTCTATCATTGTACATGCTGTTCGTAATGAAGAAGAACCATATTGTTCCTGAATTCACGTGTTAATATCTGCTTGCATATGTGAAAAGATTATTATTTAAGCATTTATTATTGTTTATATGATGTTTCACATGGATTACACTGACATTTAGGAGAAATATATGCTGTACAACTAGATTTCCGTGCACGTTTCTTCTTGATTTTCAGGTTGAAGAGGAAGAAGGGTTGCTGGGGGTTTGTACCCCGCAGGATCTACATCAAACGTAGGATCTATGGGTGAGTTCTACAATCGATGTTACCTAGTTTTCAGTATACAAGTGTGGTTGTGTGAGTCCTTCTTGAATAGTGTGCCCTGATCTGTGGAGGTTTTGACCCAATGACCTCTAGGGAGTTATTTCCCGAAACAAAACTGGCGACTCCGCTGGGGATCGCATTCTTGTGATTCCTTGTTGGGTGGTTTTAGCTGTTTTAAAGTTTTCCAACAGTTTTGATCATTATTTCCAGTCCAGTTAGCTTTTTCTCAGTCAGACTAAAGACCTGGTTCTTTATCCAAGCTTGATCATTTTTGTTTTTCATTAGTTACCTTTCCATATGCGATTTTTTCTATACACAGTCGCGTAAACACGCAGTTTTTGTTAAAGGAAGTCGCGTATACGCAGGTTTCCTTTGACACAGGCGCGTATGCACGCTTGTTGAAAAGCTGATAAGTATCGTATGCCTGGGAAAATTTTGAAATTTTTGATTTCTTGACTTTTTAGTCTTGTCTGCCTGTGGAGACCTATTCCTGCAGTGTCTTTTTAGTCTCTAGATTGTGTTGATAGTGGTTATTAGTCTTTTTCTCTCTTGTTTGGTTGAAGACTGGCTTATTTGGAAAATCTTGTTTTTTAGTGCTTGCATTTCTGGTTCGAGTACCAAGATCTCTTTCTGGAGATTCTTGGTTGTTCTGCTTTATCAGGACAGAGAGATTCTGCTCATATGCTCTTTCCTCACTTTTTGTTTTGCTTAGCACTTGAATTTTTTCCTACTTTTCGGTTATTTTTCTTGATTTCATGTGACTAGGTCTTGTTGCAATTTTTGAAGAGTCATTTTTGGGTCTTTGAAGTTTTATTTGCTGCAAGATTGTGCTATTCTTCTGTTCTGAGTTACTGAATTTCTTGTCTTCCTTTTTGCTCGTATAAATGTTGCTACTAGTTGGCACTATAAGATTTGAAGCATTTTGTTGAAGTTTTTTCTTGAAATTCGAAGATTGTTTGGCTTGGTGATTGGATAGTTTTCTTGTTCTCTTTGAAGTCTTCTTTTATAAAATTCAAAAAGCTCAAAAACATTTTGTTTTGCCTTTGCTTTTTTTTTGAATTTTTGTTTTGGTTTCTTTCCATCTTTTGAAGCTTGGTTGAGATTTCTCGCCTTCGATTTCTGACTTGATTTGGGAAGGGAAATTTTATTTGTTTCTTTCTCTTGTTTCGAGCATATTTTGGTGTCTTTATACTGAGAGTTTCTGATTTTGGGAACTAGCTTTGTGGACAACCGGAAAAGTGATAGAACTGAAGGATTCTAGGAAATTTCTCTTTGCTTTATTAGATTTTGCATCTTAGAATTGGCATGCTCTTAGTAATTTGCATCAGGTGCACTTAAGCATTTAGTATTTTTCATAAATTTTTGCGAGTGTGAAGTTTGTTATCTGAAAAGAAAAAATATAGTCTCGTAGAACCCATGTAGAAATTTCTTTTCATCGAAAGGCAATTACTGCATTTGCATGTAGTTTGGTTTTCATTAATTTCTTTTCTACGTCATAAAACACCACGAGTTTCATTTCCATATCCCCTTGAATTAATATAACAGCCAATTAAAATAAGCGCATTAATTTAAAAACAACTAGCAAGTTTTTTATTAAGTTTCATACACCAACTAGCTAGGTTGTAGGGCCTTGGATTAGGTGAGTGGAGATTTAAATCTCCAAGGCCGCTCAAACTAAAACATAGAAGTTGAATAATTGAGAAAAATCCAACTCCATTAGGTGGATCGGGAAAGCTCTCCTCCAAAGAGTCAAGCGCGAGGGGATGTGAAGGCCAAGAAGAGAGATACCCCCTCTCTGATTTGTTGGATCTTGCCTCAAGACCGTTCCGCCCGGCCTCTGACACGGATTGGTGCCCATAGTTGCCATTCCTAGGTTCCACACAGGTGACTGCGGGGGGGAATACCCGTGGTACCTGAGGCAGACGTTGTATCACTTCCAACAGTACTTCTGGAGGGTGCCCCGACGAAGCTTGGGTGCTTGCACCGGCAAAGGCTATTGTTAGGAGGTCGGCGTAACGCTTTCTGTTACCTTTGCTAGTAGGCTTGGGCCGTAATTATCCCAGACTACTTTCGGGAGGTCCTATTTTTCGCTTTCTCGTATTTTGGTGTCCGGTCCTAATCACCCGAAGCGGAAATACCTAAAGGCTGCTTGCTTGGCTGTATCTTAGGGATTTTTGTAGTGAGTGCTCTTTTCTCCTAGCTTGCTTAGCTTTATACTTTTTTGAGTCTAATTAAAATTTGTTAAAGTGGCTGATCAAGCGCCTCGTCGATCGAGGAGAATCCGGGGGTTATCTCCCGAGAGTGCAGAGCCTTCTTCAAGAAGGCGTAGGAGTAACATAGCATGTGAATATCACCCTGTGGTATCTGACGCAGTGGAGAGAGATCCTCCACAAGGGCTTGAATGTTTCGTAATTGGTTCCAGTGCTGTTTCCGAGAGGAGCATTCCGCTCACCTCGAGAGTCTTATTTCTGGGAGAGTTAGGAATAGAAGTAGAGGAAGTACCTGAGTCTCCTCAGTCACTTCCATCTCCTCTTCTTCCCGATTATCTGTTTTTTTTTTAGTAAATCGGACCTGAGTCAGAAAGACCAGAAATTCCTCCATTTTATTCATACCTTTCGATGGCCACGACTGGGAACGCGGCTTCAGCTGTGAGTGATGCAGGCATTCAGACTCCTGCTTCAGTAGAAGGAGGAGGCACAATTGCTATACCTTCGATTGCCTCTAGTACTGTTGTTTTTGGCTCTGGTTTCACCCAAGCACATGCTTCTCAATCTGGTCCCTTTTATTTTGGAATGCCCACTACTAGGATTCCTTCGTTTTCCTTTTCCCCTGTCGCAACTGCGTCTGCACCCATGTCTTCCATGGCTAGTGGGTCAGCTTCTTTTCAAGGGTTCCCCTTTGGAACTGGGCATATTCCTAGTTCGAATCCTTCTTTAGGGTCTTTTCCTTTTACTTCTCAGACTCAGAGTTTTAACCCTTGGTTTGGAGGTCAGAGTTCGACTACTTTTACAAGTTGGAACCCTATATTTACAGCAGTGGGGGCAGGGAATCAGTTTTACGCTGGTCAACAAGGGAATGTTTCTTTCCCTTCGTCGAGTGCTTATCAGACTTTTTCCCCTATTTCTAACGCTTGGAACCCCTATCAGGGGCTTTCCTCTTCATTCATTACTTCGGGGGGGGGAACTGGTCCGGTCTTTGGTAACTCTATGTTGGGAGGGGGTTCTTCTCCAAATGTTGGGTCCTTTGGCCCAACATTTTCTACGGGTTCTTTTTGGCAACCTGGTGCCTCATCAAATCCAGGGTACTCTTTTCAGAATGTTGGGAATTCATCCCATCAAGGATGGAATCCTTAGACTCTGCCTCGTTTACCTTTTCTGGCAACGTTGAACTTTCCAGATTTGTCGAAATTGATGAATGATCCGATCCGATATAGTTCGGGGTGGCCTCCGGTTCCTACTAAACTACCTTCAGACATTCCAAAGTTTGAAGGCAAGAATGGAGAGGACCCAGCTGACCATATCACCACTTTCCATTTATGGTGTTCATCTAACTCCCTGATCGACAATTCGATTAGGTTGAGATTGTTTCAACGCACCTTAACTGGAAACGCTGCCAAGTGGTATATTGAGTTAACTAAGGGCAATTTTGCTACTTTTGGAGATCTGGCTATGACATTTCTAAATAATTTCCAGTTGTCTGTCCGTTATGATGCCGGGACTGAACTCCTAGCTAATTTTAAGCAGGACGACACAACCCACATTTCTGATCATATTCAGGAATGGCGGAGAAGGAAGAGGCTTATTAAAGCTCATATTCCAGGAGAATTCCTTTTGGAATGGTTTTTGAAATCTCTGCAGTCAGATATTTCTAAGGATGTATCCCTGTCTGGGGTATTTTCTGAGGAACAGGCCATTTTCAGGGCCCAGCAGCTTGAATTGATATATTCTCAGTCTGGAGTCCTTCATAAATATTTTCCTAATGCTCCTCGCTCCAAATTAGATTTGTCCAAGACTAAACCCGATCCTCATGGTGATGGACTTATTGGGTCGATCAATAGTGGTGCATCTAACCTGCTTAGTCAATTGCAGCAGTTGTCTATACAATCTGCTTCTTCTGGTCAGGTTGTGCCTGCTGAGTCATCGTCTTCTCAATATTTGTCGGTAAATGTCGTTCAGACTTCTAACCCTAAATAAAATCAACAATTTGAAGGGAAGAAGAAGGGACGCAATAAGAAAAAGGGCAAGAATGGGAAGAGTAATGCAAATAAATCCAACGAGCATGTTGGTGAGGGTCCAAAGGGTAAAAATAAAGTGAAGTTTCCATGCAAGTTATGTGCTGGAGACCATCTTACTCACCTTTTCCCTAAAATTCAGGATGCACAGCGCTTGTTAGCTCAGTAGGGTTCTTCTAGTTCCCAGGCTGTGTTGACAAACCCTTTTTCCCAAGGGAAATAGCTAGTTGTTGGCGCGAATCAAAATACTGGGGCTTCCTTTAGGGGTACCCAGGAAGGGGAAACTCCGTCAAACATATACATGATGAGTACTCACGCGGATATCACCACGAGATCCCGTGATTATGGCGAAGATGAGTCTTCGAAAGCCAAGGGTGCTCCCGATGCTACTGAGCCACTTCACGTCACAAAGCCTACTATTGAGCCTATACCTCGGATGCCCAAAGCATCTACTAAGTGTACGAAGATTAATCCAAATGCTAGGGCTGCCCAGAACTACTCTATTGTGGAAGATCTGGCGCAGAGTCCTTGTGCCATGTCGGCTCTTGAGGTGCTCCAGTCTTGTCCAGCTCAGCGTAGTGCTCTGCTCACTGCTATTGGGGTTGTCGATCCAAAGAACTCTCTTATGATTACATTCGATATGTCTAATTTTAAAAACAGACTCCCCCATCATATGGATTTTCATATTAAATCATCGTACTAGAAATTCAATATCTTTCAGACGGTCGTTGATGAGGGTGCATCCACATGTGTGATGTCTCTCACATGTTGGAAGGGAATTGGATCTCCCGCAGTTGTTCCATCTGCTACTCTTCTGACTGCGTTTGATGGTCATTCTCACATACCCCATGGTATTGTCCCAGCTTTTCCCATCTGTGTTGGGGGCAAAACAGTAAACATAGAGGTTGAGATAGTTGATGCAAGCTTGGACTACAACCTTCTGTTGGGGAGAAATTGGATTTATGAGATGGATTCCATTGCATCCTCATTATTTCGGATTATTTGTTTCCCTCACGAAGGGAGGATTGTTACGTTGGATCAACTGGACTGTTCTCCTGTAAACCCGAATGCATCTATTGACTCAACTATTCCAAAGTCGGATAATTCCAAGTCCCCTGTTGAGAATTTAGGGGTTGGAATGTATTCTTCTTTGATGGGTACTTTTGATAATCCACCTCCTACTGTTCATATAAATTCAATTTCATCCTCCAGGGCTCCTCTTCGAAGAGAGTTCTTCAGAACTCATTATTTTTCGGACCCTTGGACCTTACCTTCCCCTACCTCCACATTAGCGGAAGGTCAAGTGGGTGGAATGGCATTTCCGATGTCTACAGCTGAGATTGCTTATCAATATATTGTTGACACTGTAGAGTCCATTCCAGCTCCTCTTTCACCGGAGCAGTTGGATGGAGATGTGGCTCCGGCTTGGACACTTAGTTATTCTTCCGCCCAGGATTGCCTTGATACCACTGTTCCATCTGAAGAGGCCATCCTGGAAGCTATTACTGGTATAGATAGACCGTGGGATGATTTGCATCATCGATCTTACTTTTTATCTGATTTGAGAGAAGTTGAGTCAAGTTTTCCAAGTCTTTTGTCTACTAGTCCTATTCACCCAGTCCTGAACCCTTTAGCACCAACACAGGTATATGCTGAAGGGAACATGGCTGTGATTTCTCCAACTATCCCAGTGAACATTTCTAGGAATCCCAATGTTATATAGAATGTCTTCATCGGAGCTGAATGTTCCCTTGAAGAGATTCAAATTTACACCGATCTCTTTAAAGAGTTTAGAGATGTGTTCACTTGGTCTTATGGGGAAATGCCTGGTATATATCCATTTATTGTCCAGCATGAGATCAAGACTTGCGAAAATGCTAAGCCTGTGAGGCAAAAACTTCATCCGGTCAATCCTAGGAAGGCTGCAGCTATCAAAGCCGAGGTGGAGAAGCTGCTTAAGGCGGGATTTATTTTCCCTGTTCCTTTGACAGAGTGGGTTTCGAACCCTGTTCCCGTAGATAAAAAACAAGGAACAATTCGAGTTTGCATTGATTTCAGAGACCTTAATAAAGCATGTCCTAAAGATAATTGCCCCACACCATTTATAGATCATATTATTGATGAGTGTGCTGGTAATGAGATTTTTTCCTTCATGGACAGTTTCTCCGGATATAATCAAATTACTATTCGTCCTGAAGATCAGCATAAGACTGCCTTTATTTGTCCCTGGTGTACTTTTGCTTACAAGAAGATGCCTTTTGGTCTTAAAAATGCTGGAGCTACGTTTCAGCGGGCCATGTCATATGCCTTCCACGACATCAAACATATTATCGAGGCATACTTGGATGATTTAGCTACTCGTTCTCGAAAGAGAATTGATCATCCAGCTCACCTCTGTCAAGTATTTGAACGATGTCGTTTCTACAAGATTCGGTTGAATCCGAACAAGTGTGTTTTCGCGGTCACATCCGGTTGGTTATTGGGATTTATAGTGTCTAGAGAAGGGATTAGGGTAGATCCCTTCAAGGTTTAGGCAATACTTCGGTTGCCTCCCCCGTCGTCTGTTCATCAACTTCAAAGTCTACAAGGAAAGGCTAATTTTCTTCGGAGATTTATCGTAAATTATGCTGAAGTTACCAAAAGTTTTATGAGATTGTTGAAGAAGGGAGTTCCATTCTTTTGGGATGACTTCGCTCAACGCTCATTCAATGCTTTGAAAAAAGCATTGACCTTTGCTCCTTTATTGAGTCCACCTGATTAGAGTAGGGATTTCCTTTTGTATCTTGCAGCAACAGAATCTACCATTGGTATGGTTCTGGTTCAGGAGGACGATGCTTTCACAGAGCATGTTATATACTATCTTAGTCGAGGCTTGGTAGGACCTGAACTCCAGTATACTCCGATAGAAAAACTGGCTTTAGCAACTGTTCATGTTGTACAGCGACTCAGACATTACATTCTTCTACGAAAAACTTATGTTTTGGCAGCAGCCAATCCATTTCAATTTGTTCTCAGTAGGCAAGTGATTGGGGGCAAATACAATAGATGGATCGTGATTTTGCAGGAATTTGATCTTGAGTTTATGTCTGCCAAGTCCAAGAAATCATTAGTTTTCGCGGAATTAATCTTCGAGTTTCCCTGTGGAGAAGAGATAGTCTATGATGAATCATTCCCAGATGAACATTTATTTCTCATTTCTCCACAGGATCCTTGGTATGGGGATATCATTGTGTATCTTCAGACTGCGAAGTTTCCCTGTACTTTTTCGAAAGATGAGCGTCGTAAGTTGCCTCACTTGTCTAAAAATTACTTGATTATTAGTGATGCTTTATACCCTCGAGGGGTTGATTCAATCCTGAGACGTTGCTTAACTCTCGAAGAATCCCAAGCTGTGCTAAATGATTGCCATAGTGGAGCTTGTGCTGGTCATTTATCTGGGCTTGCTACAGCCCAAAAAAGCTTGCGTGCTGGGGACTTTTGGCCTTCGATTTTCAAAGATTGTGTGGAGTCAGTCAAAAAGTGTCATCCGTGTCAAGTCTATACTCGAAAAATGCGCGCTCATCCAGCTCCACTTTTTCTAGTTATTACTGTCAGTCCCTTTACAAAGTGGGGTATTGATTATACTACTTGTAACCCACCTTCGGCTAAAGGTCACAAGTACATTATTGTAGTAGTAGACTACTTTACGAAGTGGGTCGAAGCTATGTCTACTTTTGGGAATGATGGTGAGACAACATCTCTTTTTCTTTTCAACCAAGTTATTGCTCATTTTGGTATTCCTAGAGAGATTGTCACTGATCATGGCAGTCATTTTCATAATAGCATGATGGCTGAGTTGGCTCTAAAATTAGGTTTCCAGCAGGAGCATTCATCTCCGTATTATCCTCAGGCCAATAGGCAAGTGGAAGTCATGAACAAATCCTTGAAGACTATTCTTCAAAGGACAATTAATAAAGCTCAATCCAATTGGCATATCATGCTATATCCTGCACTTTGGGCATAGAGGACATCAGTAAAAACTGCAACTGGCTTTACTCCGTTTCAACTAGTTTATGGGTTGGAATCCGTATTTCCCATTGAATGTGAGATTCCTTCTCTTAAGTTAGCCGTCGAGCTTCTTCTTGACACTTCTAGTCTTGAAGAACGTCTCCTTCATCTGGAACATCTTGATGAGCAGCGTCGGGATGCCGCCACGATGAATGAGGCACATAAGAAACGAGTCAAAGTTCAGTACAATAAGGCGGTCAAACCTAGGGTTTTGTCGGAAGGTGATCTTGTTTTGGTCTATGCCCAAGAGAAAGATGCCCTGGGGACAGGAAAGTTTAATTCTATGTGGTATGGCCCCTTCATTGTTAAAAAAATCCTTAAAAAAGGAGCATATACCTTGGTTGATTTTGAAGGAAACGAGTTGCCGAAGCCTAGAAATGGGCTCTATTTGAAAAAGTATTATGCCTAGGCTTCGGCCTGGCATTTTGCTTTTGTGTATAGTAGTTTTTTTTTGTACATGTCTGGTTTTTTGGGTTTTGATGTGATGGTGATGTTTTTGATCTGCTTTGGCAGGTTGTGTCGAATGTCATGAGTCATTATGGTTTCGCCGATGGTGCTAGTAGACACACCTGGAGCTTGGCTTCCGCGACTTGGGTGCTTCATCATCCATCCGGTCAGCTCTTAGTATCAAGAGGAGTCTGCATTGGTCCTGCTTCCAATAATATAGCAGAATACACTGCAGTTATTTATCTACTCTCGGAGGCAATATCTTTGGGTGTTGATTCATTAGTAGTTTTCTTGGACTCCCAGCTGGTGGTGTTGCAGTTGAACAATACTTATCGGGTTCGAGATCCATTTTTACTCCAGTTGTATTTGAGGGTACGTTTGTTACAAAGATCATTTCAATTTTTAACATTCATTCATATTCCTCGAGCAAACAATTGGATGGCAGACTCATTAGCTAATAAAGCAATTGATTGGCATATTAATCATTCAATACATTAAAATTTAATTATCAACAAAACATCATACATTTTTATACATTTGTCACATCACATCATAAATCACTGTATATATCATCAGAGTGTTCAAGTAATTATACAAAATTTGGATCCGTAAGTCATAAAAAATTAGGGCTTATGCCCGATCATGTTCAGTATCAAAAAATATACAGTCATCTGGTAATCATATCTATCTATTCCTGTGGTACCTGCCCAAAATTCGTGTTCCTATAGAACACGACTGCAGTAGCGACTCGGCGGAATAACCACACCCAGTCACGTGGTACTCCCACCACTCGTCTCTAGATGGCCTCAGGTAGATCTTCCACTGCAGCCATAGGTACTTGGCAGGTCAAACCCTCCAAGTTCCTCTGTACAGCATGGAGGGTTCTGTCTGGGTCTACTATCTCTGCCTCGCCTCTGCAGCGCTTATGCCATGGGTAGCCCTCAAGACGGACTGGCCCAATATCTGTATCATTATCATCATAATATCGTAAGTCATTTGGAATCCAATCAAAAACATGTTTTTCTTTCACATTTTTTCAGATATATCGAAAAAATCTTAAAAAATCACATAATTAAAAAATTGCAAATCTTACCGATTATGCCCCATGCCACGCCAGGTGGAAGGACGAGGTCTGGATCACTGTGGAAATCCATCCCGGCATAGGGGTAGTCCTCTATGGTGATGATTTTTTCTCCCCACCATTGGAAGAACTCGTCATCCCAAGTGGTTCGGAGAACTTCACTTCCCCCCAGTCTCTTCATCAGATCTGCCCATCGGGAAATTCTTGGGTCTCTTGGGCTACTGATTGAAGAGATAACTTTGGGTCGAAGCCCAGGAATCTTCTCAAAGAAGAATGTCATCAAAATCGTACCATATCCGAAATGTTTTGTCTTTGATTTCTGGATGGAAGTCAGTTGTTGCTTCATGTTCATTAGTAGAGCTGTGCACCAATCATATAGATGAACTAAGCATTCTACTGCTATCCTCATCTGCGTCCTGGATGCCTGATGTAGGGACGCAAATCCTGCTACCATGCCAATGGTGAACAGGAGAATTTTCATGTGCAAATCTCTTAAATATTTTATATCAATTTGGGTCCCTACTTTCTTGGACCCCTCTATACAGTAGACGTGGACATAGTCATCCACTATGAGCCCTCCCAAACGCTCACCGTGCAAATCTACTGGGTCCCCCCTCCGAGAGAGTCCAGTAATGAAATAGATGTCTTCTACCTCTATATGTATGGGAATTTGATCTATTATGAAGCAATCCTCTTCTAGTTCCCAATAATTTACTAGCATTTCGAGCAACCGGGCATTACTCTTCATATTTGGCATTTTGAAAAATTTGAGCAATCCATAATTTCGGAGGACATTGAGCGACTGCTGGTCTTGCATAACTTCATTTTCAATGGCACTGTGCTCATGTTCCCTCCAAGATATAGTCATCCTGAGAAAAATCATTAATTTTTCCATTAGAAATGCTTTTTTTTATTTCGGGTTGCACATACGCGATTTACTCTATACACAGTCGCGTATATACGTGGCTTGGTCATTATCAACCTACGTATGCGCAGAGCTGCAATTTAAAACAAATATTTCTACGGTGAAATTTCTGAATTTTTACCTTATGAATGGACAAAATTGATAACAAAGATGGATTAAGAGCTTACCTGACTAGTTTGGTGAAGTTTGACGGTCAATTGCTCCTGTTTTGACGAAAGAGGATTTTTCTCCAAAGCTCTTTTTTCCAAATCAGCAAGTAACAATGAACCAAATATGAGGTGACATGTGTATTTATTCCCAAAAAATTGAAAATTTTTGCAAAAATTTGTTATGCTTATTTTTTCAATCTATCTTAAGCTGCATAACCCGAATGCTCGGAAGTGCCCAGATTGGTATATTTTCAGGTACATTTTGATGAAGTTCAGATTTTTCCGGTTTTTGATCCATGACTGCTGACCCGTCATGGCAGGTATATGATCTTCACTGGCATATAGGTTAGGAAATCCACTTTCTGTTGCATTTTGCATACTAGCCTCCATTCTGATCACTTGCCATAGGGTCAATCCCATCAGGTCATGAGTATTTAACCCATTTCACTCGCCGATTATTAAATCATGACTTGATGGTAGAGCCTTCCTTTACATGGGCTTCCTAGTTAGTTCCTCGCTATCACTTGTTTCCCATGCTGCGTTTCCTGTAGGCTCGGGAGTCCTCTTTAGTCCCGCCATGACTTATGTGTTGAAGCTTCATTCTTCTTCTTCTTCACTATCATTATTCTGGCTATTACCCTAGAGGCTCCCTGGTGTTGTTGAGTTGTATTACTGCATTGCATATTGGCTACTTGTTTATCCTGGCCTTTAGCCGGCTTCATTTGGACTCAATGTTTAAGCCATCTTTTGACCTTGACTGTCTGTACAAGTTAACCGTTGCATGCACTTAGCTATCGCGACTTGACACCCTTTTTACCCATGGATGGAACATTCCTTTGAGTATCGCTGACCAGTTTCTGCCACCTTGCATTGAGCATAGGATTGTTCCTATCCCAGGAACTAGTGCATCTGTTTCTTGATACTCATTCTATCCATTGTACCATAGCATTCTTTTATTCTTTTTCAGGCATATTATATGAAAAAGACAAAAAAAATAAAATATAACAAAAAGAGCGGGAACGGGATGTTACTTCGTAATTTGATGGCAGTACAGTGTCAGTTTGTCGCCCTTGAACAAAGCACATACACTTATATATTTCCTTCATTTGGGATAGTTTTAGTTTTGACCTAGGTTCAGCTTTTGCCTTGTTTCACTGGTCAGTCCTCCCCCGATTGGTTATCTCTTCCAATCATATGGAGAGTTTTTTTTTGCCTCCTGCATAACAGACTTATACAATGTCATTTTTTACTGCCATGGTCATCATGAGTCGTGATTTTGTTCAAGGGAAGTCTAACCAGAGTCGGCCATTCTGCGGTGTCTCTTGACTCATTATTCAGTCGGCCTACCCATTCTTGTCAGTATCTTGTTCTATCACATCAGATGTTTTGGTCTTCTGCTCGTGCTAGTTTGAGAAGGTCTCCATTGACTTCTTGTCGGCGGGTTTGTCTCTTATCGACTACGAAATATTGCTCTAAGAGAAAACCTAGAGCCGCACCCTAGCCCTATTTCCATCATTGATAGGTGACCTTTTGCTCAGCATTTGATCATCATTATGGATCTTTGACTGAGTGGTTTTCCTTGTGTTCGACGTCAGCATACATTATCACACTTGGAATTTGTGTAGTACCTTGATTTCCATTTGACCCTATCGGTGGATATCTTGCCTCTGTGTCAGATTTCATTATTGGTTGGTTTATAGGGTTTCTTCCGTGCACTAGCTTCATCTTGTGCATGTCGGAAACGTACTTCGGTTTGGTTCCGTCACTCTGCTTCGTCCGATTCCTTCCAAATTTTGGCCTGCGGGTTACACTCGCGCTGGACGGATGTGGAATACCTTAATGCCTTCCTTCCAGCAGATCTTTTTCCATCGACTCCGGCTCATTGCTCTGGGAATAAGGTCTAGAGTCTTTTGTCAGTACCTTAGGGTTTGCAGTTATCAGTGGCAAACTCTTCGCTATCGACTGTGGGGATTCATCATTGCCTCCTGATTGGTAGATTCTTCCAAGTGTTCGACTTCAACTCATTCATTCACACTTGTTAGATTGTACTGGGGCACCTTGACACTCATTTTCATTATTGGTGGGTTGTCTCGCGTTGGTTAACAGTATACATTATTGACCGGTAATCCAACGATTTCTCACATGGTTGACTTCAGCTCATTTATTCCCATTGTGTAGAATTGTGCCATCGAGATCGGTGAAGACCTCTGGTTGCATCAGCATCTTTCGGTTCACTTTGACAGTCCATTCAGTTTCTGCCAGTGATGCCATCCACCCTTATATGTTGCAGTTCAGTACAGCAGCATCCTATATGTTGGCTCCCGAGTTGCGTGATTGTACCATGTGTTCCACCCCTTATGATTTGGTACTTGGAGATTCAATTACTTTTGTGATCATACATCTATTTTCAGCACTATTGATCAGTTTGATATATGTGATACTTGGACATCGATTCGGACTTGTACTTCCGGGCCATGCTCAGATGAGTCATTGTGTACTTTCAGTTCAGCTATACTTGTATACATTCTGGATCTATTATGTACTTTCTATATGGATATATATTTGATTGAGCATGGGTATGCCCGCCTCAGATATGAGTTGACTCTCTGTTTTCTTTCATTGGTTTTTGGTAGGCTGAAATCTGGTGAAGTCCTCTCTTGTCCTCACCAAGTTCTTTCTATGTGCATAATACATTTCGACCTTCATGTACCCCTTCTGACCTCATATATTAGGGGGCATCTGTTATAGCATCATTTTTCACCCTCATGTGATTCATGATTTTCTTTTTGGCCTTGGGCACCCATTCCCAAAGACTTGGATAAAAGTTCATAAAAAACAGTGTTTCAAATCCCATACGCGGGTATGCCCAGACTTTTCCGCATGTATACGTGATTCCATATATACTTTTCCGCGTATGCCATTAAAATCATTAAAAAATATATAAAATTCCCTATTTTCGAGGCTGGGTTGATGGTTATTCCAGTAATTCAACCACCCCAGCCCGTGGCCAACTGTTTCCAACTGATTGAAACTAATTTGAGGGAGTATAAAATCCCCTCATGTGCATGGCCTAATGGAGAGAGAGAAATTATAGATATTATACTCTGTTGGAGCCCCAATTCAAGTCTGATTTCCCGTGCCTCCTGCACTTCCCAGATTTTTACAGGAAAACCTTGTTTCCTGGAGATGTTCATCAGTCTATATGTCATCTCGTGTGCACAAGTCTTGAAAGTATCTTAGCAAGGCAAGGGCAGGACAGATCCGGACGACGGTCTATTTGAAGATCGTGGAAGGATTCAGGTGATCTCTCCACCTTTCTATCATTGTACATGTTGTTCGTAATGAAGAAGAACCATCTTGTTCCCGAATTCACATGTTAATATATGCTTGCATATGTGAAAAATATTATTATTTAAGCATTTATTATTGTTTATATGATGTTTCACATGGATTACACTGACATTTAGGAGAAATATATGTTGTACAACTAGATTTCCATGCACGTTTCTTCTTGATTTTCAGGTTGAAGAGGAAGAAGGGTTACTGGGGGTTTGGACCCCATGGGATCTACATCAAACGTAGGATCTACGGGTGAGTTCTACAATCGATGTTACCTAGTTTTCAGTATACAAGTGTGGTTGTGTGAGTCCTTCTTGAATAGTGTGCCCTGATCTGTGGAGGTTTTGACCCAACGACCTCTAGGGATTTATTTCCCGAAACAGCTGCATTGGGATGCTAGGTGAGAAGACCATGGAAAGCATGGTAAGTTCGATAATTTTTGGTTTGGGCCATTTATAATTGCTGAAGTTTTGGAGAATAATACTTTTCTTAAAAAATTCTTTATTTAGTAAGTTAGTTGAGTCACTCCATTGTAAATATCTGGTGTGATGTGTTAATAAACTCCATGCCCAATGGAACTTAGGTCTGTATATATGGTCAGTCTTGAGTTTAGTATGTCAATGGTCAATCCTAGACTTTATTTTCAAGAAGTCTTTTGAGTTTCAAGAGTTTTAGAGGCACTAAGTCTACAGTCCTTGAAGCCTCATAGGGAGGACTTCATCCCCAATAGGAGCTGTTGTTAGCACTGAAAATTTTAATGGTTTAATCGCCATTGTATCACTGTTTTCAATTGTTTATTGTGTCCTAGTCCATGTCCAAAGTTTGATTCATTTCCAATAAAAGTTAAAAAGAGTCCCAACATCAAGGTATTTTTAATTGAATAGGTGTCATAGTGTTTCAAAGTCCTAGAATAAGTTAAAATCTCTATTTTTACTTATGTTGGTGTTGAAGGTTAGTCGATGTTTGGGTAATAAAGTTGCAGTCATCCAGCCTAGAATAATAGCTACCTTTACTACAAATTCATTGTCAAAACAGCAATGCAGTAAAAGGCAGTTATTTCTCAGAAATAAAAGTCATATATTCCACACAGTGAAAAGCACAGCTATTTCACTGAGATTTTGGTTATCTCAGAAAAGAGGATACAAGTAAACAGGTAATTAGTTTTCAAAGCAGGTAGTTTAAGGCTTTGTGGACATCATTGCAACCAGAATTCTTTAAAAGCAAAGCGCAGCATGCAAAAAACAGACTGACCAACAGAGAGGGAGATCTAGAGAAGAGAAGCAGAGAATTTTTAAAGGAAGCTCGCCAGGAATTAGACTATGGAATGAAGCGACGGAGAAGAACTGCGTGCAGGATGGGCAAGAGACCATGATCCAATTGTAAATCTGAAAGGGAAGAAACCGACAGCTGAGATTAAAGCGCAGATGGAGTGAATTCGCAAATTGCAATTTTTAAAGTTTATCGTTAAGATGATCACATGGTATGTTAAGTGATTTTTGATGTGATGAGGCAAGAGGCACGTGTCAGTGTAGTGCACCAGCGCGATTTTTCAAATCACAGAGTTTATGGTTTAGCCTTTATCAGTGTAGAGTTAAATTTGTGGGCGACCTATTTCCGATAATATGGAAAGTTGTGATGTGCGATGCCTTCTTATTGGTCACTAGTTTGTGGAGCCCTAGAACCAAAATTCTGCTTGTATTCATATTGTTTGGTAGCAATTGCAGTTTTGTTTAAAGTTCCTATAAAGTGATCGTTGTTGATTCCATGCATATGTATGTTTATAAAACTTTTGATGCATGATCTGCGATCAGTCCCATTTCTCTACCACATCACCTCCGCTCTCATCGCACATTGCACTTCGCATTTTCAACATTTAACTCCCACATTTCATAATAAAACTTCCGATGTGTGATCTACAATTGGTCCCACTTCTTTGCCACATCATCACCCCCCTCACTTATCATTCATTCTGCTCCATGTCTCCCATATCAATTAAACCTATTTCAAAGGGTTTCTTTGTATTTTCTCATAAAATGAACCTCTGTCATTCTATCCAAAAGTTTCAGGTTTTCTTCCATTACAAAGGGTTTTCAACCAAAAAAGGGGAAAGGAAAAATGAAACAGCAGCAGAGTTTCTCTCAAACATTTTTCTATCACTACTCTCAGTACCAGCACATTTTTACCAGGCACTGAGCATCATTCAAGGAACAACCACACACCATTTTCATTATTGTTTTCACTTTTTATGGAGTTGGTTGCACCAGAACAGAAGAGCATTCTTCACATAAAACTATCACATCACACAAACAACTTCAAATTGTTAGCCTTATTGTTGCTATTTTCATTATGTCATAACACTTTGTAATTAATATTAAAGGATAAGCCTCATCTCTTTCACAAGATCATAATAAATTTTGGAAATAAATTCACCATTTTTTGTGGAAGATGACAATATCATATTTTGTATATATATGCCAAACTGATATGAAGTCACGGTTGGTTGGTGGTTATAGAATTTTGACTCATATGATCTGTAATATTTTTTGTGAATGAAATGGAATGATACTACTGAGGAATTATTACCAATTTGTTGTGTGTATTGTCTACTTTACTTGTGTTTCCATATCTCCTTTCTTCCATTTCTATTTTGAAAATCATCATATTATTATGTGTTTTTATTAGTCTCTTAAGCATGTTATGTGTTTTCTCAGTTTTTTTAGTCTCACACAGTGAGAATTTCTAATAAAATGTATGTTATAACAGTGGAAGAGCATCAATCATGATAATTATCCTTCATGATATTTTAGTAAGAATCTTGTGGAACTAAAAATATCTTTCTCTCAATGGAATATTGTCAAACTACCACTTTTGTGAATTTCTACTAAATGCAGTAGATTTTTGTTTCACATACCTACTGTTTCCTCTCATCTTACAATTTCCTCTCCTCATATACTACAAACTTCGACCTTGCTACCATGTCAAGTTATAATACCCTCTTCAGTAGAACTGTGTATTTGACCAAAATCTCTCTTCATTGAATCAAATTTTATGCCATCTTCCAATCCCATAAAACAAAACATTAAAATTTCCTTAGAGTTTAAGATGTGTCTGATCAGCAATCCAAGTGCTTATTCCAATGCCAACATATGGGAAACCAACATTTCCATTGAAAGGAATAGAATAAGGACCCCCTTTATAAGGGGTCCCTTAGTTAATATCCTCAATAACTTTGGCCATAAACATATTATGCATAGGTTCCTTCCTTGAAATTTTATTCAACGTATATTAGGTCTCTTTAACCGAGTCTCAATTATGAGAGTTGATATGATCAAAAATTCACCTTTGAGAAGGTGCCTCTATACTCTTGAGAGGAAGACCTTGAATATTTATAAACCAATGGAGTAGTTGGTTAAAAAATCTAAATCAGATATTCGAAAGTGACCAATTAAAGAGAACCTAAAGTTCAATAAATAAATACAACACACCAATTAAAAGTCATAAAGATAAAAAAATAAGAAAACCACTGTCACAAAGCCTGGTTTAGGGTGGTTAGCACTTGAAACTAGAAAAATGAGTAGCTAAATGAAAAGAAAATTAAAGAATAAATATTGGAATTATTAGTGCCCAATAATTAGGAATGAAGGTGCATGAAGCAATTACACTAACATCCTGAATACACCCCATATCGATGAAAGTATCCTCACTTCATAGGGAAACATCCAATATAATTGTAAAGGTGATGCAATTTTTTCCTTGGGAAACACAAGTATTCCAACCTATAAGCATCTAGGAGCAACCTAGAAAATACAATTAAGGTGAAAACCCATAACAAAAGACCAAGGGGGAAAATTATTGATTGAAATGATGCATGTTAGTAGCGTATTTTATCCTGAAACTTCATGAAGAAAAAATATATTTGAGGCATGAACCCAAAATAAATCCCCATACAAATAGTAGTTCATAAAAATTGAGATAAGATAGAGAGGGGGGATGTTCCTTCACTTAATGAAGCATAACATAATGACTGAATCATATGCCAAATGATATCCCTTGCCAACACTTATGAGATATTGGACTTCAACCACTCCTCAATAAGACTACAATTCAATTTGGTGGCCTTGGATATTTAACTCTTCAAAACCCAATTCAAGGCCTTAAAACTTCTATACATGCTTGTATTCCTAGAGAAAATAAAATGTCTACTAGCTTTTAGTTCTAAGTGTTCATTTTAAGCGGTTTTTATTTACTCAGAGCTATAGAGATGAGACTTATGATGTTTTGAGACTCAAAAGAAATAAACTTATAATAACAATGGAAAATTAAACTTCACACTTATCATTAATTGCATTCAAAGTGAGATAAGCATAAATCATGGACAATTCCTACCTGGATTGTAACAAAAACAAACATAATGTTTTTTTTTATTGTTTCTTTAAAATTAGCATGAATGCAAACAAGAAACCTAAGAAAACGTGAAAAATATGTAGACGTGAACAATAAATTACCAATCAAGAACAAATCCCTTGTTTTTTACATGAAAAATCAACAACCATCACCTATTTATTGACGTGGACAATAATCAACAACTGAAACCTATATGTTGACATGAACAATAAACAAACATCACTACATTGTGTGTCAATAATGAATAGCCATGAGTTTGTAATTTTTCGATTCAAATCTAATGTGTTATAATGAGTAGTTCATATCACTTTTCAATTTGGTCTTTTCTTACATAGCTATGTAACAATAGTTCCACCAATTTTTCAACAAATCAAGGCATCTCAAGAATTTTATTAGTGCAACATAGGACCTTCAATCAATTATTCACACTTTGTGTCATATCGAACCAACCAACCTTTATTGATTGCGCTAAACTATGATCATGAAACCAACCAAACCATAATTGCTCCTCATCATATGAACCAAAATCAACTCAACATCTTAGTCGAGAATAAAATAGAGTGATCTTTGACACCTTGTTTCAATATAATTATTTTGATCCAACATTTAACTCAACCACCGTTATATGAAACTTTATCAACTTTTAACAAAACTCCCATGTGTATAATCATAGCTCCACAATGACTTGGTTTCATAAGCCTTTAATCTCTGAACAAAACAGTAACCAACTTTTTGTGTTTTAACACATTTCACACACCCATTTGTATCAAATGGTAGAGGATATATATCATTGGTGTGTTCTTCCAGGGCTCAATAGGACTGCCACGTTGTTGGGTTGTTTACTAGGTAAACTAACACAAGTATTTTATTAGAAATCCGGGCTTGTAGAACTTAGAAGCATCTCCAAGATATATGGATTTCAGCTATATTCAATTTTAGAAGATGAATTATTAATAATAAAGGAAATGCATATTACAAATACAAATCTTAACTAGATAATTTGTAATTCAATTATGTAATAAGAAACAGAAGAAGTTCCTAACTTAGGAGAACTTGTTTGTCCTTATCTACAAAAATACTTCATGAATCCAAAACCAAAAACCATTAATGAACAATAGATCAAGATGCATGAAATAATAACTGAATAGGCTCGTAACTAAGGAGATCCTTGTTGTAAATGTTGGGCGGCTTAATTGTCGGACTAAACCTCTCAATATTAATTATCAATCCAGGAGTCGTAAACACGAGTTGTAATGTGTATTGGCTCAGCTTACTGATCAGAGTATAAATATGTTCCTTATTAATGATAAATTAAACACTGGAATGAAACACACGTTAGCTTGCAACAAGAAATCGTGAAAATGAAACCTACTTAATCAGTTTCGCTCAGTGCAAATGCGATTAAACTATAATGAAATTCAAGACAATCCTCAATCATTCTTGCACTCACATTAAAAATCTCCTATGATAATTTTAAAACCTCAATCTATTGACTCCTTTCACTCACTTGAAATTAGTCTTGAAACAAGCAAAAGACCACACATTACAAATTCACACCTTAAACTAGCTAAAACTACTTGTTAAAACAAATTCAAGATTCTAAAATAACAAAAGAAACAATCCTGACTATTGTTGAAGGACAACTACTTTACTTTATGTAAAATAATACTTAAAAATTTCCTATTGAAAACAATCTTTTAATTCAAATATTTTAATGAAATAAAACAAGCTTGCTCTTAAAATCATCAAAATCATGTCACTCACTAACTAAAACTAAATCATGCTTAGGTAAATCATTAATGAAAACTAAATCAATACTACCTACACAATCAAATCGGAAATCAAAAGCTCTTATGAAGAAATGATTTATACCAAAAAGAACAAAAATAATTCTAATTAAGAATAAATCTGATTATTAATATTAAATCAAATGAACAAATTAAATGAACATTAACTCTGTAAATATTCAAACAAATTAAGGCAGGCAAACCATAACTAAACTTGAACTATTAAAATCTATTCTATTAAAATCAAACTCAAAAATTTTGAAAAAAACAAAACAATGATCTAAGTAAAATTAAGAAATATAGATATTATTAAAAAAACAATTTAAAATGAAAGATAATTCTACAATTTAAACAAATACTAAAGCTATGAAGAATAAGGACTCGACTCTAGGTTGCGGTGGATCCTTGCCACTCCCTGGAGAAAGTCCTAAATTAACTCAAAGTTTTAAAAAGAAAATTACAATGCTTCTATGAAAACAAAACAAATGCAGAAGCCAAAATAAATTAAGTCAGAACATTTAATCAAATCTGAATCAATAAATACATTAATACGGTATTTGTTGCTGCATTTTGTGTTGGGCAATTCGATGCTAGATCTAAAACTTCAGAGATCGATTTTACATGAGAAATCTATTTCACAGAGGAGAAATTATGCTCTCCAAAATGACAGACTCACACTCTCTGTTTGCTAAAGGACCACTCTGCGTTCAACAACGATGATTGTTGCTATTCAAATCAACGGATTCTTGGAGTCTTCAGTAAATGTGAATTATGCTGAACGTAAATTGACTTTCACAACTAATTAAATCTGCAATTCAAATATTTTAAATCCCAGCAAATGGAAACCAAGGTAAACATGGATTGATCTTCAAAAATAATCAATGCTGCAATCATAAATTTGCTAATGGATCGACTTCTATCTATGCACAGCTCTCCTATCTGCACACAGCGCTCTCCTATCTTCTACGCAGAGTTTACAAATCGACCTCCAGCTACTGAATTATTCTCCTACATCTCCTCCCTCTATATCGATCCCCCACACATCGATTCCAACAACTTATATATACATTTGTTTTAATTACAAACTGGAGATTCAATCAGAGAAATATAGCAAATTATTAGTTTTAAAAATTGTCGGAATGAGAAATTGGTTTGAAACAGATTGTCAATTTAGGAAAATGGTCCTCGTTTTGTGGGATTATTCTGTTGCTGGGAGATGCGTTCTTGGCTTCTGGAAGAAATTGACTTCGTATAGCTGGTGGAAGCATCGTACAACTGGATGAGATAATATGCAAGCTTAGTCATATGGTATTTCTTCTCAGCATGTCAGGCCAACAGACTTTGTAATTTGTAACTTTGGCATCAGGAGCTCCTCCTTTTGCAACCCCTTCTGCATGTCCAAATATACTTGCTCTTCTCACGAAATTCCCACCCGCTGTAGACAGGGTATGGGTTCCATGTCCCTCTGTGTCTCGCGGAGAAACAATTTGGTGCATTACGAGGTAGATTGCTGAGTGATTGAAAAGCCCATTTTTTATTTCATGTCCCTTTCTGAAGTATCTGGCTCCGATCAATTTGAGCTGCACCAAATTCATCTCCACTTTGACAGATTTCTTCCCATCTTCGTGATTTTCATCACATTTTTCAAAGCAATTGCCTACACCTGCAAGAAGTCTCCCACATGTAGATTCACCTTCGTCATATCGTTCCTCGTCTTCCTCGCAATCCTCTCCATTACTGAAAGCCTCTTTGACATCAAAACCTGTGAGAGAAGATTCATCTTTGTTAAGCTCATCTTCCTCATCATACTGATCCTTTTCACGAGAATTATACCCTACAGCATGGCAATGGCCTCTGTAGCCATAGCTCCCTTCCTTGTCATTGACGAATTTCATCAACAGGACAATACGAAATCTCAAATTCATTTCCACGATCATCATTATCACAATCCATGGTGCGAGGAGGCCAATTTACCTCACTGCAATAACCTGCCTCGGGATTCTTCAATGCAAAACCCGATCCCTGTTCGCCTGAGACAGAGCTCCTCCTTCTGGTCATAAAGTTGAACCAGATCTTTATCGAGAGCACGCAGAACCTTAGCCCTAGAGGTCATTCTTAGAATGAGAGCAGACTCATAATTTATGTGCTCAAGGCTTCAATCTTGGACTTCTTCGTTGACATCATAGCTCGACCCTATGTACACAAGTCCACTATCTTCTCTGTGATGTGTGCATTGTGATGTGTGCATTTATAGATTGACCTCCCGATTGTCTACACAACCTTTAGTAGCAATTGTATTCTTTTCAACTATTTTGGAGGTATTTCATATGCCAAATAAGCATGCATTATAAACATTAATCTAAAAGGCAAGCTTCTTTTCATGCTTGAACTTTCTAGGTTCGACCCATTTTTTTTTCCCAATTGACGGACAAGGGACTTGAAATTATGTAGCATCCAATCAGCATAACTTAACCTATAATTGTCCACACAAATCGATGGTACCTCTATCATTGAATTATATGCTCCAATGCTTTCTTCAATGCTTTCTCTTGGACCCTTAACTTGGAAAGGATCAAGCAACCTTATTTCACATTCCTTTTTTTTATTGCAGTGAGGGCTCCATGAATCAAGTTGATCTTGAGGGAAAAATACACTTGATGAAGACAAAGATGAGGTTGGAGAGTTTGTGAAACCCATAGGAGGCAAAGGCAGTTCAACGAGTTTACAATAAATTGCAGCCATACAATGTACCAAAACTTCAAATAGCCTATTAGGTGCCTCAGGGACGTGATTTGAAATGGAAGTACCTGATACGTTCACATTCAAGAGTGGTCTTCAGTGGAATACTCCCCTGACAATAACTCTTCCACGAAGCTGAATTTCGCCAAACGATTTCTGGGTTATAGGAAACATGGTGCTCTGAACACAACCCACGTATTGGAATTTAGAGATTCTGCTCCATTTGGTCGCAAATTTGATATTTTCACCTACAAAAATTCAACTGCCTAGCTGCTGCATTTATTCATTTGGTGAATTTGCACTCGAATGCATTTCTACAACCAGGAAGAAATTTATTAAAAACACTCATAGAATTAACCAAAAACAAGAATGATAGCTATTATTTCTAAATTCCTTTAATTAACAACATATTGGATTAAAACACCAAGTACAAGTATGTATTTCATTGATAAAAATCGTAAAAATTTGGGCAAAAGTGCCGCTCAACATCCTTCATTACATTTTCATTCATAATTAATGTCATTGTTAGAAAACAGGAACTTCAAAAAATCACTTAAAAGCAGGAAAGATGAATTCTAGTTTCTAGTTCTTGATCAGATAGAAGGAATTCTTAACTTAAACATTGGATTGACCCTTGATATGCAGAAAAAAATAGAATTAGATTCATCAGAAATCATAACATATCATCATACATCTAATTAACTAATTAAGCATAAAACAAAACAAGTTCAGGAAATTGCAACTAAATTAACCAGAAAGTGCACTTAGCTCGGTGTGGGGGTGCTCCACCCTTGCCTCGCAATGTGTGAGTAATTTCAGCTACTAAAACTCAATCAAGAATTCATGATATAGAACATCAGAAAAGGAAATAGAACATGTCCTTCAATTAGCTCCCAGAGTTTCAGAAATATCAAAGTTAAGCTATACAAACTCTACATATGAATGCCTTCAATGTCTTCGGCTTAAATAGATAAAATATGAACCAAACTCATATAAAATGTCTCCTACAGACATTTTTATCCTTATCCTATATATTAAGGTCGAGCTCATCCATCTAATCTCTCAAAATCTGGAAAATCCCATAAAATGCTAAATTTGACCTATTTTCTAGGGATTTCCATAAAAATAGGTGTTGTTTGACCACCTTTGACCAGGTCTGTTTAAGCTCAGTTTGACCGAACCAATAGGTGTAGATCCAATATTAGTTCCCAATATTTTTATAAATGTATTCATCACGAGCCCAGGTGTCTTGCAAATATGACATCAATGAATCCATTACAGGAATTTCTAGTCTGGTCCAAAAATGCACTTAAAATTCATTTTTTATAAAAAATTATAAAAATTTCAAAACATAATTTATATACCTGGATATACATTAATTGGAAAAAATAGAGTGAATATGGATAGTATATAAATGGATATCATGGTAATAAATTGTATTTACTTAAACAAAATTCGATCAAAAATGAGGGCCAACACACCTATCATACCCTTAAACAATAAAATTGAACATAGAATAGGATATTCCACCCTCAAAACCTAATGCTATGATCAAATGAGGCCAATAATATTAAAAATAAAGCCAACATGACCATTATGTATTATTTTTATTTATAAAAATTAGCTTGACGTTTACGCTTTCTCATCCATGCAATCACACCATAACACCAAATGTTGAGCCATTTTGATGTACCCCTAGCAACAATTAGCTCATACGACCATGTTCATGTGACCTGATCCTTAGGGTTATTGATCATCATATGATGATGTCAATATGATTTCATCATGCCATGTGGAAAACAGTGAGGGGTGCCATGTGTCACCCATATTTTATATTTCCACCAATCCAAAAATTAGCAAATGTACCTGCCATGTGGCAGTCCCTAGCGGCACCACATCACCCTGTCGATGTCAAAAATTGATGTGTCATGCCACGATGTGGACACATCATATTTCATGTCCTATAATATTTTTCCACATGTTTGAGCTACCACGTCATGGTTGAGTGGGAAGTAAGGCTACATTTCACCTACGTCACCATATCCCTCCAATCAAGCTACACCAAGTGTCCTAAAAGTTCATTAAGATCTACCACTTGTGCACTCAACGAATGCGTTCCATGTGTCAATAGTTTATTGGATCATGGGATTAGTTAAATTCCATGCACCTCTAATCTTCCTCCATCATCCATTCTTTTGATCATAGATGGATTTGATGAATGTTTCACATTGGTTAACTATGTTAAACAAAGCACAAGTTTGCAGGATCAAAATTGTTGATTAACCTATTACTATTTTATCCACTTGAATTACACACACTCTTTAACAAATTTGGTGTGAGTGGGTTTTTCCTATATTTTAGTCCTCTGTTTAATGTTGATATTCAAATGGCCATAACTTCTCAATCCGAGAGGGATTTTCAAAAGTTGGTTATATTTTTGGAAGGACTCGATGAGACCTACACAACCATGCTTTTTATATGATCATTAGACCATTATGACCTTGTAAAAACCTCAATAAACTTCAATATTTCTTAGAATTCACCTAATGAGGATATTCAAGATTTCCATCTATCATACTGTTTCCTTTGACCCATGAATGATACTTCTTTTTTCTTGTAAATCCACTTTGATATCAAATGACACTTGTTGTTATCAATGAAAACTCTATGTGCAACAATATCCCCCTTTTTCATTAATGGAAATGCCATCATAAATTAACAGTCTGATGGAAATGAACCAAACTATCCTTGACATGTTGGTGGGAACTTTGCTTAATTTATTTTCAATAATCTATCCCTAATGTATTATTTTGTCTCATCAATGTCTACAACCTCTCCGCCTTTTACATCAATGGAAAAGGGACATGGTTTCCTACAACTTCCTTCATGACTATGTGTGGACCTAATCTTGATATAAGTCGATTCTCTCTTTGAAACCATGATGCAAGTTCTCGCCAATGCTTCTCCATTTTTTTCCTGTGGACATGGTAGATTCTCCCCCTGTGACCATGTTTCAATATTTGTAAGTGTCTGCTAATACTTCTCCAATATTTCTTGTGTTTTCAATGGACCTGATAAAGAATCCCCTTGAGACTATTCAATCAACAACTATAAGGTCCTTGCTATGTTTTCTAATTGTTGTAGATATTATAGAGTCTCCCCCTAAGACCATGCTTCCTTCATGAGTAAGTGTTGGTCATGTTTGCGTTCTCTAATTGTCCCTGAATAATCCTATGGACATGATGTTTACTTCATACATTTGTATTATTTGGGTATGTTTGAACTTTCCTTTAGACTTGAATCATTGAGAACTCCCTCATATCACTGTGAATATGCTTCCTCTTTACATGAATCTATCTTTAGTATCTCCTGCTCCTTCTTCTCAAAGTATGCCAATTTTTGTATTATAGTCTCCCATTAGCCATGAGAGCTCAAATATGGTAATATACTATGTCTAATGATCAACACCTTCTTCTCTTCAATTAATTACTTCCTTGGAAATTATCATAATTCATTATTTTCTCCTTCGTAGTTTCTTCCTTTTACATCAACCATGCTTATTAGGGTTGATCTATAGGAGGATTCCAATGTGTTCTTGTTACAAATACAACATTTGATATCCTCCACCAAAGTATACATGTCACAAAAATATTTGAACATATAACTTATTTATTCCATGTAAATTTAAATAGAACAATCATGGGTTATTCCTTCAGGAAGATAACATCATCAACAATCACATCCTTGGACACTCAAGACAGGTTCTCCCTGTTAGAAAATCATAAAAGCAAAAATATTTTCTTATCTTGATAATTACTTGTGATATTATTGTAATATTATTATCTTCAATATGTATTCTTTTAATGTCTTTTCATCAAGAGTGTATCAAAACATTAAGCTGTGAAGATCGAAACAATGGAGGCACAAGATGTAGGCTCTTAGCCAAATAAAAAACCCTCTCTAGGGTAAAAATAAAAATTCTCCTCTCTTCTTTAAGAACCAGATAAAATGAGACAACGATTACCCTTAGACCAATACAAATACCTCCTCCAATCCATCAAGTCAGCCTCCCACAATGATTAGTCAAACTCCAAAATTCAAATCAAGTCAAATTACTTCAATCATGCATCAAACTCAAATTTTCAACCCTCCTGTATCATATTTCTGGCCCTACTGTAAACCTGCAACTTTGACCTTCTTGCATCTTCATATTCTTCACATGTGTTAGTTAAAGACAACATAAAAATGGTCTTATTCCTTCCTTAGGGTTCCTTCTTTGCTTTAGGGTTTCTTCTTTTTCTCCAGGCCTTTTCATAACTTTTTCACCTTAATTTCTTTCCACTCTGCATATCGTCAATTGTAGATCAAATTTTATTAGTGAATGAACAAATGAGATCAAGTTATTCCTTATTTATAGTGGTGGTAGCACCGTTAATGAATACAACTTGATTAAGGACAATCTAACTTGGTGGAGGATCCATAATTGGCCATAATACATAAATAAAAAAATTTTCTTTGACACAATAAGCCCAAGAGGGTTCTAGTACAAGATGACATGGAAAATGGCTGATGACATAAACCCTAGAAGAACTCAATTGGTGATTTGAACTAGAGATAAAATAAATAAAGCATGAAACTCGTGTGTATAAATAATTTTATTTTCAAGAAATTTTATTTTCTTTCTCTTTTGAAAAATACAAATGAATTACATCATGTCATGAGCTAGATAAAATTATGCATACTGATACTACTTACGTTTCTCAACACTCCCTCTTAACTACGGAGGTATTCATAATTTTTAATCAGTATAAGGTTTACCTTAAATTGAAGTGTTTGGAAAGAAGAGTATAATGTCATACGCAATTCTAGATACCAAACTTCCAAGGTATCACATCAAAGATCCAAGTGTCAAGACACTATTTCAATGATCCATCAACTCAAGGATCTAAGTACCATTTCCAAGATACTAATACAAGGATCTAAGACACTAATAGGGAGTAAGGTGTCATCAAGGAAACATACCACTATAGGTACCATTAGGATAAAAATATTGTATCAATTGAACAAGATATAGATACCATCTAGGGATCCATGCCCTGACACCAACCCTCATAAGGATGCAGGTATCATCAATGAGGTCAACACAAATGAAGCTCCACAAGATCATGATACCCTTCCACACCAAGATTCAGAAGTCATCAAGGCCAAACAAAAACTGATATCCCAATACTAACCAAGTCAATTTTTCCTCCCAAGGACTGTCGTATGGGTATATTTATGGTTCTTCATCTCTCCCTCCCAACCAAATGATAGATATCCACCAATCCAAGCATGCTTATCAATTATTAAAACTTCTTAGGGAGAGATCCATACAACAAATTCTTGTTGAAACATTAGAAAATCTAGTTCCTTCATGACCCCAATATTGGTACTGAATCATCCATATAAAATCATGGCTCCTCAACCATTCTGATGTTTCTTAGTTCATCACATTATCCTAACAAATCTCCATGGAAGCTACCTTCTTAAATTTCTTAGTAGCGCCAACCTCAACATTAAAACTTCTCAAAAAATACAATTTTTCTTTCATGATACATCAATACTTATCATTAGTAGTGCTTTATCCATTCTTCTATATTCATTCTTTATTGAAGGTATTCACTATAGTTGTCATAATATTTCCTCCATCTCAACTAGGGATATATACACTTTCCTTTATCTAAGCTTCTTCTTAACTAGGGAACAAGTCCATTAACAACTTTATTCTTCTGGCCACAGAGGTTCTTTCATTCATATCATCATACCATCATAGAAATTTTACCTTCGAAAGCTTCATTCCTTCAAGGAAATAGTTATTTATCTTAATATGGTAACAAGGTCATCTATCAATGTAATCAAGATTCTTATAGCTCACTCTTTTCATCATGCTCAACATCATCATCAAATATGTGTTAGGTAAGCATCTTCAACAACTTGAAGCCTATGTACCTTCAATTATTCAACAACAAGTACAACCATGCACAAATATGGATGTACAAGAGCATGAATTCATATTTATCAATTAAGGATATCATTTCATCACAATGAGAACATCTAGGGTAATTCAAAGTTATATATTCAGAACATAGACCTAGTCTAGAAATTAACTATGGTTACACTTTCATGCCCTGGACTTTCACAACAATATTTTCTGTTTTTTTTTTGTCACAAACCCTGGATACTATAATTAAATCCTTGTATATACAATGAATAAATCATGTTAGGGTTTCAATCATAACTAGGGTTTTATTTTTATGTGAAAAACCCTAGATACAATCATCCATACCTTAATATCAAACCTTGAATCAACAACTAAATCATGTTACGGTCTCATTCCTAGGATCTTATATCAAATTTCTACAAGGGTTTTTCCATAAACCTTAATTATTATCATCAAAACCTAAAAATCTAGGTTTTAATTGTATGCCCTACACATCATCAACGAATCCTAAAAGGTTGGGTTTTTATAGTGAACCCTACATGTTATGGTTTTACAAAGGTGAACAAAAGTTAGAGAGTATGACAAGGGTTGATTTAATTGAAAGATCAATAACCTTTACAAATAATATTCTTCATGATTATATGGAAAAACCCTAGACATGAGAGAGTTAGTAATATAAATAAAAACTTAAATAAAAAATGATTGTACCTTCTTATACGAACAAGACCTGCAACAAATATTTATACATACCTTGAGTTTCTTCTTTCACAAGCCTTGTAGGGTATCCTTTGCAACAAGGATTCTTTCATGATTCAAGTATTTCTTTTGAAGGGATCCCTCTTGTATAAGATCAACATATATTTATATACCTGCAACAATTACTTGACAAGTACCACTAAAAATATACAAGTATAATAGTATTATCGCAAACTATAGAATCTTTAGGGAGGGAGAAATTCCAAGGGTTTTTAGATCCAAACCCTAAGTTTCTAGATGTTACCTTTCAAAACATCAATATTGCGTTTGAATTTCAAAACCAATTCTATTCTTACTACGGCTTCCCATTTCATCCTAGACTAACTACAAACCCTAGAGACTAAAATCCAAGATTTCTAAAATTAGTGTTTCACAACTAACAAGGGTTTGCAAGAATTTAGATATCAAGATTCATTAACAATGTGAAGGTTACGAAATGTAGAATCAAGAAAATGATATTTAAAAACCCTAATCAGATTTGGTTTAGACCTTATATGGATAAAAATATTATACTTACCTGAAGGACTGCTTACCTTAGTCCTCCATGATCAAAATAAGTATGTTGCAATGTTTCTTCAAAATGTCATGATTTGTTTCGAATGAATTATAATTCATTGTATTTCGTATTTCTAAACCATCTGAAGATTTGAGACGTTTCTTCAAAATTTCATGATTTGTTTCTAATGAATTATATTTCATTGTATTTTTTATTTCTAAACCATTTGAAAATTTGAGCTCATTGTTGAGCCATATAGGACAAGGTTTCTAGTTTTTCTTCAGATTATTCATAACACATCTCAGATATACTACCATATTTCCATGTTTCTTTGTTATATTTTTGCAAGATAAACATTGGATTATTGATCAAATATCGTAATAGCAATTCACATCACATAAAAAATATATCATATGTAATTATTTGATAGAGGCCTTAGGATTTCAGATCCTTATGACAGAGGTTCGGATCCTTATAAAAATGCTTTGGATTATTACTTATACTCAGAATGAGGATGGTTGCCAAACTTTGCATCATATGTGGATAAAAAAGTTTAGATATGGTGGTGACAATTGTCTATTGTATGACCTAATTGTTGTAGAGACCGCCTAAATATATTGTTGTCATCCATGCAAGGTAAGGTCACATTAATATTTTGGCATCACTTCACATTATTGTCTTCCACGAGTCATGTACATTGCATATTTGTGTATGTTATTGTAATGTACCAATATCCCTTCACATTTTGATCTAGGTTATGAATTTTTCACGTTATAACTTGTATTAACTTTACTGTGAGCATTCATTGTATTCCGTAAGGAGCTCACATCACTAGTATTATTGAAGCAACCCAAAATTTTCATTTTAGCTAGTCAACCGAAATTGCTTTAGAATTATTTATAGAAGATCCTTTAAATTGATTTAGAGATATGCCAATGCTGAGAATCAAATATTTTTGAGATGCCTTTTTTCTATATCCACCATAGTTCTAAAACCATGTTAGAAAATCATAAATGCAGAAATATTTTCTTATCTTCATAATTACTTGTGATATTCTTCTAATCTTATTACCTTCTTTATGTCTTCATTTAGCTTCTTTCCATCAACCAACAATAAAAACATTAATTCATGAATATCAAAACAATGGATACACAATATGTAGGCTCTCAACTAGGAAAAAACCCCTCTCTAGGAGAAAACCCAAAATTATTTTCTCTTCTCCAAGAACCAAATCAAATGATACAACCAAGACCCTTAAAGCAAGACAAAGACCTCACCCAATCCACCAAGTTAGCCTCCCAATATTATTAGTGAATCTCCAAAAGTAAACTCAAGTCAAATTTCTTCAATCTTGTATCAAACTCATATTTTGGCCCTCATGCATCATATTTTCGGCCCTACTGTAGACCTGCAACTTTGGTCTTGCTACAACTTCAGATTCTTCACAAGAGTGAGTGAGAGACAAGAGAAAAATGATATTCTTTCTTCGCTAGAGTTCCTCCTTCTTCACTTTATGGTTTCTCCTTGTTCTCTATACTTTTTCACACCTTTTTCACCTTCTTTTCTTCCCACTTTGCATATCTTCAATTCCAAGTAGAATTACTTTAGTGAATGAAAAAATAAGATTTAGTTCTTGCTTATTTATAGTGGTTGTAGCACCCTTAATGAGGTCTACTTGATGAAGCGCATGCCAACTTGGTGGAGGATCCATAATTGACAATAATACATAAAATAAAGGGTCTAGTACAAGATGTCATCAACAATGACTCATGACATTAACCCTAGAATCACTCAATGGGTGCTTTGACCTAGAGACAATAAAA
The DNA here is from genome assembly GCA_034641835.2 of Pinus albicaulis. Taxonomy (NCBI): domain Eukaryota; kingdom Viridiplantae; phylum Streptophyta; class Pinopsida; order Pinales; family Pinaceae; genus Pinus; species Pinus albicaulis. The sequence continues at coordinate 692,683,119 of CM076580.1, forward strand.
ATAAAGCATGAAACCCATGCTTATAAATAATTTTCTTTTACAATAATTTTTTTTTTTTTACAAATACAAATGAATTACATCATCTCATGAAATAGAAAACAATTATGAATCCCAATACTAGTTACATTTCTCAACACTCCCAACATGTTTTCTTATCCAAACCTTAGTGTGACTTTCTTCTTGCTTGGTAGACCCCTTTCCTTCCCCAAAACTCATGTTGCATTCTTGTTCAATGTGACAAATTTTGTCAGATCTAAAGCACCTTGTATAGTAATTGATTGAAGGAGCAATTTACATATACTTTCTGCCATTAAATCTATATGAATCCACTTGTTTGCAAATTTGCTTTTGAAGAACTGATAACTATCTCTATCACATAAAAATTTAAAAATAAAAATAAAAATATATAATATTTTTGACCAAATCCTAATGATGTGGTTAATCCAAAAGACAATTCTCTAAAATATTGAATCTAACAATATATAATATTTTCAATAAAATAATTTTGATAAACAAATAAAAAATAAATAGTATCTAATTAAATACATCATTCTAAAGACATTTTTGCTGATAAATAAAAATTTGATATTTAAAATTAACCTTTCCTTTTAACACGTGGAAATTTTGAGATTAGTAGATACTAATTATTTTTAAATAAATTAAATAAAAATATCAAGTATTTATTCAAGATTATTAGTACTAAAGTTCTTAATAATAGTGAAAATAGAAATTGTCTGTTACTCGAGAGGTCTTCTTAGGGCGGCAACTATTAGAATTAACAGAGAAACATATTAATGTATTTGGTTAGGATTGAGATCCTCTATTTAGGTCCTGGATCCTATTATTTAGGGTGTGGTTCAAACCACCAAGCTAATGTGTAATCTTATATGTACGAGACTTTGATTGAATGAATGGTGAGTGTGTTTTTAGTGCTTCGGCATTGTCGAGGTGACTCACCTGGTGAGCCTTTTGTTTTATCTCATATTGTGTCTCTCCTTCGATTTTATGATGGTATCAGAGCTTCGAGTGAAAGTTGAGTGGAGAATGTATTGGAGGTTGTTCATGAGGAGCGTAATTCTGATGACTTGCTGAAGGCGTAGTGTGTTGATGTGTTAGTGAGGCGTGGAATTGGTAAGCTATGTTGGCTGCTACATTTCTTTTGTGTGAGAGTCATGGTAATGCTTTGGTAAAGCGTGTTTTTTGCTGGTTGTCAGACCTGCAGCAGAAACCTGGTGAATTTTTTTGTGACCGCTTGACAACATGGTGGATTGGTGTTGCATCTGGGTTTTTCTACATTTGTTGTGACACCTACCTTTTATATCTTGGATGCGTCACCTGTAGAGCATTAAAGATTTGTTGCATTGGGCTCAATTCAATTGCTGCGTAAGGAGGACCAAAAAATACAAGCAGATATTCTCACCAATCTCTATTTAAGGAGGGCCGGCAGGAGGCAGTATGAGCTAAGGATCATGGTGTATCCAAGTTGCAGAACAAAGTGCACAGAGAAGTGCATGTGGATTGAAGTGTGCTACCTGTGTGGATCAGACGGGCTACGCGTTGTTATAAGAGAGTTCTTAACATTGGTGATTGGTGGTAGATCGGTGGAGTGTGTCACTGATTGAGCGAAATACGATCTCACCTGTGTAGGTGATCATTTGCTACTTTTGATCCTTTGATGAGTTTGTGGTGAATAGGCTCAAGATTCATGTTTTGTAGTGTGGTAATATCTGATTTTGGGATCGACATTAGAAGCATCCTGATTTCGGAGAAGAGTGGAGTTGTTTCCTAGAGCAGGATCGAAGTGTGATATGAGTGAAAGCAGTGAAACGATCCACTGCCACCAGTTTGTGCAGGTTCGTGGGGGTCGAATATCTACATGTTGGTGATCTATGTTTGATCATTTGATTGTTGGTGGATTTGTGGAGCATATAATGAGAAACAACGAAGATCTCAATTCCCCTGAGGTGTGTTAAGGTGGCGGATTATTGTTGAGACAGGTTGAGAGGCGCATGTATGTTTTTTTTAAATTCCTAGACGCATGATGCTACCATTGATGTGGTCAAAAGCTACCCAATATATAGCTACAACATCCTGGAAGAGCCAACATAAAGGGTGTTTCCAGCTATGTCCTTACCGAGGTTGCACGTTGTTTGATATTGCGTTGTGTATTGTTCTAGATTGGTGCCTATGTGGAGCCTCCTGGAGCAGTGTGTATCTATGTGAAAATTTGCATAGATAAGAGCCACTAATTGTTGGTTTAGTGGCATCTTCTATAATGGGTCAACAAAGGAGACTAAAAGAGTCTCGAAGATAACTGAGGAGAAAGCATCAAGAGATCGGTGTGATATATTTGTCAGCTGAATTTGGTGAAGAATTTCAAGTTGACATTGATGGATCTGTAGCAGATCAAGTCTAGGATTAGAATGTAGATCTGGAATATGATGTAATCATTAAAAGGTTAATGTCGGATCTACCCTCTTTTTCAAGTATGAATTATGAAAGCTGGGAAACTGAAATGAAAACAATATTATGGAAGTTAGATTTACTAAATTATGTTGAACATGACTTGTTAAATCAAACAATGATATGAGTCCATCATTACATCTTATAAAATTGCATTAGATGAAAACATCATGTTCAACATAATAGATGAATATGGTGAGGTTCACAGTGCAAAAATTTGATGGGATATTTTAGAAATGAAATACAGTTTGAATGAGGGCAAAGATGATGAAGGTATTGTTCTTGAAAACGATGATTTTGCTTTCAGTCACATAACTGATTGTGAAACTGGAGATGGAAACACTGAAGATGCAATCATGGATGTTGAATGTGTGCCTGTAACTAACATTAAAACACATGATGATGAAGAAAAAACCATTGATGTAGAATCTGAGTTTTTTTATGAAGAAACCTTCCCTATTACAGGGAACTATGAAGTTAAATTTGTTGAGAACTATGTATCTCAGGACGAGTGGATCAATCTAATGCATGAAAAGCATATTATTGATGAGTTTTTGTTTGGAGATAAGGAAATTCTATCTCCATATACAGATCAAATGTAGGACAACATGTTTGAAAAAACATAAATGATTAAAGAGGTTGAAGACATACATCAACAAAATATGTTAGCAGAGAAATACAGAAATGAAAGCTCTCGTAAAGGAGCGGGATGACAAGAGCCAATATGGTCCTCTTTATGAATCTAACATTGTTTTTAAGTGTGCAGATATTTACAGCTAGGAAGAATCAATTGAAAACATTAAGGACAACTCTATATCCCAAGAACCTGCAACATTAAATTCAAAAAATGTTAGCCTATAATCCAGATCAAGAAAGAGGAGAGTAAGATTTCAAGTGTTCCACATTTGGAGTAGAAAAAACAAAAAGAAGGATAAGCTCCATGAGTATCTAATCGAAATAAAATTGAAGATGAAACTTCACCGTCAATTGAACAGGCATGAACTTTTTAGGAAAAAGAAAAAAATGAAAGCTCAGTTATCAAGTACGATTGTAAGGCTAGTTGAGACTGAGACTAGGAGGCATAAATTAAGCTAAGGATGGAGAGATATGACTTTGGGTCAATTTCTCCATTAAGGGGGAGTGTTAGAATTAATGGAGAAACCTATTATTGTATTTGGTAAGGATTGAGATCCTATATTTAGGTCCTAGATCCTATTATTTACGGAGTGGTTCAAACCATCAAGCTAATGTGCAAGCTTATATGTATGTGACTTTGGTTGAATGAATAGTGAGTGTGTGTTAAGTGCTTCAACATTCTCTAGGTGACTCACCTAGAGAGCCTTTTTTTTAATCTCATATTGTATCTCTCCTTCAATTTTTATTAACAACCCATAGAGAAAATATGATGTGAATAGAAATTTGACTCCAAAGAGTCCAATATTGATGAGAGTTGTTGCCGGACTTGCGACACATGTTTATAGCTGCAATGATGCCCATGCTCCAAAGGTATTCCCAGTGTTCTTTTCCATCTACCATTTTTTTTGTCTAAATTCCGACGATGGTGTCCATTGGAACTGAGATGATAATTGTTTTCGTAAGTGCAACTCTTGTGTACTATGAAGTGTCGTAAGTGCGATACTATGAAGCGTCGGAAGTGCGCCAATCTGAAGCGTTGGAAGTGCAACTATTTTGAGCGTCAGAAGTGTGACTATCATTAGGGGAATTTTTAGGTCTAAAATGGGCCTCCTAAGAAAAATGTACAACCAAAATAAACTTTATAAGAACCAATAGGATTCAAGATGATGATGTCAACCATGGGGGATGATTCACCATTTTTTAATTAAAAGGGTAAAAAGATTAAAAAATAATAAAATAATAAAACTACTTTTACAACTCATATTTTCAACTTATCTCTCAAAGTTTTTACTCAAAAATAATTTCGAGTGGGATTACTCGTTGGATGAAAAATTCAATTCCTCATCCAAGGAGTACCCATGTTTCATACTTTCAATGGACCCTGCTATGCGAAAAATGAGAAATACATGAAAAAACATGATTGCAATCACATTTTTTATGTATTTCTCATTTTTTGTGTAGCAGGGTCCATCGAAACTATGCAACATGGGTAATCCTTGGATGAGGAATTGAATTTTGCATCCAACGAGTACTCCCACTCGAAATTTCAGTAAAAACTTTGGGAAATAAGTTGAAAATACGAGTCGAAAAAGTAGTTTTTTCTTTTTTACCTCTAAAATTTGATGATGTCATAAAATCTTACTTTATTATTTCCACTATTATTTTATAATTTCCTTAGGAGGCCCATTTTAGACCTCAAAATTCCCCTAATGATTAAGCATCATAATAGCGACAATATGAAGCATCGAAATAGTGTCGGAAGTGTGACAATATTAAGCGTCAGAATTTCGATGATCTTGTCTGTCAGACTTGCGACAATTGTCATTTGCGACGGCATAGCAAATGATTTTTTTCCCAACCACAAAGTGTCACTCTTGGGATGCCTATGTGTCACAATAGCGACATTTTGGCTGTTAGAAATTGGGCCAAATGTGCTAGTGTCACATACGGAAATGTATTCCCAATGGCTAAAGGCGTGTTCTTTAATGGCGCAAAAGGATTATTAAGTGGATTTTTCCCATAACATGATTTGTAGAAACCAGTTTCTTTTCTCTAGGTCCTTTCTTCTTATTCTTATTCTTCCTCTTTATCTTCCTTTCATACTTTACGTTACTAATAGTTGGAATTTCACTATATGAGGTAGAGGGAGTGGAATTTCACTATAAGAGAATTTGTAATATTCAAAGTGGAGCACAATCAAATTGGTAGCCTAACATTCCATACAATAGTATTCAAGGTGGCCATCTATGGGAAACCAACATTTTCATTGAAAGGAATAGAATAAGGACCCCCTTTATAAGGTGTCCCTTATTTAACATTCTTGATAACTTTGGCCATAAATATATTATGCATATGTTCCTTCCTTGAAATTTTATTCAATGTATCTTAGGTCTCTTTAACTGAATCTAAATTATGAGAGATGATATGATCAAACCTTCACCTTTGAGAAGGTGGCACCACACTCTTAAGAGGGAGACCTTGAATATTTATAAAACAATGGAGTAGTTCGTTAAACAATCTAAATCAAATATTCGTAAGTGACTAGTTGAAGAGAACCTAAGGTTCAATAAATAAATACAACACACCACTAAAAAAGTCATAAAGATAACAAATAAGAAAACCATTGTCACAGAGCCTAGTATAGGGTGGTTAGCACTTGAAACTAGAAAAAAGAGTAGCTAAAACAAAATTAAATTAAGGAATAAATATTGGAATTATTCGTGCCCAATAATTAGGAATGAAGGTGCATGAAGAAATTCCACGAACATCCTAAACATGCCCGTATCGATGAAAGTATCTTCACTTCATAGGGAAACCTCCAATAGAATTGTAAAGGGGATGTGATTTTTTCCTTAGGAAACACAAGTATTCCAACCTATAAGGATCGAGGAGCAACATAGGAAATACAACTAAGGTGAAAACCCCCAATCAAAGACCAAGGGGGATAATTCTTGATTCAATCCATGTATGTTAGTAGGGTATTGTATCCTAAAAATTCATGAAGAAAAAATATATTGAGGCATGCAACTAGAATAAATCCCCATACACATAGTAGTTCATAAAAATTGAGATAATCTAGAGGGGGGGATCTTCCTTCACTTAATGAATCATGACATAATGGTCGAATCATATGCCAAAGGATATCCCTTGCCAACACTTATGAGATATTGGACTTCAAACCCAAAATGGTGGCCTTGGATATTTAACTCTTCAAACCCAATCCAAGGCCTTAAAACTTATATACATGTTTGTATTCCTAGAGAAAATTAAATTTCTACGTAAGTGTTCATTTTAAGGGGTTTTTAGTTACTCAGAGCTATAGAGATGAAACTTATGATGTTTTGAGACTCTAAATAAATAAAATTATAATAAAAATGGAAAATGAAACTTCTCACTTATCATTGAATGCATTCAACTTTAGATAATCATAAATCATGGACAATTCCTACTTGGATTGTAACAAAAACAAACATAATGTTTTTTTTTGTTATTTTTTCTTTAAAATGAGAATGAATGCAAACAATAAATCTAAGAATACATGAAAAATATGTCGACGTGAACAATCAATCACCAATCAACAACAAATGCCTTTTTTTTAACATTAACAATCAACAACCATTGCCTATTTATTGACATGGACAATAATCAACAACTGAAACCTATATGTTGACATGAACAATAAACAAACAATCACTACATTGTGTGTCAACAAATAATAGCCATGAGTTTGTAATTTTTCGATTCAAATCTAATGTGTTATAATGAGTAGTTCATATCACTTTTCAATCTGGTATTTTCTTAGCTATGTAACGATAGTTCCACCAAATTTTCAACAAATCGAAGCATCTCAACAATTCTATTAGCACAACATAGGACCATTAATCCATTATTCACAATTTGTGTCATATGGAACCAACCATCCTTTATTCATTGCACTAAATTGTGAGCATGAAACCAACCAAACCATAATTTCTCCTCATCGTATGAACCAAAGTCAACTCAACATCTAATCGAGACTAAAACAAAGTGATCTTTGACTTCTTTTTTCAATATAATTATGTTGATCCAACATTGAACTCAACCAAAGTTATATGTAACTTTATCGACTTCTAACAAAACTTATGTGGGTATAATCATAACTCCACAATGACTTGGTTTCATAAGCCTTCAATATCTAAAAAAAACACACCAGCGTTTTTTGTTTTAACACATTTCACGCACCCATTTGTATCCCATGGTTAAGGATATATTTCATTATTTTTTACTTCTGGGGTTAAATAGGACTGCCACCTATCACACCCTTAAACAATAAAACTGAACATAGAATAGGATATTCCACCCTCAAAACCTAATGCTATGATCAAATGAGGCCGATAGTGTTAACCATAAAGCACACATGAACATTATATATGATTGTTATTTATTAAAAGAAGCTTATGTTTACGCTTTCTCATCCATGTGATTAGACCATAAGACCAAATGTTGATCCATTTTGATGTACTCCTAGCAATAATTATCTCATATGACCATGTCCATGTGACCCGATCCCTAGGGTTATTTATCATCGTATGATGATGTCAACATGATCTCATCATGCCATGTGGAAACGAGTGAGGGATGCCATCTGTCACCCATATTTGATATTGTCACCAATCCAAAATTTCCAAATGTACCTTCCACGTGGCATTCCCTAGTGCCACCACATCACCCTATCAATGTCAACAATTGATGTTTCATGCCATGATGTGGACACATCATATGCCATGTCCTGTAATATTTTGTCACATGTTTGAGCTACCACATCACAGTTGAGTGGGAAGTAAGGCTACATTTCATCTACGTCACCACATCCCTCCAATTAAGATACACCAAGTGTCCTAAAAATTCATTAATATCTACCACTTTTTCACTCAACGAATGCATTCCATGTGTCAATAGTTTATTGAATAATAGGATTAGTTAAATTCCATGCACCTATAATCTTCCTCCATCATCCATTATTTTGATCATGGATGGATTTGATTTAAATTTCACATTGGTTAACTATGTTAAACAAAGCACAAGTTTGCAGGATCAACATTGTTGATTAACCTATTACTATTGGATATACCTGAAAGACACACACTCTTTAACAAATTTGGAGTGAGTGGGTTTGTCCTATATTTTAGGTCCTTTGTTTAATGTTGATATTCAAATGGCCATAACTTCTAAATCTGAGAGGAGCTTTTAAAAGTGGGTTATATTTTTGGAAGGACTCGATGAGACCTACACATCCATGATTTTTATATGATCATTAGAGAATTATGACCTTGTAAAAACCTCAATAAACTTCAATCTTTCTTGGAATTCACCTAATGAGGATATGCAAGATATTCATCTATCATACTATTTCCTTTTACCCATGAATGATACTTCTTTTATCTTGGAAATCCACTTTGATATCAAATTACACTTGTTGTTATCAATGAAATCACTATGTTCAACTATCTCCCCCTTTGTCATTAATGGAAAAACCATCATACATTGAGAGTCTAATTGAAATTGACCAAATTATCCTTGACATGTTGATGGAAAATTTTCTTAATTGATTTTCAATATTCTATCCCTAATGTATTTTTTTGTCTCTTCAATGTCTACAGTCTCTACCCATTTAATATCAATGGAAAATGGACATGGTTTCCTACAACTTCTTTCATGACTATGTGTGGACCTAATCATGATATAAGTGGAGAATCTCCTTGACACCATGATGCAAGTTCTTTCCAATGCTTCTCCAGTTTTTTTCCTCTGGACATGGTAGATTCTCTCCCTGTGACCATGTTTCAGTATTTGTAAGTGTTTGCTAATACTTCTCCAATATTTCTTTTTTTTTCAATGGACCTGATAAAGAATCCCCCTAAGACTATGCAATCATAACTTGTTATGCTTTCTAATTTTTGTAGATATGATAGAGTCTCCCCTTAAGGTCATGCTTCCTTCATCAATAAGTGTCAGTCATGTCTACATTCTCTAATTGTCCATGAATTATCCTACGGATTTGATGTTTACTTCATACATTTCTATTCTCTAGGTATGTTTTAACTTTCCTTTAGACTTGAAGCATCGAGAACTCCCTCATATCACTGTGAATATGCTTCCTCTTTCTTCCTCTACTTGAATTTATCTTTAGTATCTCTTGCTCCCTCTTCTCAAAGTATGCAAATTTCTGTATCATAGTCTCACATTAGCTATGAGAGCTCAAATATGGTAATATACTATGTCTAATGATCAAAACCCTCTTCTCTTCCATTAATAACTTCCTTGGAAATTATCATAATGCATTATTTTCTCCTTCAGATTTTCTTCCTTTTACATCAACCATCCTTATTAGGGTTGATCTATAGGAGGATTCCAATGTGTTCTTATTACAACTACAGCATTTGAAATCCTCCACCAAAGCATACATGTCACAAAAATATTTGAACGTAGAACTTATTTATTGCATGTAAATTTGAACAGAAAAATCATGGGTTATTCCTTCAGGAAGATAACATGATCAACAACTCATATCACATCCTTGGACACTCAAGGCGGGTTCTCCCTGTCAAAAAATCATAAAGGCGGAAATATTTTCTTATATTGATAATTACTTGTGATATTATTGTAATATTATTATCTTCAATATGTATTCTTTTAACTTATTTTCATCAAGAGAGTATCAAAACATTAAGGTGTGAAGATCAAACAATGGACACACAAGATGTAGGCTCTTAGCCAAAGAAAAAACCCTCTCTAGGGGAAAACTCAAAATTATCCTTTCTTCTTTAAGAACCAAATAAAATGAGACAAACATGACCCTTAGACCAATACAAATAACTCCTCCAATCCATCAAGTTAGCCTCCCACAATGATTATTCAAAATCCAAAATTCAAATCAAGTCAAATTGCTTCAATACCGCATCAAACTCATATTTCAACCCTCCTACATCATATTTATGGCCCTACTGCAGACCTGAAACTTTGAACTTCTTGCATCTTCATATTCTTCACATGTGTTAGTTAGAGACAACATAAAAATGCTCTTCTTCCTTCCCTAGGGTTCCTCCTTCTTTGCTTTAGGGTTTCTTCTTTTTCTCTAGGTTTTTTCACAACTTTTTCACCTTATTTTCTTGCCACTCTACATATCGTCGATTGTAGATCAAATTCATTACTGAATGAACAAATGAGATCAAGTTATTCCTTATTTATAGTGGTTGTAGGACTGCTAAGGAAGCCAACTTGATTAAGGACAATCTGACTTGGTGGAGGATCCATAATTGACCATAATACATAAAATATTTTTTTTCTTTGACACAATAAACCCAAGAGGATTCTAGTACAAGATGACATGGACAATGGCTCATGACATAAACCCTAGAAGAACTCAATGGGTGATTTGACCTATAGATAAAATAAATAAAGCATGAAACCCATGTTTATAAATAATTTTATTTTCAAGAGATTTTATTTTCTTTCTCTTTTAACAAATACAAATGAAGTACATCATGTCATGAGCTAGATAAAAATTATGAAGACCAATACTAGTTACATTTCTCAACACTCCCTCTTAACTAGGGAGGTATTTGTTGAGCCCCAAAGATGTCCTTCTCTTTCACCAAAATTCACTTCAATTTCTTTGTCCTTTATCAGTTGCAGGCTTAAAATATCAATAGGACTAATTAAAGTCACTTTAGGAATGCATATAATGACTGACTTGCTATATTTTCGTGGTTTTGTTGTTGTAGTAATTTTTTACTAGACTCGGCTACAGAATGCAGCCATTCTGTAGCCAGTCGCCTATTTCGCAGCTATCTTCATGTGTACACAAGTTACAGGTGTCACTTAGAGGAAAACCGCATATGGTTGAAATCTAGACTTCATCTACATTGTTACTTGTCCTCTACGAAGTCTGAGTAAAAATCTCCAAGTGGTTATGCACGTGGAAGAAATCAAGACTAAGAGGTAGACTTCTACCAGGACAAGAACTCTACAGATGTCTTCAGCAAGAGTACGAGGCTTCCACAAGAATTCTAATTTGATTTTAATTGGGAAAGAAACTTATCTCTATTTCCTCTCAAGGGTAGTTATGTATTTCTTTTATAAGAATGACTCGAGAGACCGAGAGACAATTAGCGAGATTGATGTTTTGTTGTTAGATCTCAAAAGTCCGTAATACTCTGTTTCTGAAGTATTTTCCCTTTAATGAAAGACATTCAACTTCATTGCATGGCCTGAGGCAATCTTGAGGAGATTTGTATGCTAATCCGGTGGTAGAGGGCCCCTACTGCCCGAGAAGCTCTATGCATATTGTTTAGATAAGTAACTCTAGCTCTGTTTCATTCCTAATTCAAGCATCTTTTTGAACTCCATGCTTTATGCTAACTTACATCGAATGTTACAGCCAATCTTATTCTTATGAATTATTCCAAAATGCCACTAACACTGAATGAGAGATAGCTTTAATATTTTAGAGATTAGTTGCATTTTAGTTCAACTGTAATACTCCGGAGATTAATTGCACTCTAGTTAAGTTTTGTTCACTATATTTCAAGTTTGATTGATTGCATTCTAGTTCAGTTCTGTTTAAATGTATTTTAAGTTTTATTAGTCAGTTGTATTCTAGTTCTGTTCCATTATACTTCAAGGCCTTCATTATTTACAAACTACTCTTGTTATTAATCTCTTCCAACACATCATCATATGGACAGGAACTAGTGATATCAGTCCGAGGCCTTGACTGTTCTGCAATTTCTTATAATTTTACAAATAACCTTTCTTCCAAAACTATTCCAAAAGATTTCTAACTCTCGAATGAGGCTTATTAGTGACAATTTGAGTTGCAGAATGGATTAATTTCAGTGTCATAAGTTAATTTAGAGTAGGGTTCCTTACTATGCTACAGATAATCTTTTCCAATTGTGTTCCAACAAATTTCTAACCATGGATGAGATTTTTTTGATATTGTAATATTGTTGTTTACTTAAAAGAACCTCATTGCATTAAGCTTATCCTTTTCTCAAGCTATCCCAACATACTTATAATGAATGAATTGGACTGAGTTCATGTTATGAGTTATTTTTCTTGACAAGTTTTGCATTTTCTATTCTTAGGTGCCATACATAGTTTAGAATAGCCTTTGCTCTGTTTTAGTGTGACCAATAACTTCCCTTTGTTAGACACTTAGTTCTTTTCCTCTTAGCATAAAAACACAAAACCAAAAACACTCGAAAAACACTAAACACAATGAAGTAGGGCGCAGATACCTAGGCACATATAGTGCACTTCACTTCAATAGTTTACTAGCCCTGGTTGACAATTTATGACATCAATTTAGGAACACTAAGTTGAGCAGACATTTTGGCGCCGTTTCTGGGGAAGTGTAACTAGGTAGCCTTGTTTCTTACCTCCCAAAAACAATGACATGCGTAGAGAAAGAGACTCAAGGGGTAGACTCATAAGAAGCAGAAGCTTGATCCCTAGAACACCACTTATTCCACCAAGACCAAGAAGCAGCACACCTCCAATTCAAACCTACATTCCATCCTATACTAATCACAGACTTCTAGAAGACTTAAGATCAGATATTCCATTAGAAACACCTTCCACTTCATCCACTGAACCTGTTTTAGAAGAAGATTCAAAGACCCCTGCTAGAGACACAAACTTTTCCACTTCCACAGAAGAATCAACTATGGCAGAAGAAGGGGGAGGAGGAGTCTTTAATGGAGGTAGAGGTGCAGAAGGAGGCAGAGGAAGAGGTAGAAGGGAAATAGGAAGCTCTTTTGGGTTTCCTATAGTAGATGAAGAAACCAATGCAACTATGAAAAACATTTCACCCTCTGTCCTTCCAAACTTTTATGGACTCAAAACTGAAGATCCTGAAACCTTTCTATTTGAATTTGAAGTCCTATTTAGAACCTATGCCTACTTACAAGATGCTCAAAAACTTAAACTATTTCCTTCAACATTGAAAGGAGCAGCATTAAAATTGTTTATGAGTTTGATCAGTAGTTCTATTAGGACATGGGAAGACATGAAACATGCATTTCTAGATAGGTATTTGGATTATTGTATGCCATTCAACCATAAGGAGGAAGTGTTTAAAATGTTACAAAAAGAGGATGAAAATCTTGAAGATTTGCTAGAGAGGTTTAACTATAACATCAAGAGGGAAAAAATGGAAAACTTAGACCAAGACACTTTGAAAGCTCTCTTATTGAAGACAATTAGGGATGAATGGTTAGATATCCTTAACATGATGGGAAAAGGGGATATATCTCAGCTCACATTACCTGAAATAGCTGAATTATGTATCAACCTTTCAAGAGGGAAATCTAAAACAGTGAAAGGACCAAGAGACCCTGCTCTTGCAAGGGCAAGTAAGTCTGCTTCTGGGACAGTAAGTAGGGCAGAAATAGGACATATTCTTGATGAATTAAAATCTGATATTTTAGGGAGTCTTAGTGAACAAATAGACAACCTTAAGTTACAAAAAAAGTAGAAAACTAAATCTGATGCCTTAGCAATATTTTGTCCCAAATGTAGAAAGAAGCATGCCTTGAGAGAATGTCCTTTGGATGCAAAAGTAGTAGAGACCTGTATAATTTGTTCAGAAAAACATGAGACCAAGAGTTTTCCTTCACTTCCTGGTCTTAAAGCTGTCTTTCAAGAAGAAACCTCTACAAATTCCACTGAATCTCTCAATTTTGTCTCCAAAAGGCCTTGGCAAGGACCTCAAACACAAGGATTCCATGATCAGCTATATAATCAACCCCCACCAAATTGGAATTCTTGGCAGCAACCTTGGCCCCAATTTCAAAATAAATCTCAAACTTGGGCACAAGGAGCACAAAATCCCTATGGAAGATACTCTCAGTACTATCAATATACTATCAATATCCACGATATCCACATTTCCCTCCTCAACAGAATTTTCAACAAAATCCTCAAAAAAATCCTCAAAATCCACAACATCAAAATACACCACTTCCATTACCATTTCCTCAAAAAACAAATCAGTTACCTACTCAACCCATACCAAACCCCAACAATAAAAATCCTTAGAACACATACATGATAGAAGGCCAACAGTTTCCAACTTATTTGATTACTCCTTTAGACCTTAGTGATGTTCAACTTAGGTCTGGAAGAATACTTGAAAAGAAGAAACCTTCTGTAATCATATAAGAGCAAAATAATTCTGAGTAAGGTTCTCTACTGGTGAATAAAATTCTTGAAGAGAACACACCTTTCCAGGACCCAAACATTGAAAAATCAAAAAAAAAAAGAACCAATAATTTCAACTCCTATATTAGAGCAGCCATCAACATCCACCTCTACACCTCCCTTTCCAGAAAGATTACAAATTGATAGGGGTGTAGAAAAACAAATTATTGTGCCTAATTATGATTTCCTAGATGAGTTGAGAAATTTTTGTATTAAGATTCCATTATTACAAGCTATCAAGGAAATTCCAATTTTAGCAAAGACAATAAAGGAGTTGAGCATGAAGAAACAGGAAAAAAAATAAGAGAGACAAAGAAAATTCAACTAGCAGGAAAAATAGCAGATATCATGATGGGTAAGATTGCCATTCTAAAGTATCTAGACCCAGGAAATCCAGTTGTTAAAATACACATCAATGGAACTGAGATCCAAAACACAATTATTGATTTAGGAGCAGCAATCAATATCATGAGTAGACAAATCATGGATAAACTGAAACTTCCTAATCTTCTTTTTACACCGACATTATTACAATTAGTAAACAGATTTGTGATCAAACCCGATGGGGTAATAGAAGACATTCCAGTGTCCCTAGATTCTTGGGAGTATCCTGTGGATTTTATGATCCTAACTCCTAATAATAATCTAGGAGGACATCCTATTATATTAGGAAGACCTTGGTTAGCTATAGCTGATGCTTTCATTAGTTGTAGATCCGGTGATATGTACATCTCTGATGGTAGTTCAACCAAGAAATTTACCTTGTATCCTCCAGCAAAGAAAATTACAGAATTAGAACCAAGAAATTTACCTTGTATCCTTCAGCAAAGACAATTACAGAATTAGATGACACTCAATGGATAGAGGATGAAGAAGACATACAACCTCTCTTCACAATTTCAGAAATTAGTGAAGATATCCAGATTCTGAATACCTTAGAAAATTTTGAATCCTCTTCGGAATACAAACATGAACAATTTCAAGAAGAATCCAACATTGAGTTTTTATCATCAAGATAGATGTCTCTTTATTCCATGGATAAATTTGGCAGTTCTACAATTGAGATATTTCTAGGAAAAACTTTAAACATAAACAAGAACCTAGAGAAATCTCAACAAGAAGAGCTAGTCAAGATATTATAGAGACATTCTTCTGCATATGCATGGGAGTACGCTGATATGAAAGGGATAAGCCCTAAGACTTGTACTCATCACATATACATAGAGGAAAATTGTAAACCAATCAGACAAACTCAGAGACGGATGAATCCAAATCTTAGGGAGACTGTTAAAGAAGAATTGCAGAAATTGTTAAATGTCAACTTTGTCTATCCCATTTCAGATAGTCAGTGGGTTTCTCCTTTGGTAATTGTGCCAAAGAAAAATGGTAAATGGAGGGTATGTACTGACTACCGAGAATTAAACAAAGCTACTCTTAAAGATCATTTTCCCGTACCTTTCATAGATCAGGTATTAGATACATTAGCTGGCAAAAAGTATTTCTCATTTTTAGATGGGTTTAGTGGTTATAACCAAATTCAAGTAGCACTTGAAGATCAAGACAAAACCACATTTACTTGTCCTTGGGGTATCTATGCCTACTGAGTATTGCCATTTGGACTATGCAATGCACCTGCAACATTTCAAAAGGCAGTACTAGGAATATTTTCAGATCTAATACATGATTGTGTAGAGGTATATATGGATGATTTCACAGTTTATGGAAACACATTTTAAGAAGCCTTAGAAAACTTGGAAATTTTTTTAAAGAGATGTAAAGAAGCAAATATTTCACTAAGTGTTACACAGTAATTTGTCACCGTCCCTACCATTCCCCATCCCGCACAATGCAGGACCCATTTTGTGACCTGTGAACATTGTCATGCCTTGAAAACATCATCAATGCATTCCTCTAAGCATGAGCTTCAATTGCCCTAAAGACATCTCCTTGCAAAAAATCATAAAAACATCTCCTTTTGCATTGGCGCGGGCGGACAGTTCAGCACTCGCGCCAATGGGGAAAATCCTACAAAGATGCCGCGCCAACTGGCGCTCTGTCCCAGAGCAGTAGTCGCGCCAGCCAATTTTAGGAGTGTTTTTTAAATAAAGATGGCGGAAGTTGTGTTTCAACAAACTCAGAAACCATTGCCTATCTTGAGTTGGGAGGTTTGGCTGCGGGAGTTCTATGGAAGGGAAGTGGTTTGCCACCTCCCATGGAACCTTCCTTGTTGATAGGGCCAATCCCAAAATAATAGGGATCCCAACTCCCTCCTTCCCCATCTATAAAAGCCTGCTCAATTCCATGGCAAGCTAGTCTTGAAGTGCCTAAGCTTTGAATCTCCAAATTCCCGAGAGCCTTTGTGCTGTAAGAGCCCTCTTTCTTCCCTTAAGGCCGACTCAAGTAAGGAGACTATCGTCGAGAGACTCTGGAGAGGTTTTCCCTTTCCTTGGCGAGCTTTGCGAGACGTGAACGACTGGAGACCCATCCGAAGGAGAACACGACATCAGAACATTGGTTGTAATCTTTCTTCGATTGTTATTTAATGAATGATTACGATTATGGTTCCACTCTGTTTTCGATTATGTTAATATGAGTAATATCCTTTCTGACTGATATTTAGTTACGTATGCTGGATTTTATGCTTGTATCTGTTTGTTTCTTGCATGTGCAGGTGTCCATCTGCGGAGATCATGGAGGATCGTGATCTGCCGAGCCTGAGGAATGGGAACGCTCTCTTCTTCAGATCGTAGCATTGGATTCCAGGTAGGCTTCTATCTTTAGTCTTTTCATCTGTAACTAGGAACTTGCGTCGTAACATTTTTGATTGTTGCTAGACCCCTGCTGGGCTAGTAGGGATCGCCTCTATCCGCAGAGGGGATTTACCTCCTCAACAAGTTGGCGACTCCACTGGGGAGACGTCTGGATTTCACTGTCTCGTTTTTATTGTCTCGTTTAATTGTTTTGTGATTTTCCTTGCTTGGTTAGCCTTCTGGGCTAGGTTCTTTTGTTGTTTTTTGCTTCTTGGTTTGCTTAGTTTACATTGATCTGCTTCTGGAGTAGTTTTTTTTTTTTTTTGGCTGAGAAACTCGACTGGCGCGCTTTTTAGCTCGACAATCATGCCAATTGGCGCATGTTGCTTTTTTTAGCCCGCGCCAATTTCTTTCTGGCACCAGTTGCAGCCTTACAGTCACGCAACTCCTGTAAGGTTTTTGAGTTTGGTCAGTTTTGAACTCTCTGGGTCTGGTCAGTGCTTTTCTTCTTGATTTTCCGACTACCTGAGTGTGTTGGAGTCCTGTTTGACTGGGAATTCACCTCTATCCATTGGTTGTTTGCTTTTATCTACCGATTTCATGTTCTGAGCCCTAGGGCATCTAGTGGCTTAGTGTATCGAGCCCTCCTTGGGAGTTTCGGTGTTGCGTTTGTCCAGTCGACTTTCTGATTGCTCCTCCGCATCCTCTTAGTAGTTGTTCATTGTTTTGTTGCGATTTTTGGGTGATTTCTCATTCCTTCATTCAGATTTCGTTTGGTCTTGCTTTGGGCCTAGATCACACGGTCCATTGGAGCCTTTGAGTCTTTTTCTTGGTTTTGAGAGACTTTGGTCGATTTGGGATCTGATTGCTTGTGTCATTGAGTGAAATTTGTTTGTTTTTCTCTCTCAATATCGTTTCTCAAGTTGTTCCGTTTGTTTTTCATTTTGTTTAGTGCATTTAGCTATCAAACGTTGAAAATCAATTGAAAAAAAAAAATCTCTTTTGCTTTTGGTTAATTAGTGCAATTGTAATCTTTTCGATTTTGCTAGTGATTAGTGATTTGGATGAAAAGCTTTCGATTTCATTAGTTGCATTAGAGATCTCATTGTTTGTCTTCCGATCATTTCGTTTGTGTAAAAGCTCTCAACTCTTCTGTAACTAGTTTTCATCGAACGAAATGTTGGACTGTGGCATGTAGCTTTGCATTTAAGAGTCTTTTGAGACATTACATACAATAGGGCCTGAAACTGAAACTTAATTGAAGATCAACTGTAAAATTTATTCAATTAACCTAAGGCAACATTGAAATTTAACGAAACATTTTTAGAGTTCTAGGCTAGAGACGTGTTCCGGCGTCTTTAAACCTAGCAGCTGCCGTTCGCCTTTTGGATTTAGACAGCGCTAGTACGGACTTGTGCTCCCCGTACCGTCGCGTATATAAAGGGAGACCCCTCTAGGTTTTCAATCCTTTATCCACAGGAAGCCGAGTATGCCGCCCTATACCCGTGATACACCGAACACAGAATTCGGGGAGATTACCTGCACGTACGGAAAGTCCTTGGTCGATTTCTGTTTCATTATTGAAACCAAGGTGCATATTGCAGTTCACGGATATTTGGTACACCCTTTGTGCCTAGTATTACCTGAGCAGTCATTTGGTCTTTTCTGACTCCCTAAACTTGAAAAGACTGTCAAGCACTTGTCCTTTCACGCTTGTGTCCAATCTGAAAGAGATAGAGTCATCTTTTATCGTTTCTCGACTCTTAAAACATGAAACAGTAAAGTTTCTTACTTTTCAATGTGGTAAAAATTAATCACCCACGATTACACGCCCGCTTAGATATTGCTTGTTGACTGTTTGATCGTGTGTCTTGACTCTTTTTCAGCCCGTGTGTGGTTTTTGAGTTTTTATGGCAACTTTTTCAGAGTTTACCAACCAAGGAATCCCCTCAGAAGGGAATCCTGGTCATTTTCCTCCGTTTGGAAGTGTTGGTGCTCCTTACATGGCGACGTTGTCCCTTCCTGGGTTAACTGTTGGGTTGCCTGTTTGGTTGTTCTCAACCTCTGTTGTCCCGAATGTCTCCACTATTGTTCAATCAGTTTCTCCACCTGAACAACATCATGTTGATTCCAAGGTGGACCTCTCCCCTTCTTCACCTGTTTCTGCATCCTCCTCTTTTACTTCGCCTGGTGAAAGTCTAGATTCAAGTAACCAGGTGGCTAAGAAGAAGAAGAAGAAGACAAAGAAGAAGAAGTCTGATAAGCGAGAGGCTAAAAGTGCAGCCACTATTTCTGAAATATCTCCTCCCGATAAACCTTCCAACCCTCCACAAAAAGTCAAGTTCCCTTGCCTGTTGTGCACGGGAGACCATCTTCTTCGAGACTGCCCTGGCATCCCCAAGGTGCTCGAAGCATGGTCCGATGGCCGTCCGCCGTTGCCTTTGACTTCCGGGAGCCAAGTTGGGGGCATGTCTTCAACTGGTACTGATAAGGCTCCTAAGAAGCAGGGTAAGATCACCAATCCCTGTAAGTTGTGTGAAGGGCACCATGCCATTCACCTTTGTCCTTATATGGAGGAAGCCAAGAGAGTTTTGGACAACCCGACCAGTTCTACACCACGCCTTCCACCTGGCTATAATCGGCTTTCTTTGAGTCCTCCACCAGCTGATCCTACGATTGGTCAAAATTTATCCTTGGTCGATCCCACTCCCCCAGAAATTCAAATTCACGAATCCGTCCCTGACCAACCATTGGTCGTAGGATCGGTTGAACTGGCCCCGTCCGCGGTGCACCAGGTCTTTTCTGTCGAGAGTGGATCTCACACCCCCCATGTCCTTCTGATCTCTTCAGATTTTTCAGACTTGGAGAAAGATTCTCCTATCCCTGTACTTCAAGAATCTCCTCCTCCGCCTCCCATGATGGAGACTCCGGAGGATATCCCTCCCGCCTTCGAGATGGAGGTTATGGAGGATGCTTCTTCTTCCGTAACATCAGGGGAATACCTTCACATTTCGATGGTAGCCCCTCTGAGTAGTTTGGTCGCTTCCTTTGATTGGAACCGATTTGCAGGATTTCGCCTTCCGTCTTATGTGCCTTTCGAGATCACAGTGCAGGCGCTTGGTCTGGTTGTACCCAGCACCATTATAGATGAAGGTGCCTCTGTTAGTATTCTGTCTTCAACTACCTGGCAAGCTTTCGGTTCGCCGTCGCTTGCACCCGTTACGCAGAATCTGTTGACATTCAATAGAAGAACGAGTCAACCGTTGGGGATCCTTCCAAGGTTACCTGTTACTTTGGGAGGTAAAACCGTCCATATGGACGTGATGGTTGTTCCAGGCCCCTTGGATTTCAATCTGCTTTTGGGGCGCGATTACACCTATGCCATGGGAGAGCTTGTCTCCTCCCTATTTCGCGTGATGTGCTTTCCACATGAAGGACGGATCGTGACCATTGATCAGCTTTCGTTCTTTAGTCCTAATATGGCATCTGGCCCGCCATCACCCCCTCCTGGTTTCTATCCACCCGTTGTATCTGCCTCACCACAGGTCAATTATGTGGCCACCTACCCCATGCCTGTGCTCAGTAACGACGTCGTCGTGCATAGTGTACTGGGGGCATTGGGTCCTGACTTCTAGGATGTTTTCCTTCCATCGGGAGTGGAACTCTTGGAAGCACCACCTTCTTGTTCATTTTGATGTAAGTTGGTTAGAGCACGGTTTCTTCCCTATGTCAAGCTCTTTAAAAAATGAAATCAGGTTCTCGGAGCATAGTTCCTCCACTTGTGTCGAGCTCCTAAAAACAATGAAACAAGTTGTTTGAGGATGGTTCTTTTAAAGTGTGTCAACCTTGTTAAAATAATGAAACACAAGCATGTTCAATTCAACTTTTTGTTTGAACCTTCAATCCATTTTCAATGGACTGAAGCTTGGGGGGCATGCACCTCGAATTGAGACGCCATGCTGGGGGGCATGCCTACCTTCTTCTTTTCAAGCATAGTTTGCATATGTGTGTGTGTTCATGTGTGCTTTTAAGCTTTCATAAAAATGAAATGTGTGAATAGATACATTGTGTGAATACATTTCGCATTGGGTCGTTTGTTATGTAACTGATACATTAGATTACATTTGTATTAGACATTCGCATGACATATAAAAACATCATCACATGAAAATATCCATCCGAAATAGTCATATGTATATATATATATGTGTGTGTCGAAATTTTTGCACAGTGTGCATCATAAAAGTCAAAATATACATAATCGTCTTAAGTACATCCGGAGACGATATGTCTCTCAAAAAATAGGTGTGGTATAAATCCTAAGAGCTAATCCGCATGGTGCTCATGATAGCATGTAACTACACGCACTAAGCGTCTCAGGATTCGGTGGATCCGACTCGGAACTCCCACCGTGTGGCGCTGGTATGCCATCGGTACGTCTGCCAGCCGAGCATAGTCTGGGATCCCGTGGGCAATGCCCTCGAGATTCTGGATCAATTCCTCTCCTCCGGTGCCCTCTCCCTGAGGATCAGGGGCGAGTTGTGTCCTCCGTGAGATTGGAGACATCCCAGCTGGTCTCTCAGGTCCCACATCTGCATGCGTATATAAAATGTGTTAGGATGAATGTGTATTAACAAAAAAAAACACATAAAACATAAAATAAAAAATATTAGGTCTTACCCAACTCCTCGTCCCAATCATCTCCTTCTGGCAGTGGGAGATTTGGGTCTCCGATGAAATCAGTTCCTGCATAGGGCCAGTCTTCCACGATAATCAGCTGGAGCCATAACCACCTAAAGAAATCCGGCCTCCAGGACATCTGTTGGCCGCCTCCATCTCTGGGCATCAATGCTGCCCAGCGAGCCATTCTTGGCTCTCGTGGTATCGGATCTGCTACTGCGGCCCCTTGGCCCTGGAAGACTGGTAAGCGTTCCAGAATGAACGATACCAGGATGGAACCATAACCAAACTGTTTTAGTTTACCCTGTTTTCATTTCGTAAGCTGCCTTTTCATATTGATTGTTACTGTTGTTGCCCAGTCGAACAGTAGGGGACTCATGCATTCTGAGGCCAGCAGGAATTGGGCCTTTGTGGCCTCGTGCGGTGCCTGCGACCCTGCAGCCCGCGTGATGGTATGTAGGACAACTCTCAATGCCAGATCAGGGATAGTGTGGATATCCACTTTCTTGCTTCCTGACCCCATTTTTGCTCCTCGGAACACTCGTGCCATCACTTCTTCCATCTTCTCCCCAGATGGTCTGCTTCCAGTCAAGACAGGGATCGGACCTCTGCGGGACAATCCGGTGATAAAATAAACATTAGAAACCTCCAGCTCTAATACCTGATCTCGTAGCCTGAACACCTGTTCATGTTCATCCCAGATACTGATCAAATACTGGAGGAGCTCGGGCTGAGCTCGTAGACAGGGTGTGAGGAAGAACTTTTTCAGCCCACATTTTCTAAGGGCATTCATGCAAGCTTGACTTTGAATGGCTTGTTCATCCTCTTCTCCATGCTCTCGTTCTTTCCATTCAATCGCCATTTTGCTTGATTACCTGCATTCATATGGTCATGAACCCTTAGTTAGATCTCTGATGAGCCTCAAATTCCATACAATTTGGTCTAAATGTTGTTTTTTTAGGCGGATTTTTAGGTTCGGCCGCTGGCGCGGCTGTTTTGTGAACAGACGCGCCACGTGGCGCGAGCCCTTTGCCCTAAAATTTCAAAAGTGGCCCTAGAGAACTGATCTACAAGGTAAAACTATTAAAAATTGGATGAAAATGTAGAGCAAGGGAGCGCCTCTTACTTGTAGCAGACGAGAAACTGAATGGTCAACCGGATCTGTCGCAATCGCCGTCAGAAGTTTCTACTCCAAATGGATCACTGTTGCTTTTTACCAAGGTAAATAGTAAATGTAATTTTATTTTTACCATTTTGACACATTTATAGCTTTTTCGACTTTAAAAGAGTTTTAAAAGTTATTTTTATCAAATATTTGAATACGTTATGTCGAAAATGGGTTTTACGCTTGCTTGGTATGTGCAGCAGCAGGTTTTTGCGACTTTAACGATGGAAACGAGTTGTATTTATACTTTTTCGGACTCAGTAAATACACGAAAAAGTCACTCTGGAGTCATCTTTCAACTCTTTTCTGACTCTCTAAACATGAAAAGATTTCCGAGGCCCTTGTCGTTTCAATCTCGTTAAAATGGACACGAATCGACATCCACCCAGTATACGTTTACCCCTTTTTCGGGCTGGGATGGATTGATTACGAAAAAGGAATACCCTAGCCTATCGCGACTAGGAGGTTTTCTCGGATATTATTTTCTACCTTTTCGGATCTGAGGAACTATTTACGAAAAGGGACCTGTGGAGTTTACTTTTCTGCTGTCTTTTCAAACTCTCTAAACATGAAAAGACGCCGAGTTCTCCCTTTGTCAGACTCGTTAAACCCTGATGACATCGGATCCAGTCGAAATGACGTTCTCCGAGTTCCTCCTTCTTAGGACTCGTTAAATGCACTAGGATGGATTCGCCCGAAGGGCGGACTTATATCACAAGCATATGCTATCCCCTTCAAGCTTGTTATCAAAAATAATTGGGGTACTCGCCAGAAATGGTGGGGGAAAAATGGAACCATCGCCGTTGTCGTCGGCAGTATGTCGCTCTTGAACATGGCACTTGTCTGCATTCGTGTCGGGTTGGGGACATCTCATCTCGTTACTTCACTTTGCCTCCGTGGGTTTGGATAATCCTTTTTGACCTCTCATCTGCTCATTGCCTCGTCACCATGACCTCTGATCCGTTGATGTCAAATACTGCCAAGTCCACTGTCGTGCTATTTATATGTTCAAGAGAATTTGGCCTCTGCGAATATCAACCTTCCTCTGATTTTCATACGATATTGATTCACACAAAAACATCATGTTCCTCTGTCTTGTGTCGATGATGTGGGAAACATTATGGCCCACCTTCGATCAAGGTCACTTCCTGTCGACTTCAGCTCATTATCCAGGAAGTTGGTCTAGAGACTCCTTCATGGTACCTTGGAGCCTGCATGCCTCAATGGCAGGTTCGTCGCATTCGACGTGAGGTTTTCATCATTGGCCTCCGATCGAGTGATTCTGCGGGTGTTCGACGTCAACTCATTTATTCACACACCGTAGATTTTACCTGTTGTACCTTGAGGACCATTGTCATTATTGGTGGTTTCTCTCGCGTCTGTTAACGGCTTTCATCATTGGCTGGTAATCAGACGATGTTCTTGCATGTTCGACTTCAGCTCACATATTCACATGCTCGAACTTGTACTTTTTTTGGGTCGAGATGGAGCGCAAGACCCTGGATTGTGTTTGTTGTAATCCAGGCTGCGATTGTGGATTTATGTATATGACTCATTGATTGGATGGCTGCGACCATACCTGAGTCTATTTATTTGATCCTCGCTGGATGGCTACGCCCATACCCTGGATCCGGATTATAGTGTACTCTGTTTCGGATGGTTGCGCCCATACCACATGTACATCATGTACTTGAGATATCAGTTGTATTCATCTGCGTAGGTTTTCCGACGGCGGGCCTTTAGTTGAACATGTTCTCGTAAAGCATTTCACCCCTCTCTCTCTCGAGCCTCATACTTTAGGGGGCATCTGTTACATAGTAATTTGTCACCGTCCCTACCATTCCCCGTCCCGCACAATGGAGGACCCATTTTGTGACCTGTGAACATTGTCATGCCTTGAAAACATCATCAATTCATTCCTCTAAGCATGAGCTTCAATTGCCCTAAAGACATCTCCTTGCAAAAAATCATAAAAACATCTCCTTTTGCATTGGCGCGGGCAGACAGTTCATCACTCGCGCCAATGGGGAAAATCCTACAAAGAGGCCGCGCCAACTGGCGCTCTGTCCCAGAGCAGTAGTCGCGCCAGCCAATTTAAGGAGTGTTTTTTAAATAAAGATGGCGGAAGTTGTGTTTCAAAAAACTCAGAAACCATTGCCTATCTTGAGTTGGGAGGTTTGGCTGCGGGAGTTCTATGGAAGGGAAGTGGTTTGCCACCTCCCATGGAACCTTCCTTGTTGATAGGGCCAATCCCAAAATAATAGGGATCCCAACTCCCTCCTTCCTCATCTATAAAAGCCTGCTCAATTCCATGGCAAGCTAGTCTTGAAGTGCCTAAGCTTTGAATCTCCAAATTCCCAAGAGCCTTTGTGTTGTAAGAGCCCTTTTTCTTCCCTTAAGGCCGACTCAAGTAAGGAGACTATTGTCGAGAGACTCTGGAGAGGTTTGCCCTTTCCCTGGCGAGCTTTGTGAGACGTGAATGACTGGAGACCCATCCGAAGGGGAACACGACGTCAGAACATTGGTTGTAATCTTTCTTCGATTATTATTTAATGAATGATTACGATTATGGTTCCAATCTTTTTTCGATTATGTTAATATGAGTAATATCCTTTCTGACTGATATTTAGTTACGTATGCCGGATTTTATGCTTGTATCTGTTTGTTTCTTGCATGTGCAAGTGTCCCTCCACGGAGATCATGGAGGATCGTGATCTGCTGAGCCTGAGGAACGGGAACGCTCTCTTCTTCAGATCGTAGCATTGGATTCCAGGTAGGCTTCTATCTTTAGTCTTTTCATCCGTAACTAGGAACTTGCGTCGTAACATTTTTGATTGTTGCTAGACCCCTGCTGGGCTAGTAGGGATCACCTCTGTCCGTAGAGGGGATTTACCTCCTCAACACTAAGTCATGAGAAGTGTTTTATGATGTTTACTGAAGGAATTTTTTTGGGGCATCACATTTCAGGGGATGGGATTAGAGTTGATGAGTCAAAAGTTGAAGTCATCTCTAACTTATCTATTCCAAGTTGTCAAAAAGATGTTAGGATTTTTCTAGGATTTACAGGATATTATCGAAGGTTTATAGAAAACTTCACCAAGATAGCATCTCCACTTTTCAAATTAATTACCAAAGACTGTGAATTCAAGTGGAATCCCGATTTCCAGTTAGCCTTTGAGACCCTGAAAACAAAAATCTCTGAAGCACCTATTTTAAGGGGACCTAACTGGAAGTTACCTTTTCATATTTCAACAGATGCCTCAGATACAACTCTAGGAGCAGTATTAGGACAAAAAGACCTGATTCCTTATGCCATCTACTATACAAGTAAAAATTTGACTCCTTCAGAGTTAAATTATACTGTAACTGAAAAAGAGTTTTTAGCTGTTGTTCATGCTATAAAGAAATTTAGACACTATATAACAGGCTATGAAACTTTTTTTCACACAGATCACTCTGCAATTAGATATCTAATGAATAAATCAATTACTAATGGCAGAGTCATAAGATGGTTATTGCTTTTACAAGAATTCAACATCACCATTCTAGATAGGCCTGGGAAATAAAATACAGTAGTGGATTTCCTATCTAGACTCCAAAACATTAAAGACAACACCCCAGTTGAAGATCAATTCCCTGATGAATATCTTTTTGCAATTTCTATTCAGACTCCTTGGTTTGCTGACATTGCTAATTATTTAGTTTTAGGGAAATTTCCTTCAATAATGAATGCGAGAGACAAAAGAAAGATCATTTTTTACAGTGCAAAATATTCATGGGTTGCTAATGAGTTATACAAAACAGGTCAAGATTTTATCATTAGGAGATGTGTTCGGGAAGATGAGATGCCTGAGATCCTCAAGGCATGTCATGATGAACCTTGTGGCAGAAACTTTGCTGATAAAAGGACAGCTTATAAGGTCCTTCATTTAGGATACTATTGGCCATCCCTTTTTAAAGATGCTAAAGAGTATGTCAAAAGGTGTGACAATTGCCAAAGGGTATGGAAACCTTCTCCTTCAGGTGAGATGCCATTGCAGCCTCAGGTACATATTAAACCTTTTGAGAAATGGGCTTTAGATTTTGTAGGACCTATTAGTCCTCCATCAAGACAAAAGAAATATATATTATCTTGCACTGATTATGTTACCAAATGGGTAGAGGTCAAGCCATTACTTTCTGCTACTGAAGCATTTGTAGTTAATTTTCTTTTTGAGGATATTTTTACTCGTTTTGGTGCCCCAAGGGAAATTGTTACAGATCAAGGAGCTCAATTCACATCAAGGCTAGTGGAACAAATGACGGAGAGGTACAAAATCAGACACAGAAAATCTACTCCCTATCATCCATAAGCAAATGGTCAAGTGGAATCTACTAATAAGGTCATTGAAGGGAACCTAACAAAGACTGTACATTTACATAGAAGAGATTGGGTAGACAGGCTTCCTGAAGCCTTGTGGGCCTATAAAACTACATGGAGAAGCACAACAGGCCATACTCATTATGAACTTGTTTATGGAAAACAAATTTTGTTTCCCATAGAGTTTCAGATTCAAAATTTTACAATGGAAGTTCAGCTAGGATTTGATCTAACAGAAGCACAAAAGCACAGATTGGAGTAGATTAATGAATTGGATGAGATCAGACAAGATGCAGTCCAGAAAACAAGTATAGTCCAGCAATAAAGGACTAGATGGCATGATAATTACATCAAGGAAAATAAATTCAAAGAAGGTGACTGGGCCCTCTTGTTTGATTCAAAGTTCAAAGATTTTCAAGGTAAATTCCAAACACATTGGCTTGGGCCATATGAAGTTATGAAATTTTTTGACAATGGAGCAATAAAAATCAGGACAATAGATGAAGATAAGGTCACTTTTCTTGTAAATGGTAATAGATTGAAGCTGTATCATAAGCCACTTTCAAGAGAAGAATTTATCAAGAGATTCCAGGAAAATAGTGATGTGAAGTTAATGAAGAAGAATTCTTCTTCTTCATCAACTTAATTGAATTTTCTGAATTCGAATGTGTAAAAATAATAATAATAATAATAAAGTATAAACATGAAAACTAATCACTGATTAGCATGTTTATACAGAATAGATAAAGTGAAAATCAGAATCCTTCTGACACTTTAGCTTTTAAAATTTGTTCTTTCCCTACAAGCAGCTATCATAAAATCATAAGTGATCACATTCCACTTATGATCCATTTCACTTCATTCATTCATAACTCATTCACTCCATTCATTCATATATCATTCACTCCATTTCATGGTCCATCTCATTTCCATCTCAGATTTCTAAATTTGATCTCTTTCTGCAAATTGAGTATTACTATCATAAGTTGCAGACCACTTTTTTTTTGCCACTTCATATTTGTGATTCATTCCATTCCATTATATTCCACTTCATTCATGCTCCATTCCACCATATTTCATGATCCATGATTAATCCATTTCATACTACACTCCATCCATGTTTCAAATCATTTCATTTCATGTTTCAAAGCTCATACAGGTATATTCTGTAGCCAGATATTCTACAGTCAGACATTCTGCAGCTAGCCAGACATTCTACAGCCAGATACCCTGCAGGCAACTATCTAACAACCACTTGTTCAGCAGCAAATTGACCCTGCACACCTATGTCAACAAGCAAAATCAAAGAGATTATGAAGACTAAAGAATCAATGATTTTCAAAAGAAGACAAAGCATATTAAAACCACAAAAATCAAAGGGAAGGCTAAGGTAAAGTTGTGAAATTATTATGATGACAGATTATGAAAGTTATAGTATAGTTAAGTCATGTATGATTCAAAAAGTTATTTTGATTATTCGTGTTGATCAAGCCTATTAAACCTATCATAAAAACCTTGGACAAAATCCCTTCCATTCCGCCATACCAAACCATCATTTATTGAAAAAATTTAACGGTTAGTACTAAAGTGACCTATTCGGTCACATCACTAACCCAAAGTATTCAGTGATGATTTTGAATTTCTCACGAGATTTTTTTTCCGTGGTATTTTCTTTCATGATAGCTCTCAAACTCATTAATTCATGTGAATCACCTTCACCGTATTTCACTCATTTCGTAACCACTTCATATCATCTTTCTGTAGCTAATTCCTACTGCATAAGCGGAGAAGGCATCTTTGGGGTGAAAACAACTCTCTGCAGCCATTCTTACCCTAAATAGAAGAGCAGTAACGGAGTAGTAAATTGAAGGTTGAGAAAAGAAGCCATGGGTCTCATTGTAAGGTCTGAACTAGTCGGAACCAAATACTTAGAGGGTTACCCACAAATTAGAGAAATGCTACAGCAGGTTGGGTGGTTACAGTTTTTTGAAAAGTTCAATGGTTTTCATAAAGAGGTAACTAAGACATTTGCACGGCCATTCAACGGAGCAAAAGTTGAAATAGGAGATTTCAAGTTCACTATTACAGAATCCTTTATTGCAGAGGCAGCAGAATTACCAAGGCAAGGTGAACGATGGTTCAAAAACAAGGAATTTCACAATGAGGCATGGAGGCAGATGCTCAAAACACCAGGTATGGATATTTCATTTTTTAAGAAGGGCATCCCTAGCTCCACACTGAAGAATAAATGGAAAAATATGTTGCTCATTTTGCAAAAGTTTATAACTTGTGAGGGAAGGTTTGGTACCCTATATTTTTATCACATTCGGCTTATGATGAATTTCTTAGATGAAGAAATCAATTTACCCTTCTTCTTACTTCATAGCCTAAAGAGAATGGCCTCTAATGTTCAAAATAGGGTTCAATTCTTGGAAACCACTTTGTATCACCATAGCCTAGTTAAAATCCTAATTGAACATCATTTGATAAAAGTGGGAGACAATTGGGATGATTTCCTAGTGAGGAATCACTTTGAATAACCCAAGGAATCTCCATCTAAAGGAAAACTTGTAAGAAGAAGCAGGAGAGGGAAAATTTCCAAATCTGTTGAAATTAAAACTGGTAAGTCTATACAAGAGGACAGTGAGGATATTATTTCTGAGAAATTGGCTGAAATTAAGAAACAACTTAAAAAGGAGAAGATAATAAGAAAATATGCCAAGGAGAGAGGTGAGGGACCATCTAAACTAAGACAAAGCCATAGGCTTAGAGGCATATTGAAGAAGACAGAAGTTAAGCAAACAGGCATCATAAACATTGAAGATGAAGAGACACTAGCTGGTAAATCTCTTGAATACCAGTACGAAGAGGATCTTGATGAAGAAACTCCGGAGATAGACCCAGTACAACAACAAATCTATAATTATGTTGAGACATTAGAAAGGAGAGCCTCAGAAAGCAGAAGAAGAACTCCTAGCCCACCAAGATCTGCAATTGAAGTACTACGAAGAGATAAATATCAACTGGAAGTACTTAATAGGCACATAAAAAATGAAAATGAAATTCTCAGGGAACAAGTCAAGCTGAAGAGTAACATGAACACAACTCTCTCTCTGCAAATGGAAAAACTGTACAAGGCTAATGAGAAGCTGAAAAAGAAAAACAAAAACTTGATTAGGGCATTTATAAACCTGAGATTCAAATTGTTCATAAGGAAACCTAGGAGGTCATTGAACATCAGGCAAAGCAGAAAAAGGAAGTTGGATGTCCTAGCATAAGTTTCAGAATACATGGATTAATTGCATGAGGACATGCAAAAGCCTTGCAGTGGGGGTATGTTGAGCCCCAAAGATGTCCTTCTCTTTCACCAAAATTCACTTCAATTCCTTTTTCCTTTATCAGTTGCAGTCTTAAAAGATCAATAGAACTAATTAAAGTCACTTTAGGAATGCACATAATGACTGAATTGCTATATTTTCGTGGTTTTTTTGTTGTAGTAATTTTTTACTAGACTCAGCTACAGAATGCATCCATTCTGTAGCCAGTCGCCTATTCCGCAGCTATCTTCATATTTACACAGGTTACAGGTGTCACTTAGAGGAAAAACGCATATGGTTGAAATCCAGACTTCATCTACATCATTAATTGTCCTCTACAAAGTCTGAGTAA
The DNA here is from genome assembly GCA_034641835.2 of Pinus albicaulis. Classification (NCBI taxonomy): domain Eukaryota; kingdom Viridiplantae; phylum Streptophyta; class Pinopsida; order Pinales; family Pinaceae; genus Pinus; species Pinus albicaulis. The sequence goes on from CM076580.1 coordinate 692,714,086, forward strand.
AAATCTCCAAGTGGTTATGCATGTGGAAGAAATCAAGACTAAGAGGTAGACTTCTACCGAGACAAGAACTCTACAGATGTCTTCAACAAGAGTACGAGGCTTCCACAAGAGTTATAATTTGATTTTAATTGGGAAAGACACTTATCCCTATTTCCTCTCAAGGGTAGTTATGTATTTCTTTTATAAGAATGACTCGGGAGACCGAGGGACAATTAGCTAGATTGATGTTTTGTTGTTATATCTCAAAAGTTCGCAATACTCTGTTTCTGAAGTATATTCCATTTAATGAAAGACATTCAACTTCATTGCATGGTCTGAGGCAATCTTGAGGAGATTTGTATGCTAATCCGGTGGTAGAGGGCCCCTACTGCCCGAGAAGCTCTATGCATATTATTTAGATAAGTAACTCTAGCTCTGTTTCATTCCTAATTCAAGTAGCTTTTTGAACTCCATGCTTTATGCTAACGTACATCGAATGTTACAGCCAATCTTATTCTTATGAATTATTCCAAAATACCACTAACACTGAATGAGAGATAGCTGTAATATTTTAGAGATTAGTTGCATTTTAGTTCAGCTGTAATACTCCAGAGATTAATTGCACTCTAGTTAAGTTTTGTTCACTGTATTTCAATTTTGATTGATTGCATTCTAGTTCAGTTCTGTTTAAATGTATTTTAAGTTTTATTATTTAGTTGTATTCTAGTTCTGTTCCATTAGACTTCAAGGGCTTCATTATTTACAAACTACTCTTGTTATTAATCTCTTCCAACACATCATCATATGGACAGGAACTAGTGATATCAGTCTGAGGCCTTGAATGTTCTGCAATTTCTTATAATTTTACAAATAGCCTTTCTTCCAAAACTATTCCAAAATATTTCTAACTCTCGAATGAGGCTTAGTAGTGACAATTTGAGTTGCAGAATGGATTAATTTCAGTTTCATAAGTTAATTTAGAGTAGGGTTCCTTACTATGCTACAAATAATCTTTTCCAATTGTGTTCCAACAAATTTCTAACCATGGATGAGATTTTTGTGATATTGTAAGATTGGTGTTTACTTAAAAGAACCTCATTGCATTAAGCTTATCCTTTTCTCAAGCTATTCCAACATACTTATAATGAATGAATTGGACTGAGTTCATGTTATGAGTTATTTTTCTTGACAAGTTTTGCATTTTCTGTTCTTAGGTGCCATACATAGTTTAGAATAGCCTTTGCTCTGTTTTAGTGTGACCAGTAACTTCCCTTTGTTAGACACTTAGTTCTTTTCCTATTAGCATAAAAGCACAAAACCAAAAATACTAGAAAAACACTAAACACAACGAAGTAGGGAGAAGATACCTAGGCACATATAGTGCACTTCACTTCAACAGTTTACTAGCCCTGGTTGTCAATTTATGACATCAATTTAGGAACACTAAGTTGAGCAGAAAATATTCATAATTATTCAACTGGTATAAGGTTTACCTCAATTTTAAGTGTTCGAGAAGAGTATAATATCATACACAATGCTAGATACCAAACTTTCAATGTATCACATCAAAGATCCAAGTGTCAAGACACTATTTCAATGATCCATCAACTCAAGGATCTAAGTACCATTTCCAAGACACTAATACGAGGATCTAAGACACTAATAGGGAGTAAGGTGTCATCAAGGAAACATACCACTATAGGTACCAGAATGATACAAACCTTGTATCAAATGAACAAGATATAGATATCATCTAGGGATCCATGCCCTGACACCAACCCTCATAGGGATTTAGGTATCATCAATGAGGTCAACACAAATGAAGCTCCACATGACCAAGATACCCTCCCACACCAGGATCCAAGAGTCATCAAGGCCAAACAAAAACTGATATATTAATACTAATCAAGTCAATTTTTCCTCCCAAGGACCATCATACGGTTATATTTATGGTTCTTCATCTCTCCCTCCCAACTAAATCATAGATGTCCACCAATCCAAGCATGCTTATAAATTATTAAAACTTCTTAGGGAGAGATCCATACAACAAATTCTTGTTGAAACATTAGAACATCCAGTTGCTTCATGACCCTATTATTGGTACTTAATAATCCATATAAAATCATGGGTCCTCAACCATTCTAATTTTGTTTAGTTAATCACATTATCGAAACAAATCTAAATGGAAGCTACCTTCTTAAATTTCTCAGTAGTTCCAACCTCAACATTAAAACTTCTCAAAAAATATAATAAAAAAATTCATGATACATCAATACTTATCATCAGTAGTGCTTTATCCATTATTTATTGAAGGTATTCACTATAGCTATCATAATATTTCCTCGCTCTCAACTAGGTAGATATACACTTTCCTTTATCCAAGCTTCTTCTTAACTAGGGAACAAGTCCATTAAAAACTTTATTCTCTTGTCCACATAGGTTGTTTCATTCATATCATGATACCATCGAAGAAATTTTACCTTCCAAATCTTCATTCCTTCAAGGAAATCATTCTTTATATTAATATGGTAACAAGGTCATCTATCAATGTAATCAAGATTCTTATAGCTCACTCTTTTCATCATGCTCAACATCATCATGAAGTATGTGTTAGGTAAGCATCTTCAACAACTAGAAGACTATGTACCTACAATTATTCAACAAAAAGTACAACCATGCACAAATATGCATGTACAAGAGCATGAAGTCATCTTTACCAATTAGGGGATATCATTTCATCACAATGAGAACATCTAGGGTAATTAAAAATTAGATATTCAGAACATAGACCTAGATTAGAAATTAGCTATGGTTTCACTTTCATGCCCTAGAGTTTCACAACAATCTTTTCTATGGTTTTTTGTCACAAACCCCAGATACTATAATTAAATCCTTGTATATACAATGAATAAATCATGTCAGTGTTTCAATCACACCTAGGATTTTATTTTTATGTCACAAACCCTAGATACAATCAAAACCTTAAATCAGCAACTAAATCATGTTATGGTTTCATTCCTAGGATCTTATATCAATTTTCTACAAGGGTTTTTCCATCGACCTTAATTGTTATCATCAAACCCTAAAAAACTAGGGTTTAATTTTATGTTGTTAATTTTTTACAACTAGGTCCAAACTCCATGTTGTGATGCTCGGATGAATATGCCAATATTTTTATTGGATTCCTCTTTCGGAGAGGTGCAAGATCAATTTAAACATCATCTTGATCCGATGAGAGGAATATTTATTTTGAATTTATTCAAAATATGTGCAGGTCGGCCTAAAATGAAATGTAGGCTTGAAGCCCCAGTTTTTGTGTCACACACCCTCACTGATGGATATAAATAGGTCAACATTGGAGGTCATTTTCACTCATCTATCACATCATATTCTCTCTCCTCATCTGATTGGTTCGATCATCTATTGGAGTCTCTTCTTCATCCACACGTGGGAAAATTGCAGCAAGAAGTTTTTTGTTTCTGACCTAGGGTTTTTCAGCGCAGATCTGACCAGCGTTGAATTTGGTCAATGCTTGGTAAAAATGTCCTGAAACTTGGTCAAAATTTCCATTTCCCTAGTCCGCATTTGTTGGCACTGAAATCGAGGTTTACCATTGACTTTGACCGTGCTGTATTGACTTTTTGATGTTGTTTTTTTGAGTTGACCATTGACTGGGACAACGTTGATTGATCTAGCTAAATGTGAGGGTTGTGTGACACTTCTGGTTGGATGAACATATTGAGGCTAGTTGAAGCATCCTGCTGACCATCGTAACGCACCAACACACATATATTTTTGGCTTGTCTTCTATCGATCTACTAGTATTTTCTATATGCATTTTACTTTCTTGTTTATGTGATTGTTGACTGATATTGGGGATAAAAAGTAAAGTTGCATCAAGCATAGAACATATACAAAAATTTACATGGTATCATAGCTAAGGTGAAGCCAAATCCAAAGTTTGTAGCAATCATCGAAGAAGAGCATGGGTACCTCAAACTACAATGGCTTTAAAGCTGATGACAAATTGACTGGAAAGTAAGACTTCCAAGCCTGGAAATGACATTGGATCTTATGTTGGAAGACCAAGATGTCATGGACTATGTGCGGGGTAAAATAAAAGAGCCTCCATCCACTACACCTACTGCCACCAAGTCAAAGTATAAGAAGGGGGGAATCAAAGAAAAGTTGATGATCAGGGACTCAATTCATAAGAGTCTAGTTTCCTACATCTCTGAGTTGGGCATATCCAAGGAGATGTATGATAAGTTGGTTAACATGTTCAAGGCCAATAATGAAAATCAAGTCATATTCTTTAAGAATCAACTGAAGAATCTGAAGAAAGACAGGGATGAATCCATCCAATCATATTTTCTAAATTTGACCGAAATCAGGAATAATCTTATGGCTATTGGGGAGACAATAGTTGATCAAGAGATGGTTCTCACCGCACTTGGAGATCTCTCATATGAATGGCATGTATTCAACACTACCATTCTCAATAAAAATGTGTACCTGATTTTGACAAAGTATAATCGAGATGCATACAAGAAGAGACAAGGATGGAGGAATATGAAAATGAAGGAAATGATGCCTTCACTGCTCATGCTAAGAAGAATAAATTTGGTGGTTTGAGGAACAAAGGAAGAGCAAGGGCCCAAGGGAAGAAAGGAAAATGTTACACATGTCACAAGGCCAACCATTATGCTAGATAATTCCCTTTCAAGAAGGATTATCTCGATGATGATGACAACAACAACAACCGGAGGAATGGCAATCAAAGGAACAACAGGTTCAAAGGAAAGAGGAAGGCTCCCTCTGGTGGAAATTGGAAACCTTACAAAAGGTTTAGAAATTCCAGGCATGATGAATCAAATTTTTTTGATGATAAAATAAATGAATCCATTCTTTTATATTCCCTCTCTACTGCATCTCCACCCAACACTATGGATTTCTGGTTGATAGATAGTGGTGCCTCAAGGCACATCACTAGTTTTAAGGAAGCACTTTCTGGCATGGTTGAGAAGGTTGTTAATCTGAAAATTATCCTGGGAGATAATTCCATATATATTTTGAAAGGGACAAGGAGTGTGACCCTCAATTGTCCCAAGGTCAAGTCCTCCGCTTGCAAGATGTACTCTATGTACATTATTTGAAGAAGAACCTTGTGTTTATTTCAGCAATGGAAGAAAAATCTTTCAATGTGGCATTCATTGAGGGGAAGGTGCATATCTGGAAGAAGAGTTTCAAGGAGCTATCTCGATTGGGTTTAGAGTTGATACACTCTACCAAGTTGAAGGAATTCCACTGGGAGTGATGACATGTGATACTATCTAACAGACTGAACTATGGAACTGGAGGTTTGGACACGTTCACTAAAAATCCCTTCCCAAAGCAAGGAAGGTGGTGACAGGGATACCTGAATTCAAAAATGATCATGAAGGTGTATGTTAGGGTTGTGCCGAAAAAAATCATACAAGGGAAACTTTCCCCTCAAGTGTCACAAATACATCTGATGTCTTGCAATTAGTACATTCTAATCTATCTGGTATGCTTCCCATGACATCCTTGGGAGGATGTTATTATTATATGACATTCATAGATGACTTCTATCGCAAAACCTAGATATACTTCTTGAAGAAGAAGGATGAGAGTTTCATGTGGTTTGTACCTTCAAAGCCTTGGTGGAAAATTCAACAGGGAAGAAGATCAAGATATTGAGGACCGATAATGGCACTGAATATGAGACAAACAAGTTCAAGAACTTTTGTAGAGAAGCTAGCATAAAGAGGGAGACCATAACTGTCTATACTCCTGAGAAGAATGGCGTTGCTAAAAGAAAGAATAACACCATTATGGAATCTTCCCATGCCATGTTATGTGACCAAGGTCTTCCAAAGTTTCTATGGGGAGAAGCTGTGAACATTGTTGCATACATACAAAACTGATGCCCCCATTCTGCTCTAGACTCCAAAACTCCTGAAGATTTTTTCTTTAGTAAGAAACCTAACATCTCACATTTTGGAATTTTCGGATGGCCTGTTTATTTTCATGTACTGAAGGAGAAGAGGAGGAAGTTGAATGCTTCTGGAAACAAGGGAATGTTTGTGGGCTACAAGGAAACTTCAAAGGCCTATAGAGTCTATGTGTCTGGTCAAATGGAAGTGGAGATATGCCACAATGATACCTTTGATGAAGATGCTTCCCTAAGGAAAGTAATCAATCTTCCAAGATCTGAGGAAGATCATGAAGTAAGGCCTGGAAATCAAGAACAATCAAAGGATGAGATGATGCCTGATGTTGAAGGACCGATGAACCCTATTGATCCACCTCCTTTAATGAGGAAGAGACCATCATGGCTCAGGGACACTCCCAAAGATTTCGAGAGACATATGGCCCCAAGGGGGAAATTTCGTGAAAGCAAGAGGTCGATTAGATACCAAAGGTATCTAGTAGACATGAGTACAATCGTACAATATTAGCCTGGATCTTTTGAGGAAGCCGTAACGCATCAAGTTTGGAAGTATACTATGCATGAAGAATATGAGTCCATTATGAAGAATGATGTCTGGGATGTGGTTCCGAGACCAAAGGACAAAGCAGTCGTCACCTCGAAATGGATCTATAAGATCAAGCATGGATCTGATGGAAGTGCTGAAAAGTTCAAGGCAAGATTCGTTGTCTGAGGCTTCTCTCAAAAGGAAGGAGTAGACTATGATGATATATTTGCACCTATGGCCCGATATACCACCATCTGATATATCATATCCCTTTCTGCTACACAAGGATAGAATCTTCACCAGATGGATGTGAAGACCACATTTCTGCATGGTGTGATAAAGGAAGAGGTGTACATGGAGAAACCTCTGGGGTTCGAAGTCTAGGATCGGGACACCCATGTTTGCATGTTGAAGAAATCCATCTATGGGTTGAAGCAAGAACCTAGAGCTTGGTACGAGAGGATAGATAGCTACCTAATGAAGCTAGGCTTCACTCGTAGTAGTGTTAATACAAACCTTTACTTCTAGGTTGATAGAAAAAAGCCTCTAATTATGGTGTTGTATCTGGATGACCTCTTCCTGACAGGTGTTGACCCTCTCATTCATCAGTGTCAGAGGGAGCTCACTACTAAGTTCGATATGAAGGACCTAGGACTGATGCATTACTTACTAGGCCTGGAGGTCTGGTAGAGACCTGGCAAGATTTTCCTTTCTCAAGGAAAATATAATGTGAAGCTTCTGGAAATATTTGTAATGGTGGATTGTAAGGTCGTGTGGACACCGATGGAGCTCAACTTTAAGAAGTTGAGTGGCAGTGCTACTAGGCCCATGCTAGCAAATCCTACTGAGTATCGTCAACTCGTAGGGGCCCTGACATTCTTAATGAACAGTCGTCAGGATGTATGTTTTGCAGTGAACACTTTGAGTCAACATATGGTTGAACCTCATCACATTCACTAGGTTGGTGCCAAGAATCTGTTGATATATCTTCGGGGCACAATGAACCATGGGCTAAGATACATTGTCGAGAGCATGACACTCCATGGATATAATAATGTCGATTGTGCTAGCAGAGTGGTGGATAGTATGAGCACATTGGGATGCTTCTTCACACTTGGTTCTGCTTCGATATCATGGATGAGAAAGAAGCAGAAGTCGGTGGCTTTGAGCACCATGGAGGCCAAATACATTGCAGCGAGTATGGCCTGTTGTGAAGCGGTTTGGTTGTGAAATCTCTTTAGTGAGTTGTTCAGGCTTGTGTTAGATAACACCGTGATACTCTGTGATAACCAAAGTGGGATTCGGTTTTACAAGAATCTCGTGTTCCACGATCGGTCCAAGCATATTGATATCAGGTACCACTTTATCCAGGATATGGTACAGCGAGGCGTCATAAGGCTCGATCATATAGGAACTGATGAATAGGTCGCGGACATTCTCACAAAGCCCTTTGGGAAGGTCAAGTTCCTAACCTTCCGTGAGAATCTTGGTATCGTGGAACGACCCTATGTTGAGGGTCTTTTTGGACGATGAGCTCCTGGAGCTCTCAGGGGATTTGGGGATAGCTTCTTGGAGCTATAAGCACACATGGGGCTAGGCTTTCTGAAACTGGTGGTGATTCTACCCCATCGTTATGATGATTGAGTTGGTTCACCTCTCATGATCTGTGCCCCGTATACATCCTACCCATTGAATCCCGGACTCATGGGAAGTACCTCTCATTTGACAAGTGAGGTGGGAAAAGCTAGAGACCAGTAGCAAATACTGATGGACATATCAGAGATTGTCATATTCTCTATGTCTAATATGGTACGTTTCCAAACACTTGATCTAGGATCGAGTATAGTGAGTTTTCGAACCTCCAACTCACTTCGGGTCAAGTAAACAAACTTCGGGTTGGTATGAGACTCTTTTTGAGTCCTATAGAGGTTTCAGACCTCTGGGCTGAATCTGTTGGTCGGGAATGATGTCTTTTTGACTGACCCACTTTTGTTCTGAAATAAAGAATCCAACAAAGCAAGTTACGGTGGGATGGCGCACGATGTTTGGATGGCACAGGTGGATGGAGTTCTCCCTAGTTGAGAGGGAGTATTAATTTTGGACATCTTGGTCCAAATTTCATGTTGTGATGCTCAAATGAAGATGCCAATATTTTTATTGGATTCCTCTTTTGGAGAGGTGAAATATCGATCTAAATATCATCTCGATCCGATAAGTAGAACATTTATTTTTAGTTTATTCAAAATATGTGCAGGTCGGGCTGAAATGAAATGTAGGCTTGAAGCCCCAGCAGTTGTGTCACACACCTTCACTGATGGATATAAATAGGTTAACGTTGGAGGTCAGTTTCACTCATCCATCACATCACATTCTCTCTCCTCATCTGATTGTTTCAATCATCTATTGGAGTCTCTTCTTCATCTACACGTTGGAAAATTGCAGCAAGAATATTTATGTTTCTGACCTAGGGTTTTTCAATGAATATTTGACCAGCATTGACTTTGGTCAACGCTTGGTCCAATTGACCCGAAACTTGGTAAAAATTACGATTTACCTAGTTCGCATTTTTTGGCACTAAAATCAAGGTTGATCCTTGACTTTGACTGAGCTGTGTTGACTTTTTGTTGCTGTTGTTTTGCATTGACCATTGACTAGGACAATGTTGACTTTGGTTTGACTAATCTGGTTGTCCGTGAGGGTTTTGTGACACTTCTGGTTGGCTGACCATATTGATACTTTACTAGTTGAAGCATCATGTTGACCGTCGTAATGCACCAACACACATATATATTTTTGGCTTGTCTTATGTTGATCTACTGGTATGTTATATCTTCATTTTACTTTCTTGTTTATGTGATTGCTAACTGATATTGGGGATAAAAAGTAAATTTGCATCAAGCATATAACATCTACAAAAATTTACATATGCCCTACACGTCATCAACGAATCCTACAAGGTTAGGTTTTTATAGTGAACCCTAAAGGTTAGGGTTTTACAAAGGTGAACAAAACTTAGAGAGTATGACTAGGGTTGATTTAATTGAAATATCAATCACCTTAATAAATAAGAATCTTCATGCTTCTATGGAAAAACCCTAGAAAAAATGATTATACCTTCTTATATGAAGAAGAAATGCGACAATTATTTATACATACCTTGAATTTCTTCTTTCACAAGCCTTGTAGGGTTTCATTTGCAACAAGGATTCTTTCATGATTCAAGTATTTATTTTTAAGGGCTCCCTCTTGTATAAGATCAAGATTTATTTATGTACCTACAACAATTACTTGACAAGTACCACTAAAAATATATAATTATAAGAGTATTATTTCAAACTATAGAATATTTAGGGAGGGATAAATTCCTAGGGTTTTTAGATCCAAACCCTAAGTTTCTAGATGTTACCTTTCAAAACATCAATATAGGGTTTTAATTTCAAAACCAATTCTATTCTTACTGGGGCTTCCCATTTCATCCTAGACTAACTACAAACCCTAGAGATCAAAATACAAGATTTCTAAAATTAGTGTTTCACAACTAACAAGGGTTTACAAGAATTTAGATATAAAGATTCATTAACAATGTGAAGGAAACGTAGAATAAAGAAAATGAGATTTCAAAGCCCTAATCAGATTTTGTTTAGACCTTATATGGATAAAACTATTATACTTACCTCAAGGACTACTTATCTTAGTCCTCCATGATCAAAATAAGTATGTTGCAACGTTTCTTCATAAAACCATGATTTGTTTTGAATGAATAATAGTTCATTATATTTCCTATTTCCGAACCATTTGAAGATTTGAGACATTTCTGTTGGAAATACTGAGAGGCAGGGTGAATGAGTATTCCTTTCAATTAGAGAATTAGTTAATCTTCAATTATTATCTTTGTTTGTACAATGATAGAAGTAAACAAAAGGAACACAAATGCACACGATTTTTAAGGTGGAAATCCTCTCCAGGACAAAAACCACCTGAATGTTTTTTTAATAATTATTTAATATTCAACTCTAATTGAAAATAAAGCTCCAAATTCCTAGAATCTAGAAAAGCATTCTTCTCCAGCTCCCACTATATGGATGCTCCAACGCCTGAGATTATTCAGTAGTCAACTGAACAGATGCCCCAACACCCAATGAGATACAACTCACCCTAGCGCCACCCTAGCACCCTAAATTTTTCACAGGCTTGAACCTGTTGGTGACTTCATGCACCAACCTAGCACCACCCTACCACCTTATAGAAGAATAAAACAAGAATGGACTCCCGTACCATGGAAAATGGTCCACTTTACAATGATATATAATGTTGTAGAAGAATAAGACATAGTAGACCATAACCCCAACTATGACACAACCACCTAATGATGATCCTAGACATCCCAACACCACCTCTTCAACTCTTGGTAGATAGACACTTGTACAATTTTTACAATGATGCATTTACTATGACTTAGTACAATGATACCTTTACAATGACTGTATGCAGTGCTGCCCACTTGAAGACTTCATGTGATGAACTTCTTACTGCTATTTTGTACCTTGATTGTTTCTCTGGTCATGCTACCCTCTGCTGCACCTTGCTTTTCTTTTCTACCCCAGAAATTCTCGTCCTTTGCAGCCCTTGACAACACATGATATAGATTTTTCTTGCCTTCTAGGATCTCGATATTGAATCTGGTGTATCTTTGTTATTTCAGCTCCCCAATATGTGATTTTCGGTTCTGTAGTATTAATCTGAGTCTTCTTTTCAATGCCACAGTTCTGATCCAATTTGGATTCTTCAAGGGAGATTTATTCCCAATATCTCACAATGATCTAATTATGGTTTGTTTCAGTAGAGAAAACTTGTACAGAGTACCACGTGTCATTTTCTCTTCATTCAGCTCTGAAATTGATACGGAAAAAGCTGCAGTGTGTTCACTATCTTCCACTTTTTACAAAATTCCAATTCGATACTCAGAGAGAGAGTTATGATGATTTTCCCAAGGTCACTTATTTGAGATGAAGTTCAAGATCCTACAAAAACACTGACTTCCACAGATCATATCTGTGAAAATATTGTGCACCCTGATCTGAAATTTTTATAAGAGCTTCCTTGGGATTTTGGCTTCGCCTCATAAACATTTCTGCTTCTTAACCTTTGTAGAAAAAAATTTAGAACGAAAATTCCACGATGACATGTCTCAGGTAGAGAAATCCCTACATAAGGAGGATATGAGGATCACAATTTATATAAATGCTTAGGTTGAGAGGGGATTCAACAAGAGAATGTGGAAGCAATTTTAGGAGCTTAAAAATTATTAATTATTAACTTTTCAATGACCCTTTCCACAACCCCATGGGATTTTAGCCCACTAACTGGAGTTACAAACTTAAAACATGGATATCTCTCAAACTGTGAAGAATTACATGGCATGTCATATATCAACGGAAACATCTCGACAAGTAGAAACCATAAAAATAATTCTTGACCTAGAAAATAGTAATTTGGTAGGTTAAAATTCCCATGCAATATTTTGGTAGCCCTTAGTGCTGCTTGGGTTGACATCAACGACAACCGCTAATCAACTATCTCCCCCTTTAATATTGATGGCAACCCAAGTACTGCCCATGTGATCATGACACCTCTTCCTACAACATTCTCTCCCCCTTTGACATCAATGGAAAAGGATAAATCCCCCTGACACACAACCATCCTGCGGACCTGTACAGACTTCCACTCTCCCTTTATATTCCAAATAAGGAAAATCTAATGAGTACTTGGGAGAATCCCAAGCTTCTGGAGAAGATATTCAAATGCTTCACAAGGTAAAGGTTTAGTGAAGATATCAGCTATTTGTTCTTTTGTACCAACATACTCAAGTTTGATATTATTTTCAGTGACTTTTTCTCTAACAAAATGATATTTGATTAGAATGTGTCTTGTTTTTGAGTGCATGACAGGATTCTTAGAGATGTTGATGGCACTGGTGTTGTCACAGAATATGGGAATAGGCTCACTAAATTGTACTTGAAGATCTTGCAAAGTTTGTTTCATCCAAAGGAATTGAGTACAACATGTTTCCGCTGCATTGTATTCTTCTTCCGTTGTAGATAATGAGATTGAGGTTTGCTTTTTGCTCAACCATGATACGAGACAACCACCTAGATAGAATGTTTATCCACTATTACTCTTATGATCATCAACACTTCTTGCAAAATCTGCATCTATAAAGGCTTGAATAATGAGATTTTTACCCTTGGGATACCACAAGCCACATTCTTTTGTGCCCTTTAGATATTGAAGAATTCTTTTGACAACAATAATATGTGATTCTTTTGGTGCTACTTGGAATCTTTCTATTTGTCCAACTACTTGCATAACATCTAGACGGGAGGCTGTTACATATATAAGACTAACATTCATAGACTTGTACAACCTCTGATCCACATCCTTAAATGAGTCCTCTATGCTCAATTTTCAACTTGTTACAATCAAAGTAAGGACGGGTTTGCAATCTTCCATTTTGAATACCTTGAGCATTTCCTTGATGTACTTGGCTTGACATATAAATATTCCTTTCTCTTGCTGAGATATTTGAAGCCCTAAGAAGTATGTCAACTCATCAATTAAATAAATCTCGAACTCACATTTCATATTTGTAGAAAATTTCTTACTTAGTTGATCATCATTTCTACCAAATATAATATCAACAACATATACGTCAACGATTGTTAAATTATCTTTATCTATTTGTATATAAAGATTGATATCAATAGTACCTTTATTGAACCCTTTTTGACGTAGATATCCATCAAGACGAGCATATCATGCTCTGGGAGCCCTCTTGAGACCATATAGAGCCTTATTTAACCTGCAAACATAGTCTTCTTTTTCTGATAGTAGAAAATCTTCAGGTTGTTCGATGTAAACTTCTTCTTCTAATTCTCCATTAAAAAATGTTGACTTAACATCCATTTGGTAGATTTTGACTTTTCTTGAACATGCATAGTGGTGTAGGGCAATCCCGCTTCACCCACATTCCCAGTGTTCGATTCTTCCTCCTCTATTCATGTGCGTAATGTATCCAAAATTTTATTCCTCAAAGCTGTGCGCCAACCTGACAATCTCTGCACTTCCAATTTCCATCTTTTTAATCAATGAGGTCTTCTTAGTCCTCTGTTCAATTCATTCATCAAATTCCTAGAATTTGATTAATGAATACCTTTACGACCTTATATCTCCCAGCACAACAAGTCCTTTGGACAAAACGGAACCAACGTTTATACCTTTCGAAACTTTGTATTAATACTCCACGATTTTAAACAAATAGCATATTTCGCGTCGCAAATCCTTTGATCGCACCATCGCAATATACCCCAATGAGCCCATCACGATTAATTGCGATGCGATCAATCGCACAACTTCTGATCGCACAAACCTCCGATCGCACAAACTTCCGATTGCACAAACCTCTGATCGCACAAACCTCCGATCGCATCGTACTCGGCTTAACCTCCGAGCTCTTCCATTAAACCTCGGGCAAGTTCAACATGCGATCGATGTTCGATATCGAGCCTCCAGATCAAAAGTGTATATCCATTTCACTCGGCGTCTTGGTTCGATGGTTAATGTGCGAAGGCGCACTTTAAACAGTGGTTTTTCCATGCTGCTCAGGGACACGCGTCAGGTTCCCTATGGAATCGCTATGAATTCCTCAATACCACTTTCCATATAATGGTGGTGCGAAGGAAACCACCCTTCAGCTCTAACCCGTCGTTACTGTTCCTTTTTGTTCTCCGTCTTTCGCTCCTCCTCGCTGTATTTCTTCGCATTTCGACTTCATCCCATATTACACAATGCTCGTCCCTCTTGTCCTCACGCAGAGTTACAATACCACGCCACTGTCAACTTCGGTGGATCTCAATGCGTGACTCAGCATTCAAAGTTATGCAATCACACAGGGACGGAATACATTAATTTCAGAGTCAAAGAGCTCTTGTACATGCGTAGGTACAGAGCTTCACTAGAATTCGATCATACACATGGATTCGCTTCATCTTTCACTTCGGAATTCCTACTATAAATTGTACAGAGTTCTATCACTCCACTCATATCTTTGGCTGTGGGATTCAAACTTCAATTACACAAATCAGTTACTCTTCATCAGGATGCTTACATACATTCACGCAGGACTTATTCAAAAAAAGCGAATACACATTAACACATGAATTAATTCCACAAGGCACAAACATACTGAACACTTCTTATTTACACAACGAATTGACGTACAACTACTGACTAGCTAGATCTTCAATATGATGGCCTTCTTCCTTTCCTATGCAGCTCTCTGCAAGTACAGGTGCAGGCCTGTATAGCCCTTTCTGTGCAGGTCTCTCTCGACTCTGTCACAGAGGTTTGGTTTTATACATATTGGAAATCAATTGATTCACTTCTTTGATGACTCTTGGGCTCCTAAAGCTAGCCTGACTTCTGAACTGAACATCTCTTCGGGTGCCCATTAATCATTTGGGCAGTTACAATATTTTCCTTTCTAATTAATTAAAATAACTCAACTATGGATATTTACAGGGGGAAAATAAACATGAGACCCCCCCTCTAATGTTTATTTATGTACAAAAGTGTTTCGGTTCTAATGCTCCTGCATCAGACTCCCCAGGTTCAAATGATTCATGATCTCCTGATCATGTGCTTTATCTTTATCTTCCTGGATCCCATACTCTATTCTGCAACTGGTTATTTGTTGCAGCATTCTTCTTCCACATACCTCCTGGCTGCCATACCTTTTGCTGTAGCTTTCCACTTGATATGCCCTCACAGCCAATGACTGTCTCTTTCTTGCTGCTACTAATTCCCTGCTTCTTTGCTGCTATTCTCCTCTGAGGCATCTTCTGCATCAGTCTCCTTACAAATTCAATATCTTTGTCTAATCTTTCCTCTGATTGTAGGATGCTTACTTCTATTTGCTGCATTCTCATCTCTTCAGTTCTTACTGCTGCCCAAGCTCCTATGCTTACTGCCACCCAATCATTTATGTCCTCTCTGCAACAGTAAAACTTATGCTCCTCTGCTGGAAACACTTCAGCTTGTTGCTTCAGCACTCTCTCCAGCAACACTCGAAGCTGTTGTTCTGGCATTTCACCTCCTTTTCTGAATATCTTCAGCAAATATTCTTTCCATCTCCTTTGGCCAAACAAATCTTCTCCATTCTGCAACTCAAGTTCAGCATCTTCTTCTTCTGTCTTGGCAATCTTTAGCAATGGCCTTCCTTCTTCTTGATTGATTCCAACAGTCAAACCAAGTTCTCTAGCCACTGTACCTTCATCTCCTGTCAGAGTGGAACTCTGATTCTCCCTTGCTGTAGCAGCCCCAACAGTCTGCCATACAGTCTTCTCTTCAATCTTCTCTTGGCTATTCGAACAAGCCAATTCATCCTCATTCTACAATAGCTCTTCTTCTTCTAAGACAATTCCAAGTGATGGATTGTCTGCTGCCTTGCCTATCAACACAGCCGCTTCCTTAGTTCCAAAACCCCAAGACCCAATGGTCCCTAATGATGATTCAATCAGCAATTCTTTTCTATTTCCATCCCATTGTGTCTTCTCATTTTGCAGCCCCCAATATTCTGAAATTGAGGTCTTCTCTCTTGTAAGGAATCCTGCTGATTCAGCATACTCTCCAGCGGCTCAATTTCTCTGTTCCATGGTTTAAAGTCTTCCACATAATTCTCCTTCTCTTTCAATTGACTGCCCCATGCTATCAATTCTCCTTCAGCATCAACAAGATCTGCACTCCTCAAACATTTGTTAAAACAAAATTCACAAGGCCTCAAAGCCTTTCCTTCTTCTGTCAGCACCTCAATATGTTGTCCCAACTTTCTTTTCTCTTCCATCAGCACATCAGAATGCTGAGCCCAAATCTTCAAACATTTCTTGAGACTATCAGCCAGTCTCTCTTCTGCACCATCCTCTTCAAGGATGTCTTTCTGTTCTAGTTCACAAGAAGGAACTTTCTCATCTTCAACCATCTCTATCCTTACCATCTGAACACCTTCTCTCTGTGGTTCTATCCTCTGCTCATGCCACAATCTTGGCTTCTCCTCCAAGAGAACATCCTCAACATCTTCATTGTCTTCTGCTGTCACTATCTCCTCTGCCTTCATCAGAATGGAATCCTGATTTCCCATCTCTGCAAAGACTCCAGCTACCTGTCCATCATTCTCCACATGGCCATTTAACAAAAGCAACCTATCATTATCAAGATTAATGAAATACTCGTCATCATCATCCCCATTGAAACAATCTCTTCTACCAAATAAGGAATTAATGAATTCCTTCTGCTGCAGTGGTTCAATCTGTTCTTCATCTGAAAGATACTCATCATACTTGGCTTGGTAACAGTCAGCTTCATTCATCACAGTTTCACCATATGAACTATCTTCATTAACACCTGCATTCACACACAACTTGTCCGTTGTAAGAACATAAGACCTCATGGTCTCATTTGGTGATTTGGTCACCAAATCTTTCTGTTGTTCCAAGTCTTCCATTTTCTCCAGAGATTCTTCAATGGACTCTTCCTTAGAGTCCTCAAGCTATTCAGCCTCCAACTTCTGGTCAATATCACAAACTAAATCTCTTCTGCTTCCAATATGTTGGAAAGCAGAAACTTTCTCCCACTTTGCATGGACATCCTCAAAACATGTAGCTGCTCCATCAGCAGTTTTCTCTCTCTCACCTGTTGTTCCTGCAATCATACAAAATGTGTCAGATGTAAGGCTCTTGGACCCCTTGGTCCCACTTGAAGCTTCAGTCTCCAAGTCCTTTTCCAAATACTCAATCATTCTGAGTATTTCCTTTTTATTCCAAGCATTCATCATCTGCTCCTTCTTCTTTTGTAGCCTCTACCGCTTTATCTTCTTCTTCATGAGCCAACCAACTCTCTGGCTTTCTTCTATCCATCTCTTCAATTCATTAAACTCTTCTCTGATCTCAGCTAATTCCTTCTGCAATTCTTCATCGGTGGATTTCTTCTCCCTCATGCCATTTGCTTTGGCATCTTCCCACACTCTTCTGATGTGGTTTCTCTCAGAACCTCTGCAATCTCTGCAGTCTCTGCTATGGCCCTCAGTAGCCATTATCTTCTCTAGGATTTCTTCACTCACAAGCTGCACTAAGCCTTTGCAACAACAAGCTCTCTTGCTGCAACTTACCTCACCAAGATTCTCTCCTGAGCTCCGGCTTTTGGCAAGTACTGGTCCCCTCTTCTTTGGAACCTTCTGAGCACTCTCTCTGCTCTCTAGGCTTCACTCTGCAACTTTGTCAAGAACACCCCTTTTCTTCTTTCATCCAACCTCAGTTGGGAATTATTTCATGTTCTTCCACACTCTTTATGTACTCGGGATCCCTTGCTGGATTCTTCTATCACTGCTCTCAAAGCTGTGATCTACTTCTGCTGAGATGTCTTCAATTGTCTGCACTCTGTATTCTGCAAACAAATCCTTCCAACCAGAGTTCAAAGAAGGCTCATCTTCTCTCGAGAACACTACAAATTTCCTCCTTATCTAGCCTCTAGTTGAATACCAGGCTCACTCTCTTACCTCTCAAGATCCCTGACTGATCTTGCTTCTTTCCTTTTCTTTTCACCTGCACTACATCTACCTGCTGCAATCTTCTGTCTTCAAATCCATATTCTTCTCATCTGGAGCCCTTCACTGTATGTCAAATCAGATCTGCAGTTTCCTCTATCAAACAGATTCAAACATCAACTATCTTTTTCTCGTTCAGTACATGTGCATTTTCAAAACAAACTTTTCAACGAGCTAATTAAATTCTAGCTCCGATACCACTTGGTGCAGGGCAATCCCACTTCACCCACATTCCTAGTGTTCGATTCTTCCTCCTCTTTTCGTGTGCGTAATGTATCCAAAATTTTATTCCTCAAAGCTGTGCGCCAACCTGACAATCTCTGCACTTCCAATTTCCATCTTTTTAATCAATGAGGTCTTCTTAGTCCTCTGTTCAATTCATTCATCAAATTTCTAGAATTTGATTAATGAATACCTTTACAAACTTATATCTCCCAGCACAACAAGTCCTTTGGATAAAATGAAACCAACGTTTATACCTTTCTAAACTTTGTATTAATACTCCACAAGTTTAAACAAATATCATATTTCGCGTCGCAAATCCTTTGATCGCACCATCGCAATATACCCCAATGAGCCCATCGCGATTAATTGCGATGCGATCAATCGCACAACTTCCGATCGCACAAACCTCCGATCGCACAAAATTCCGATTGCACAAACCTCCGATCGCACAAACCTCCGATCGCACCATACTCGACTTAACCTCCAGGCTCTTCCATTAAACCTTGGGCAAGTTCAACATGCGATCGTCGTTCGATATCGAGCCTCCAGATCAACGGTGTATATCCATTTTTCTCGGTGTCTTGGTTCGATGGTTAATGCACGAAGGTGCACTTTAAACAGTGGTTTTTCCACGTTGCTCAGGGACACGCGTCAGGTTCCCTATGGAATCACTAAGAATTCCTCAATACCACTTTCCATATAATGGTGGTGTGAAGGAAACCACCCTTCAGCTCTAACCCATCGTTATTGTTCCTTTCTATTCTCCGTCTTTCGCTCCTCCTCGCTGTATTTCTTCACATTTCGACTTCATCCCATATTACAGAGTGCTCGTCCCTCCGGTCCTCACGCAGAGTTACAATACCACGCCACTGTCAACTTCGGTGGATCTCAATGCGTGACTCAGCATTCAGAGTTATGCAATCACACAGGGACGGAATACATTAATTTCAGAGTCAAAGAGCTCTCGTACATGCACAGGTATAGAGCTTTACCATAATTCGATCATACACAGGGATTCGCTCCGTCTTTCACACCAGAATTCCTACTGTAAATTGTACAGAGTTCTATCACTCCACTCATATCTTTGGCTGTGGGATTCGAACTTCAATTACACAGAATCAATTACTCTTCATCAAGATGCTTACATACATTCACGTAGGACTTATTCAAACAAAGTGAATACACATTCACACATGAATTAATTCCACAAGGCACAAACATACTGAAAATTTCTTATTTACACAACGAATTGACGTACAACTACTGACTGGCCAGATCTTCAATCTTATGGCCTTCTTCCTTTCCTATGCAGCTCTCTGCAAGTACAGGTGCAGGCCTGTATAGCCCTTCCTGTGCAGGTCTCTCTCGACTCTGTCATAGAGGTTTGGTTTTATAAATATTGGAAATCAATCGATTCACTTCTTTGATGACTCTTGGGCTCCTAAAGCTAGCCTGACTTCTGAACTAACCATCTCTTCGGGTGGCCATTAATCATTCGGGCAGTTACAATATTTTCCTTTCTAATTAATTAAAGTAACTCAACTATGGATATTTACATGGGGAAAATAAACATGAGACCCCCCCCTCTAATGTTTATTTATGTACAAAAGTGTTTCGGTTCTAATGCTCCCGCATCACATAGGCGAGAAACATTCAAATGGCTTTTATTCTGGAAACTGGTGCAAATTTTTCGTCGAAATAAATTCCTTCCACTTTTGCATAGCCTTTGCAAACCAATCTTGCTTTTTTTCTGGTAGACTGTCGATCTTCATTCAATATGTTCCTAAACACCCATTTAGTCCCAATTAAATTTATATCTTTTGGTCTTGGAACTAATTCCCAGGTGTTATTCTTCTCGATTTGATCCAATTCTTCATTCGTAGCTGCTACCCAATGTTCATTCTGGTTGGCGTCATCAAAACTGCTAGGCTCAAAGGTTGCTACAAAAGTAATGTGAGCTTGTTGGGATGAATGAAGATGTCTACCTTCATTTATGTCACCAATGATTTGATTTAATGGATGGTTATTTTGAATCCATTATTTTGTTCTCTTTGGAGGAGCTTCTTGTTGTTGTGCTGGTATATCTTGATGATCATTATTTACTTCTTCCTAGTTGATAGTTGCTTCTTGTTCTAGAATTTTCTCTGTGTCTTTTTCAGACTCTGTCTCAAGTTTCAAATATTCTAGATCCTCATCATTATTCGTTAGAACACCATCTTCGTCAAATGTAACATTTATGCTCTCCACTATATATTTTCATCTTAGATTATGTTAGCTCCCCGTAATTTTCTAGATTGATTGAGATACAAAGGTATAGGTTAACATCAAACCAAGCTTTGGAATCCTAGGACCTAGCCTTCTTGGATTCGAAGAGGGATCTCTCTAGTAGGTGCAAAGATGTGAACTTGTTTGCTGATTAGGTTGATTTTAGGCTAGATGTTAAGTACAGGGTATTTTGATTATTTTTGGTTGGGTATGATGCTCATATGGGTTTAGATAGAAAATAAGGAATATTGTTAAGTCATTCAGAAATGTATTCAAACAAGGTCATGAATTAGTTCATCAATGGTTTCAAGAGCATTTGCAGGGAAATTTAACTTGGTTGGTGGATCTTTAAGGTTGTGAAGGATCATGAGATGGACATTAAACTTGAGAACAACAAGCTAATAAAGGCAGAAGTAGAATCATTTATATACTTGTAAACTAAGAGAGTTATAAGATTTATAAGCATAGCAAGAGATTCAAAGGGTTAAGAAAAACCTAATCCATTTTATTTCAAACTAAAAGTAAATAATCAAACAAGACAACATTCAGATAAAACATAGAAAGGCAAAACTTGTTTAATCTTTCATGGATTTTATCATCAAGAGTAGGAAAAACATTTAAGTTTGCACAAGTAACTATAACCATAGAAGAAGAGAAAACCCTAGCATCTACAGTGACAACTATGAAATTTCCTTGAGACAATTTCATCTAAGGCAAAGAGCATGGTTTAAGACAGACTTCTTTGACAAACTATAGGCAAAGCTGCTTCAAAGATGATTTTCAAGAACAGAGTATTTCAGAGGTACAATATGTAGGGCTAGCCATAAATCATAATTGATACTAACTGATCTAAATCATTCAAGAAAATAGACAAGACAAAAACTTATTAGAGAGCAAAAGATGAATTCCATAACATATCTTAAGTAGAAGAAAACATTTATGCAATGAAGGAAACAAACAGATCTAAGGTGCCATAAACAAGCATATCTTCGTCTAAATTTTTTGTCCTACTGTAGCATAGATGGATGGAAAACATATGAGAAACTTAGAAAAAATTAACAAGAGAAAAATTCACCATCAACCAAGCCTATGGATCCTGCAAACAATCCTTCTCCATCAACAAGTAAATCAGATCATGCATAAGCTCCAAGACATCAATTTATCACCAAAGGCTTCAAGGGACTATGTATTACTTCAGCATAAGTCATTAACATCCAAAAAAATATACAAGAGCCTCATGCTCTATTAATGGAGCAAATGACGAGGTGGAAACCCTAAGAGGCTTCCAGAAACCCTAATTCAGATATAAATGTCATAAATGTGCTTAATGACCTTGCAAGGCCCAACACACATAAGAGATAATAAAATAAATGAAACACACCAAAACATACCTCCCTAATCAAATCAGAAGTGTTTTATCCAATAAAATATTAAAAAAATAATTTTCCATTAATTAGTGTCTTTTGTTGACTTTTTGGCAAAAAGTTGTCTCTGTGCATAGCTCCATATCAGCAAAAATTGGGTTCTATTGCAGCTGAGTTTTGGACCCATTCCTGGCATCGGATTCGGGCCCGTGATGGCTCATTGGAAATCTTAGAGAGTATAATTTCCAGAAATACTTGAGATGTGATGAATGGATGCTATTTACCTGCTCAAAAATCCAATCTCCCATGATTGCTCAATGCGCAGCGCCGGGCCTGAAAAGGAGGCAGAAAGCTCATTTTTGAGGTGTTTTTTGACCTTTTGAGGGGGAAAAAAATGCTCCAAATGATCTGAAATTTTTTGGGGGGATTACTGGAGACATGAAAAACCCAGAAATATAAAATTTAGCAGTTGAGGATTCCCCAAAAAAGAGTGTAGCGCCTAGGGTGTTGTGCTCCTAGGGGCCAAAATTTGGAAAAAACAAAAAGTGTCCGGATTTTCTTCAAATTGGTGGGTAGACCCCTCAAAGGGTTTTAGACACCTACTGAGAAGCATCAGCCAAGATCCTGAGGCTGTCATGAACTTTGGGCCTTTTTAGCTCTTCTAGCTCTAGGAGGGCTTGCCTCAATTTAGCATTGGCAATCATGCTCTTCCTTGCATAGTGTTTGATCATTTTCTTCTGCAAGGCAAGGCCCCTCTTCACCTCTCTGAAATTTTTTTCTCATGTTTGTAATAATAGATGACCCTTTGTGCCCTTTCAAAATCCTTTTCCCATTATTGAAGCTGGGCATCTTTTTATAGGAGGAGTAATTTTGTGTTTATCCCTTGGTCCTCATTATCACTGTCTAGATCAACAAAGAGAGGGCCTTGAGAATCATTTTTAATCCTTTTTCTCCTCCTGACTGGTGCCTTTGGCTCAACACTCTTCATTTTTTCTTTGCCTTTGTCCGATGCTTTGGTATTTTTTGAGGAGGTGGCCCTTTGCCTTTTAGAGGCAGCAAACACATTCCTTTTCCCTCTATGATAAGTGCATGGGAGAGGGGAAATCATGGGAGTCTCAAAGGAAATTTTGACATCAATTTGTCCACCACTATGCTCTGATTTTTCTATGTCTTCTATGGACTGATTTTTTTCAATACAGTCATGACAACTGTCATGACTGTTATGACTCTTTCTTGGACTGTCTTGGGCACTTAGATAGTTGCCTTCCTCATCTGGTTGTTCTCCTTCTTCACTGTTTTCCTCTTCTTACTCATTGTCATCTTCCTCTTCATCATAATTTTCATCTTCCTCTTCATCATCATGTTCACTGTTTTTATCTTTGTGGCTGCTATCACTAATTTCATCTTTCTTTTCTTCTTCGTCATCTGGCTGCCCTTGGTCATTGCTGCTTTCTTCTTGGCCACTTTCCTCTTCTTTATTTTCTTCTTCCTCTTCATCATCTTGCTTTTCAATGCTTTCCTCATGATCATGGCTACTTACTTCATCATTTTCTTCACTTTCATCCTCTTCTTCTTCTTCATCAACTTCTTCTTCACTGTCCTCTCCTTGTTCATCATTATCTGTCTCATCTTCTTCATCACCGTTGCCTCATATTTTCCCTTCAGTAGGGCTATTGTCAGCCCCTTCACTTGGTAAATCAGGGGAGGAGGTAATAGTTGAAATTCATTGTGGAGAAGGCACATGGGGAGCTGATGGCTATGTGGAGGTATATGGTTGTGAAGTGGAAGGCAAGCTCTGCTGGATGAAGGCCCAGGGGTCTAAAAACACATCATTTGAGATGAAGGTCTCCTAAGATATACCTTGTTTCTATAGCTGGTATAGGACAATCATCCTGATTAGGGAGTGATGAAAGAGGCTAGGAATTTGGTTGTCATAGCTTTTCCTCTTGACAGCAGAGGCCATTTTATCAATACTCCGAAAAAGGTAATAAGGTAGTTTCATCATCTTGACTTTGGTATAATGCATCAGTAATCTAATATGATATGAATAGAGCTGGTAGTACCTTCCCTCACATGTGAAAAAACTAATAATCTGCCTCATTAATGCTGCATACCTCTCTAGCAAATAAGAAAAAGGAAAAATAGCCTTGCAGTTTTGCTGATAGGTGGGTTTCAAGTAAGGCCCATAATAACCCAAATCCAATTTCTTTTGTTTGAACCAAAGCTCACCAAAATCGGGTATACCGGTTTCCTTAGAAATGATTTCAGATGAAAGCTCAAATTGGACCCCTGCTAGATCAACTTGGTGGTTTTGTAGGCTACAAGAAAACAACCTGGTTAAGTCTAGATGGTACTCTACTTGCTTGACCTTCTCACAAAAATGGTAGCATCCTACATCCTGGAAGCATGAAAGGATCATAGGAGAGGAAGTAATTGGAGTGGTGTCTAGGGGCTCAAACCTTTTAGCTTTTCCTCCATGATGTTTTGGCTTGGTGGGAGTATGACTCTCATCACCACTGGTGTGACTATCTCTCTCTGACATGATGGCTGGTCCAAACAGCAGAAGGAACCTTGAGTTTTCTTTAGTGTATTCGGAGCAAAATAAGTGGTGTAGGTCAAGCTTTTTCAAAGAGGAAATATAGGGTGAGGATAGCTTTCAAAGCTTGGACTTGGTGGTAGAGGTCAAGTTTATAGTCACTTAGTCTTCTCTTTGTATAAAAACTAATCCTTCTTATAACCCTAGTTCAAAGACATGACAATGTGTTTTTGCATAGTCTAGGGTTTTGGTCAATTTATAATCATGGATGACCTCTCTGAAAAAAAAATTATGGGAGAAGGAAAAAAAAGGTTGACCAACCTTCTTTTAACTTGCAGAAGCTTTTTAGAGGCCAAAACCCGATTTTGAAAGCCTTTGGCGCAATTTTCTGAAGTGCTACCAGGGGCGTAGCACCAGGTCAGTCAGGCTGTCGTGACGTAGCGCCGGGCAGAAAAACAGTCCCCTGATGGTCGTTCCTGTGCCTACACACAGTGCCAAACTAGGCACGTAGCACCAACTCACGAGCACGTAGCACAGTGTAATATTAAACTGCCTGCTTCGCCTTTGTACGTAGCACTGGAGGCTAGGGGCATAGCACCATTCTCAGCATGTAGCGCCTGCCAATTTCCACTTTTTGCCAAAAAAAAAACCAAACCAATTTCTTCTCACGGCTTCTTCTCCTTGAAACGGGAAAATGATGCAAGGGGAAGGTTCAATTCTTCTTTTAAACTTGATTTTGAAAAGTAAATTAAAAAGACCAAACCCACTTTTGTAAAGTTGGGGTATCCTATCTTTCAATGTGTAATTTTGACTAATGTTTGCTGTGAACACCCTTTAACATTTTTTTTTTGGAAAACACATCTATTTCTGCCTTTTCCAACTTTTTGCAGAACAATATTTTTGGCATGGAGGCCCTTTGTTGGGAGTCTATCTTTGAGATGCAAAAATCGACGTCACAATTTGCCTTTTTAGGCATGTTTTGACAATAACTCATAACCCAAATTTTTACTTTAAAAAACTCTGTTTTTTCTACCCTTTGGAAAAATGGTCTTCTTTAACCTGATACCCTTTGTCTTTCTTCTCTTAGTGCAGGTGAAGCAGTGCTATTTTGGCAAGAAACCTTAAGGAGGAGGCTTCTGTCCTTGAAATCTCTGAGATGATTCTTTGCTTGTCATCAATGTTTTTTCAATCCACCAAAACAAACCCTGATACTCTTTCACCTATAGGCCTGTTGTTTTTGTCTTGTTTGGGTCTACCTCTTGGTGATAATTATACCCTATTACCTTGCCTCCTCTTGTTGTTGGTGGTCATCCTGGCTACTCTTAAAAAAAAATGTGAACAAGGGCAGTTGTCCCTTGCAGTGTTTGTGCTCTAAGCCAAGGAGGCCCCTTTGAGTGAAACCTCTATATGCAGGAAGGCATAACTTTTTGGGCACCAAATCCATCCTATGACTCAGTGAAACCTTTGGTGACCTAAAGGGGACCTTTGGACTTGGATTTTGGATAGGGATTTAGACTTAGGGATCATTAAGTATAAGATAGGACCTATGATAAGCTTAGTGTGTTTTGAAGACCTAGGATCTAGCATTTCTGATTATCTAGAGGGTCTATAGAGACAATCAGTGTCTGAGAATATTATGAAAGAGTCATCAAGATTATTGGATTAGTAGGTTAGAACAGTAGTAGGGAATCTTGTAGATAAGCAAAACAGAGGATTTGGGCCAAAAGGAAAGACATGGTGAAAAATGAGTTAGATTTGGGGTAAAAATAAATGGCTTGAACCCAAGATGGGCCTTCCAAGAGTGGTGGGCTATAATTGATGACTAGACAGGAAGATGAAAAAATATGAAAACATTATCACAAGGATAATGAAGGCCATGAGATTTCTAGAACTCACAATGTTCATAAACTTTGTTTCTAGAAATTTGGAACCAATACTTAGTCATATTTAGATATGAAAATTATGGATGACTAACAGTGGCTCCACTTGGGGAGGGCAACTCCTTTTCAGGAGGTGTCCAGAACTTTCAGATCTCTTGGTTTATGAAGACTAGTGCATCATCCATTGGGCAGATTTTTACTTCTTTCACTTGCTGATGCTTGCTTGAAGCTCTGGTATATAGTAATCTAAAAAACATGATTAACATCAACATTGTCTCTACCTACCCAACCTACTTGCCTAACTTTTTTCCTTCCTTGGGTTCATTTGAACTGGCGAACCCTTGACATTTTTTTTTTTTTTAAACACAAATCAAACTATCTAATTGTACCCTTATTTCTTCCAAGAGGTCAAATTAGGCTAATGAACTCTCTTATTCTCTACCTAGTCTAATAATTTGTCAAGATTAAGTTGTTTGAAAAACTTCATTCTCTAAGATATAAACATGAAATTGAAAGCATGGTTTTAAATTAGGATTAGGCAATCTGACTTACCATGAGTTGTGACATAAGAACAAGCTGCACACAAACATTATTTTGCATAAAAGAAAAATAGGAAGATAAGGGTTGTGATCTATCATTTGTTATGCATCCTCATATTCCTCTTTGGTTCTGTTTTGAGCATGTGAAACCAGTATCCTTTCATTCCCTAATCTATCCCTTTTTACAAGTCAAGTTTGAATAATTTAACAAGCTCTCTTTCACTAACTTATCAGAAAATAAATTGAAAAAATATTCAGCCATGATTAGGCTAGATGAGTGAACAAGACTCGTTTTTCAAAGACTAGTAGTGGAATTTAGACTTGCACACTTTCAGCAACATCATTTTCTGGTATGGGGCTGTACCTATCTTTTAATTCCTGCCCTATTTTCCCTTTTTCTATTTTTTAGGGTTTTTTGTCTTTATATCCTTTCATCAAAAAATGGTATGTACAAGGAATGAGAATGTTTAAACTAAGGTTCTTGACAAAAGTAATGTTTAAGCATCCTCCCATTTACAGGACCTCCAAGCATTTCAGTTCCATCAAGTTCCTTCAGAAAGAAAGCATTGTTGCCTCTCACTGAATCAATGATATAGGGACCTTTCCATAGATTTTCAAACTTACCACGTTTGCCTTTGTCCTCCCTTCTTGAATCCCACTTCAGAACCTTGTCTCCAATCTGGAAATCATTTTCTTTGGTTCTTCTATCAAATATTTTCTTGATATTGTCCTGGATAGCTTGGGTCCTTTTGTAAACCTCTTCTGTTGATTGCTGCAAATGAATGGTTTGGTTCAGCCTCCTCTGCATGTCATTTTCTTCTGATTGAACCTCTTGAAGAAGCTTCATGACTAGGACTCCTAAATAGGTGGGGAAAACTGCATCCATGCCATACACTAGTTGATAGGGAGACATACCAATGGATTTCTTAGTGGTTAGTCTATCAGCCCATAGTGCATGCACTAGTTTGCTATGCCATGCTTTTTTATTTGTTCTAAAATATTCTTAATGATGTTTACCAAGCTCTTGTTTAGGACTCAGCTAGTCCATTCCCTTGTGGGTAATAAGCAGTGGAGTGACCGAGGGTGATGTGATATTTATAGCAAAATTCCACCATTTTCTTATATGTAAAAGCAACATCGTTATTGGTGATGATCTTCTTAGGACAACCAAACCTGGATAGGATGTTGATTTCAAGGAATTTTATGATAACTGTGTCAGTAGAATTTCTAGAAGGGATGGCTTCTATCCACTTGGTGAAATAGTCAGTGGCAGTGAGGATCCACTTATGTTGGGCAGATGAAGTAGGATGGATCTCTCCTATGAAGTCCAAACCCCACTGCTGAAAAGGGGCTTCAACACTGATGGGGTGCAAGGGTAAAGATAGGAGCTTTCTTTTGCCATCAAATATTTGTCATTTATGGCAAGTTATGACCAGTTTGTGAGTGTCGAAAAATAAGGTGGGCCAATAGTAGCCAGCTCTAAGGATCTTGTTGGCTGTGGTTTTCCAATAGAGGTGACCCCCACATTCTCCTTCATGTAATTCATGCATGATTTTCTCTACATAATCTTCAAGCAAACATTTAAGCAACAAACCAGCAAAAATCTTCTAGTATAATACTCCATCTAAAATGCAAAAATTTAATGTTTTCTGTTTTAAGAATCTTGCTTTAGTTTTTGACAAAGAAGGGGGAGCATTCAAATAAAGGAGCACATAAATAATATCAGCATACCAAGGTGAATTTAGAAACATTTCTTCATGTATGGTGTTGTATTTTCTTCAGTTTCTTTTAACATGCCAACCATATTCATGTCTAGAGCTTGGAAATTTGAGTTAGCCATAAGTTTTGCAAGTCCTTGTCCTTTAATCAATTTAGTGGGTCTGATTTCCAAATCATATTCTAAAATGGTAGCAATCCACTTTCCCCTTTTACCATCAGGGTCTTGATTAAGTATATCTTTGACAACCATGTTTGGGACAAAGGCTATGATATGTGAATGCAAAATATAAACTCTAAAATCCTTCAAAGCTTTGATTAAGGCAAAGGCTTGTTTCTCCATAATGTTATACTTCAGAGGAGCATCCCTTAAGGCTTTGCTAAAGAAAGCTATGGGCTACTCTTGCCCCATGATGTTTTTTTGCAACAATACTGCTGCCACAGGATGTTCAGAGGAAAAGGACAAAATGTAAAAGTCCTTGGTGAAATCAGGGCTGATTAAGACTGGTGTTTGCATGAGTGCTTGTTTTACCAGCTCAAAAGATCATTTTGCTTCCATATTCCACTTCACTCCTACTTCCTTTTTCAACATATTTGTGATATTTCTTAGGAGCTCAGCAAGGTTAGGGATGAATCTTCTTAGGAAGTTAATCTTTCCAATGAAAGATTGTAGCTCTTTAATGTTTCTAGGATGGCTGATTTGTAAGATGCCTTCTATTCTTTTGGGATCTATCTTGATTCCCTCCTCAAAGATGATGTGACCTAAGAGTTTTCCTTCCTGAAGGCCAAACAAAGTTTTCTTAGGATTGAGGGAGAGGCCATACTTTCTACATTTTTTGAATACTTTTCTCAAGTGGACTAAGTGCTTCTCATCAGTCTTAGAGTAGACAGTGATGTCATCAAGGTATATGACTATGAAGTAACCTATATCTTCTGAAAAAGCTATGTCCATTGCCCTTTGGAAAGTAGCCCCTGCATTCATTAAACCAAATGGAATTTTAACATACATGAATATACCCCAAGGTGTAGTGAAAGCAGTTTTAAGTTGGTCACTTGGAAAGACTAGAACTTGGTTATAACCTGAGAAGACATCTAGTAATGAGATTCTTTGTGAGCTAACTACCTTTTGGAGTATGTGATCCATTTTAGGCAAGGGGTAATTGTCTTTCAATGAGGCTTTGTTCAAATTTCTGAAGTCAATAAAAAGCCTAATTTCACCGGTCTTCTTCCTAACTGACACAACGTTGGACACCCATTCCAAGTATAGAACTGGGACTATGATCCCGACATCGTACATATTTTTTATTTCTTTCTCAACTGAGGGTAACAAGAGGGGGTTTATTCTTCTCAACTTTTATTTAAATGGTTTCTGATTTTCTTCGAGAGGAATTTTATGTTGAATGATTTTGGTGTCATAGGATTTCAAGTCTTCATACCCCCAAGCAAACACATCTTTAAATTCTCTAAAAAGCTCAATGTATTTATGTTTTGTGTGAGATGGGAGAATTTTGGACAGCTTGATCATTTTGGGCTCTTTCATCCCTCCAATGGTACACTCTTCTACATTTGTTTCAGTGGATTCCATCTTGGATTTTTTTGCTACATCATTAAAATCAAACAACTCTTCTAGTGGTGTAAGGCCTCTTGGCAAGGTGTCATTTTTGTACTGCAAAATTTCAAATTCTCTGTGATAAGATTTATCAAATAATTCTGCAACACAAGAGTTTTGAAGGTGGTTTATATCATCATCAAAGGGCAGCTCTATTTTGGGAGTTTCTTTTTTAGTAGAAGTATTTCTTTCAAATCTCAAACTCTGTTTTGTACTTGCAAAGTCATTTCTGGATTGCAGAAAATCATCTATTTGGTCATCATTGTCAAACACTTTCCAATGGTTTAGGTTGTCCGGTACAGTAGGCATGTTATTTATTTTGATGAGGCATTGATTCTCTTCATAAGTTAAAGAGAAATTGCTGGCAGCAAAGGCAAGCTCATTGGCAAGGCAGTTTTGGGCCCTAGGGATGAAAGTGAGCTCATATTTCTCAAAGGTTTTGAGAAGGTCTAGGGCAGCATTTCTATATTCCCTTAACGTAGGTTTCTTCGCTGAATATTCTCCCTTAATTTGATTTATGATCAGTTCTGAATCTCCTTGAACTAATATTTTCTTAGCTTTGAGGTCTTTGAGTAGGTGTAAACCAATAAGGAGAGCCTCATATTCCACAACGTTGTTGGTGCATTGGAAATCTAGCCTATAGGAATGGCCTTTATTTGGGTTATGAAACCAAACCCCTACTCCTGAACTAGCCTTACCACAGGAGCCATCAAAGCTTATATGCCAAAGGGTGTCAATTTTAGTTTTGTCAATATTCTACACTTTGGGGCTGCTAGGATTTGGGGTGTCATTTTCTTGGTCAGAGGACGGGCTTGGTTGTTCTGAGGGGCTTAGTCCTTTCTCCTTGTCATCTATTTGTTCATCTATGTCATTTTCATTGTACAGGATGAAGGAGTCAAGGTCTAAGTGAATGGAATAAACCGGTGTGTTATTTGGCCTATCTATGTTACTCACCATGTATTTCATGTGGGATTCCTAGTATAATCTCGTTGTTTGATTGAACATTGGGATGGTGGCATAAGTCATGTCCATTTGAAGGCTTCCCTAGAGTTTTCCCCCCCATGATCTAGATAAAAGCATGCCATATTTTGGGGGGATGTCAGCCACAACTATATCCATGACTAGACTTTTAGTGGGGATTTGTGCCATATTGACACAAAGATCCTTGATTAGGCCTAGACACTTGACCCTACTGGAATCAAAATAGTACAAATCTTTGTAAGGTTTTGTGATCTCTAAGCCCAATCTCTCCATCACAACCTTTGGCATGAGGTTGTGTGAGGCACCAGAGTCTAACATAGCATTATGCATAATTTTATCATGTATGTTCAGACTTATATAGAAAGGAGGGACAGCGCCTTCTTGATATTTTCCCTCCACTTCAAGACCAAACAACAATTCCGGTTTATCATCAGTTAAGTTTAAAGTATCAGTATCACTCCTTATATTTAAAACTTTGAAAATATGGGATCTATATACCTCTTGGGTTACCAGCTCAGTGAGGGGTATGGTTATCTTGATCTTGGAAATCTCCCCCTGAAAATTGAATGGTGTAGGTGTATTTATTGCATTTACATCAGTTTTATCAGCCATGAACTTTTCTACATTTTTAATTTGTTGATTCTGGTTTAATTATTTGGAAAGCAGGATTTTTTCAGGGCCACTAGTTGAAGTACTAGGGCAGCTTGAATCTTTGTTAGGTTGACTAGTCTTTGGTATGTTTAGTTCAGTTTTCTTAGCCACAGTATTTGTATTTTCTGTTGTCTTCTTGGGGATAGGTTCAGAGGTTTTTCTAACAGTAGTGTTTGGCTGATTGGTTTTAGGAATATCTTGACTCTTTTTACCCTTAAGGTCATACTGCCTATGGACTTCCATTATGGCATTCTCAAATCCTAATATATAGTCTTCGGAATCTTCATATGATTTCTCATGTGGTTTTAAGGAAAACATCCTTTTTTCTTCTTCGGTAAGGAATGTGTTATCCTCATCATTCGAACCTATGACATTTACATGGTCTTATTCCAACTGCTCAGGCTCTCTTTCTTCTTCATCTACATAGTTGTCTTGGAAAGGGGGTCTGATTTTTTGGTCACTCTCTCTTTGTCTGACTGGAGGAGGGTCTCTTCTAAAAATTTTATTTCTATTCTTGTTTTGAAGATTGGCTTGATTTTCCCTAGGAGGTGTTCTCTCATTCAAACTGAATTTTTCCATCATCCTCTCCATTGTCCTAACTATGGAGTCAAGTTTGGTGTCGGAAGAGGAGGGTGGAGATGTTGTGTCATCTCTATAAGTCACCCTTTTTTCTGATCTTACCCTTGCCCTCTTCTCAATCAAATTGGCCTCTACACTCACAGCGCCCTTTTGCATGTCTTCTATAGTTAGGTAATCTCTCTCCCTTAGTTGATAGGCCATATCAGCATCAAAGCCTTCGGGATATTTCACCAAGGCCAAGCCTTGTGGAGGTTTTATGTGAGGTTGGAGAGCATTGTAAACATTGTTGAACCTAGTGGAGTATTCATGAACACTTTCTCCAAGATTTCTCTTAATATTGTTATATTTGGACAGAATTTGGAGGGGGTTTTTCTTGATTTCCCATTTGTTCACAAAATTTTGGTATAGAGTAGGGAGATCATGAATGATGTCAGGAGGCAAGTCTTTAAACCATTTCTTGGGTTCCCCCCCCTAGGTTCTGAGCAAAAATCCTCATTTTTGTGGTTTCTTCTTCTATCTCCATATAGTCAAAAGCATCATTAATTCTATCTACATGTTTTTGAGCAATGATGGATTCAGTCCCTAAGAAGTGAGGGATTTTGGACTAATAGTCATTTGGCAGAGGTAATAGTGGTTGTTGTAGAGCTAGTGGAGCATACCAGGCTGCCATGATGGGAGGGAAAGGAAATAAGGGCTGATTTACAAGGGGAGGATTTGTGAGAGGTGGAGGAGGATGGAGTGAGGTGGTTTGCACACTGGTGGTATGGATGGGTGTAGCTGAGGTACTTGGACCGAAAGACTGATTCTGAGTATATTTGAGATGAAAAGGGTTGAGGTGATGGAGAAGCTGAAAATTAGGTGGAGTGGAAGGATAAGCTTCTCTACTAGAGCTTTGCTGCAAATCTATGGGCTCAAAGTCAGCTTGGTCAACCCTACTTTGTGATTTGGTCCTGAATAGGTTCTTGGTATGGCGCAAATAAAACTGAGGATCTTGTGAAACTGTAAGGTGTTCTGGTGCAGAACTTTCTCTATGGGTGGTCCTAACAGTGGATGAGTTTCCAGCTTTAGGATTTTGCCACAAAATATTTTCTAGGTTATCAACTATGGTAGGAGGATTTGGGTCCGGGTGTGCTCTGGTATAGATCCTTCGTGAAGCCAGATCTCTCTATTCACACATGGTACAACTAGGCCTTAAAAACTATTTAGGACTGATTTGACACAATCCTAGAACAACCTATGGGACTACTGGGATGAGCAAGGTCTACTGGAGGCTAATGGAGTCGCCAGGTGGATTTTTTTTGAAATTTTGAGGATATGCATACAATGGCCCACCAAAAAATTCTTGATAAAAAATCAATCTAGGGAGTACTTTTTCGTTTTTTAGTTTCTTTATGCAGCCTTAATGTAAATGAGTATCTCCTAACTAAGTCATTATCTTGCTAGGATGGTGAAGTAATTAGTTTCTACTCTGGCTATGGGTTGGTTTTCAAGCAAAACTAGGGATGCATATGAGTCTATAAGAGTTTGTCAAGCTACTATGAACTCAGTACCACTGTGATCGCCATTATGTTAGCTCCCTGTAATTTTCTAGATTGATTGAGATACAAAGGTACAGGGTAACATCAAACCAAGCTTTGGAATCCTAGGACCTAGCCTTCCTGGATTCGGAGAGGGATCTCTCTAGTAGGTGCAAAGATGTGAACTTGTTTGCTGATTAGGTTGATTTTAGGCTAGATGTTAAGTGCAGGGTATTTTGATTGTTTTTGGTTGGGTATGATGCTCAGATGGGTTTAGATAGAAAACAAGGAATATTGTTAAGTCATTGGGAAATGGAGTCAAAAAAGGTCATGAATGAGTTCATCAATGGTTTCAAGAGCATTTGCAGGGAAATTTAACTTGGTTGGTGGATCTTTAAGGTTGTGACGGATCATGAGATGGACATTAAACTTGAGAACAACAAGCTAATAAAGGGAAGAAGTAGAATCCTTTATATACTTGTAAACTGAGAGAGTTATAATATTTATAAGCATAGCAAGAGAGTCAAAGGGTTAAGCAACACCTAATCCAATTGATTTCAGACTGAAATAAAATAATCAACCAAGACAACATTCAAATAAAAAATAGAAAGGCAAAACTTGTTTAATCTTTCATGGATTTTATCATCAAGAGTAGGAAAAACATTTAAGTTTGCACAAGTAACTATAACCATAGAAGAAGAGAAAACCCTAGCATCCACAGTGACATCTATGAAATTTCCTTGAGACAATTTCAACTAAGTAAAGGAAAAGAGCATGGTTTAAGATAGACTTCTTTGACAAACTATAGGCAAAGCTGCTTCAAAGATGATTTTCAAGGAAAGAGTATTTCAGAGGTAACAATATGCAGGGCTAGCCATAAATCATAATTGATACTAACTGATCTAAATCATTCAAGAAAATAGATAATTCAAAAACTTATTAGAGAGAAAAAGATGAATTCCCTAACATATCTTAAGTAGAAGAAAACATTTAAGCAGTGAAGGAAACAAACAGATCTAAGGTGCCATCAACAAGCATATCTTAGTCTAAATTTTTTGTCCTAATATAGCATAGATGGATAGAAAACATATGAGAAACTTAGAAAACATTAACAAAAGAAAAACTCACCATCAACCAAGCCTATGGATCCTGCAAACAGTCCTTCTCCATCAACAAGTAAATCAAATCATGCATAAGCTCCAAGACATCAATTTCTCATCAAAGGCTTCAAGGGACTATGTATTACTTCAACATAAGTCATCAACATCCAAAAAAATATACAAGAGCCTCATGCTTTATTTATGGAGAAAATGAGGAGGTGGAAACCCTAAGAGGCTTCAAGAAACCCTAATTCAGCCATAAATGTCATAAATGTGCTTAATGACCATGTAAGGCCCAAGACACATAAGAGATAAGAAAATAAATGAAACACACCAAAACATAGCTCCCCAATAAAATTAGGAGTGTTTTATCCAAGAAAATATTAAAAAACTAATTTGCCATTAATTAGTGTCTTTTGTTGACTTTTTGGCAAAAAGCTGTCTCTGTGCATAGCTCCATATTAGCAAAAATTGGGGTCTGTTGCAACTGAGTTTTGGACCCCTTCCCGGCATCGTATTCGGGCCCGTGATGGCTCGTTGGAAATCTTAGAGAGTCTAAGTTCCATAAATATTTGAGCTGTGCTGAATGGATGCCACTTACCTACTCAAAAATCCAATCTCCCATGACTGCTCAACGCGCAGCACCAGGCCTGAAAAGGAGGCAGAAAGGTCGTTTTTGAGGTGTTTTTTGACCTTTTGAGGGGAAAAAAATGCTCCAAATGATCTGAAATTTTTTGGGGAGAATTCTGGAGACATAAAAAACCCATAAATATAAACTTTAGCAGCTGAGAATTCCCCAAAATAGAGCGTAGCGCCAAGGGTGTTGCACCCCTAGGGGCCAAAATTTGGAAAAAACAAAAAGTGTCTGGATTTTCTTCAAAATTGGTGGGTAGACCCCTCAAGTGGTTTTAGACACTTGCTGAGAAGCATCAACCAAGATCCCAAGGCTGTTGTCTACTCAATTTAGTGTTCCTAAATTGATATCATGAATTGTCAACTAGGGCTAGTAAACTGTTGAAGTGAAGTGCACCATATGTGCCTAAGTATCATCTTCCTACTTCGTTGTGTTTAGTGTTTTTCTAGTGTTTTTGGTTTTATGTTTTTATGCTAAAGGGAACAACTAGATTAATAGCAAACAAAAGTTACTGAATGCACTAAAACAGAATAAAATCTACTCTAAACTAGGAATGATAACAAGAACAGAGAATGCTAATCCACAGATTGTAACGCTGCTAAGAAAGTAACTCATAACATTAAACTTAGTCCAATTAATTTCATTAGAGGTATATTGGAACAAACTGAGAAAAGGATTAGTTCTGATGTAATGAGGTTCTCTTAGAAAACAACAACTTAAAACATCACAGAGAAATCTTATTCATTGTTAGATATTTGTTGGAACATATTGAGAAAAAGATCATCTGTAACATAGTAAGCAATCCTATGCTAAAATAAATTATGACACTAGAATTAGCTCATTATACAACTCACAATATTACTATTAAGTCTTATTCAGAAATTAGATGTTTCTTGGAACAACTTGAGAAAAAGATTGTTTGTAAAATCATGAGAATCTCTTACCTAATTGTAGAACAGAAAATGTCAATAACTCAAAATAATATAATTAATTATTTTTCATATAATAGTGATGTGCTAGAATAATTTGAGAACAAGAGTAGCTTATAAAATAATGAAGATTTTCTAAATCTAACTAATAGGAATGAAATGCAATTAACAGAATTGAAATGTAATTAACTCAAAGTACTACAGCTAGATCTCATTCACGTATTAGAGGTACATTAGAACAGCTTATGAGAACAAGATTGACTGTAATATTATAAGAATATTCAACGTAAGTAAATGACATAAAACATGATCCAAAAGGATAAAC
Organism: Pinus albicaulis; assembly: GCA_034641835.2. NCBI lineage: Eukaryota > Viridiplantae > Streptophyta > Pinopsida > Pinales > Pinaceae > Pinus > Pinus albicaulis. The sequence goes on from CM076580.1 coordinate 692,751,068, forward strand.
TCAGAAAACTGCCTAAGTTAAGAGCAAAACAGAATTAAAGGTTACTTATCTAGAAAGTATGCAAAAGTCTCTTCAGATAGCAGGGGCCCTCTACTATCAGATTGGCATACGAATCTTTAACTCCTTAAATTTTCCTTCAAATCATGCATCAAAGTTATACTCCTTTAATTAAAAGAAACGCTCAGAAATAGAGTGTCACAGTATTTGAAAACTAAAAACATCAACTCCTTTTCTCGGTTCACCGAGTTATTTTTATAAGCAACTACATAACTGCTATTGAGTAAAAATAGGCATAGGTGTCTTTTATAATCAAAATCAAACTAAAACTCCTGTTAAGGACTCGTGTTTTTCCGAAGGCAATCCAAGAGTCCTTATCCTTATAGAAGTCTGCTTCTTGGTTTTCAGCTTTGTCCACGTGCATAACCACTTCCAGATTTTTACTTAGTCCTCATGGATGACAAGGAATGATGCAGGAGCGTTTTGGAGTCTAACCATATACGTATTTTCCTCAGATGAAACTTGTAACTTGTTTAAACATCAAGATGGCTATGGAACATATGACTAGCTACAGAATGACTGCATTTTGTAGCTAAGTCTGCTCAGAAATCACTAAGACAACAAAACCACAAAAGTATAATAAGTCAATCATTGCATGTATTCTTAAAGTGATTTTAATCATTCTTATTGATCTTTTAGGCCTATAAATGATAAAGGATTAATGGAATGAAGTGGAGTTTGGTGAAAATAAAAGACATTTTAGGGCTCAACATACCCCCACTACAAAACTATTGCATGTCCTCATGCAATCATTCCATGTATTCAGAAACTTCAGCAAAGACATCTAGCTTCCTTTTTCTACTTTTTTGGGTGTTCAATGGCATTCTAGGCTTCCTCATAAACAACTTGAACCTTAGATCTATAAGTGCCCTGTTCAATTTCTTGTTTTTCTTCTTCAGCTTCCTACTAGCCTTATACAATTTTTTCATTTGCAGAGATAGAGTCATGTTCATGTCACTTTTCAGTTTGACTTGTTCCCTTAAAATTTCATTTTCATTTTTTATATGCCTATTCAGTACCTCCAATTCATATTTGTCTCTTTTCGTCACTTCAATTGGAGGTTCTTGTGGACTAGGAGTTCTTTCTCTATTTTCTAAGGCTCTTTTTCTAATGATTCAACATAATCATAGATCTGTTGTTGGGCTGGATCTACATCTGGAGTTCCTCTATCAGGATCTTCTTCATACTGGTACTTAGGAGATCTGTCAATTGGTGTCTCTTCATCTTCAATATCTATGATTCCTGTTTTCTTAACTCATGTCTTTTTCATTATGCCTTTAAGCCTATGACTTCTTCTCAGTTTAGATGGTCCCTCATTTTTCTCTTTAGCACCTTTTTTTGTTACCTTTTCCTTTCTGAGCTATTTCTTGATTTTGGCCAATTTTTTAGAGATTATTTCCTCACTGTCTTCTTGTGTTGATATGTCAGTTTTGATTTTAGCAACTTTTCCCCTCCTTCTTCTCCTTACACTTTTTTCTTCAGACATAGTTTCTTTAGGTTCTTCAAAATGATTTCTCAAGAGGAATTCATCCCAATTATCTCCTACCTTCTTCAAATGATACTCAATTAAAATTTTAACTAAGCCATGATGATATAAGGTGGTTTATAAGAACTTAATCCTTTTCTGGACATTAGAAGCCATCCTTTTTAAACTATTGAGCAAGAAAAACGGTAGATTTATCTCTTCATCTAGAAAATTCATCATGAGTCTAATGTGATAAACATATAAAGTGCCAAATCTCCCCTCACGGATTATGAACTTTTGTAGAATTAGCAACATATTTCTCCATTTATTTTTCAAGGCTGAACTAGGAATGCCTTTCTTAAATACTGAAATGTCCATAACTGGTGTTTTTAACATCTGTCTCCAGGCTTCATTATGAAATTCTTTGTTTTTAAACCAACGCTCACCTTGCCTCGGCAACTCTGTTGCTTCTTCTATGAAGGACTCCGTGATGATGAACTTGATATCACCAATTTCGACCTCTGACCCGTTGAATGACCGGGCAAATGACTTGGTGACCTCCTTGTGAAATCCATTGAACTTCTCCATAAACTTTAGCCATCCAAGCTGCTGTAACATCTCTTTAATCTAAGGGTAACCTTCTAGATATTTAGTTCCGACTAGCTCTGACCTTACAATAAGTCCCATTGCTTCTTTTCCTCAGCTTCAATTCACTGATCTGTTTCTGCTCTCCTGTTTGAGGTAAAAATGGTTGTAGAGGGTTGTCTTACCCTAAAAATGCCTTCTCTGTTTCTGCAGACAGGAATTGGCTACGGAATATAATGGCATTGAGTGGATACGGAATGAGTGAAATACGGTAAGGGTAAATCATAAGAATGATTGAGTTTTAAGAGTTTGTCATGGAATGAAAGACCGCGAAGAAATCTCATGAATATTTTCAAAATCATCAATGAATTTTTTGGCTTAATGACGTGACCTAATAGGTCACTTCAAGTATTGACCGTTAACTTCTAATTAATGATGATTTGATATGAAGCGGAATGGAAGGGATTTTTTCAAGGATTTTATGATAGGCTTGATTAATTCGAATAACAAAATAAATTTATGAAACATACATGACTTAACCATATTACATCTTTCATAATTTTCTATCACAATAATTTCACACACAATTTTACCTTAGCCCTTTTTTTTATTTTTGCTGCTTTGATATGCTTTGTCTTTCCTCTGAAAATTATTGATCTTTTAGACTCCATAATCCTTTTGATTTTGCTTGCTGAAGTAGGTTTGCAGGATCAATTGGCTGCAAAACAAGTGTCTGTTGAATAGTTGGCTGCAGAATGTACCTGTAAAAGCTTTGAGACATGGAATGAAATGAATTGAAATATGGATGGAATGAAGTATGAAATGAAATGAAATGGATCATGAAATAGAGTGGAATGAAGTATGAATGAAGTGAAATATGATGGAATGAAATGGATCATAAATGTGAAGTGGAATGAAATATGAAAAGTGATCCTGCAACTTATGATCTTGTAATACTTGATTGCAGAAAAAGAACAATTTTGAAAATCTGAAATGAAATGAAATGGATCATGAAATGGAGTGGAATGAAGTATGAATGAAGTGAAATATGATGGAATGAGATGAATCATAAATTTGGAATGGAATGAAATATGAAAAGGGAGTCTGCAACTTATGATTTTATGATACTTGATTGCAGAAAAAGAACAATTTTGAAAATCTAAGGTGTCAGAAAAATTTTGATTTTCACCTTATCTTTTCTGTATAAACATGCTAATCAATTATTAGTTTTCATGTTTATACTTCTTCTTTTTTTCTTTTTTTCTTCTTTTTTTTAGCATCATCTAATTACAGAAAATACAATTAAGTTAATGAAGAATAAGGATTCTTCTTCATTAACTTCACATCACTGTTCTCTTGGAATTTCCTGACAAATTCTTCTCTTGAAAGTGGCTTATGATACAGTTTCAATCTATGACCATTTACAAGAAAAGTCACCTTATCTTCATCTATTGTCCTAATTTTTATTACTCCATTGTCAAAGATTTTCACAATTTCATATGGCCCAAGCCAATGAGTTTGGAATTTACCTTGGAAATCTTTGAACTTTGAATCAAATAAGAGAGCCGAGTCACCTTTAAATTTCTTGTCCTTAATGTACTTATCATGCCATCTAGTCCTTTGTTGCTAGACTATACTTGTTTTCTAGACTGCATCTTTTCTGATCTCATCCAATTCATTAATCTGCTCCAATCTGTGCTTTTGTGCCTATGTTAGATCAAGTCCTAGCTGAACTACTATTTTGAAAGTTTGAATCTGAAATTCTATGGGAAACAAGACTCGTTTTCCATAAACAAGTTCATAAGGGGTATGACCTATTGTGTTTCTCCATGTAGTCATGTAGGCCCACAAGGCTTCAGGAAGTCTATCTGCCCAATCTCTTCTATGTAAATGAACAATCTTTGTTAGGATCCCTTCAATGACCTTATTGGTAGATTCCACTTGGCCATTTGCTTGTGGATGATAGGGAGTGGATTTTCTGTGTCTGATTTTGTACTTCTCTATCATTTGTTCCACCAACTTTGATGTGAATTGAGCTCCTTGATCTGTAACAATTTCTCTTGGAACACCAAAACGAGTTAAAATATCCTCAAAAAGAAAATTAACTACATATGCTTCAGTAGCAGAAAGTAATGGCTTGGACTCTACCCATTTGGTAACATAATCAGTGCAAACTAATATATATTTATTTTGTCTTGATGGAGGACTAATAGGTCCTACAAAATCTAAAGCCCATTTCTCAAATGGTTCAATATGTACTCGAGGCTGCAATGGTATCTCACCTGAAGGAGAAGGTTTCCCTACCCTTTGGCAGTTGTCACACCTTTTGACATACTCTTTAGCATATTTAAAGAGGGATGGCCAATAATATCCTAAATGAAGGATCTTATAAGCTGTCCTTTTATCAACAAAGTGTCCACCACAAGGTTCATCATGACATGCCTTGAGAATCTCAGGCATCTCATCTTCTCGAACACATCTCCTAATAATAAAGTCTGGACATGTTTTGTATAACTCATTAGCAACCCATGAATATTTTGCACTGTCATAAATAATCTTTCTTTTATCTCTTGCATTCATAATTGAAGGAAATTTCCCTGAAACTAGATAATTGGCAATGTCATCAAACCAAGGAGTTTGAGTAGAAATTGCAAAAAGATATTGATCATGGAATTGATCTTCAACTGGAGTATTGTCTTTGATGTTTTGGAGTCTAGATAGGAAATCAGCTACTGTATTTTATTTTCCAGGCCTATCTAGAATGGTGATGTTAAATTCCTGTAAAAGCAATAACCATCTTATGACTCTGCCATTAGTAATTGATTTATTCATTAGATATTTAATTGCAGAGTGATCTGTGTGAACAAAAGTTTCATAGCCTGTTATATAATGTATGAATTTATTTATAGCATGAACAACAGCTAAGAACTCTTTTTCAGTTACAGTATAATTTAACTCCGAAGGGGTCAAATTTTTACTTGTATAGTAGATGGCATAAGGAATCAAGTCTTTTTGTCCCAATACAGCTCCTAAAGCTGTATCTGAGGCATCTGTTGAGATATGAAAAGGTAATTTCCAGTTAGGTCCCCTCAAAATAGGTGCTTCAGAATTTTTTTTTCAGGGTCTTAAAGGCTAACTGGCAATCAGGATTCCACTTGAATTCATAGTCCTTGGTAATTAGTTTGAAAAGTGGAGATGCTATCTTGGTGAAGTTTTCTATAAACCTTCTGTAGTATCCTGTAAATCCTAGAAAACTCCTAACATCTTTTTGACAACTTGGAACAGATAATTTAGAGATGAATTCAACTTTTGACTCATCAACTCTGATCTCATCTCCTGAAATGTGATGTCCCAAAACAATCCCTTTAGTAAACATCATGAAACACTTCTCATGACTTAATGAAAGATTTGCTTCTTTACATATCTTTAAAACTTTTTCCAAGTTTGCTAAGGCTTCTTCAAATGTGTTTCCATAGACTGTGAATTTATCCATATATACCTCTACACAGTCATTTATTAGATCTGAAAAGATTCCTAATATTGCCCTTTGAAATGTTGCAGGTGAATTGCATAATCCAAATGGCAATACTCGGTAGGCATAGGTACCCCAATGACAGGTAAATGTGGTTTTTTTAATCTTCAAGTGCTACTTGAATTTGATTATAACCACTGAACCCATCTAAAAATGAGAAGTACTTTTTGCCAGCTAATGTGTCTAACACCTGATCTATGAAAGGTAGGGGAAAATGATCTTTAAGAGTAGCTTTGTTTAATTCTCGATAGTCAATACATACCCTCCATTTACCATTTTTCTTTGGCACAATTACCAAAGGAGAAACCCACTGACTATCTGAAATGGGATAAATAAAGTTGACATTTAACAATTTCTGCAATTCTTCTTTAACAATCTCCCTAAGGTTTGGGTTCATCCTTCTCTGAGGTTGTCTAATTGGTCTACAATTTTCCTCTATGTAGATGTGATGAGTGCAAGTCTTAGGGTTTATCCCTTTCATATCAGTGTACTCCCATGCATATGTAGAAGAATGTCTCTGTAATATTTTTACTAGCTTTTCTTATTGAAATTTCTCTAGGTTCTTATTTATTTTTAAAGTTTCACCTGGAAATATCTCAATTGTAGAGCTGCCAAATTTATCCATGGAGTAAAGAGACATTTGTCTTGATGATAAAAACTCAATGTTAGATTCTTCTTGAAATTGTTCATGTTTGTATTCTGAAGAGGATTCAAAATTTTCTAAGGTATTTAGAATCTTGCTATCTTCACTAATTTCTGAAATTGTGAAGAGAGGTTGTATGTCTTCTTCATCCTCAATCCATTGAGCATCATCTAACTCTATAATTGTTCTTGCTAGAGGATGCAAGGTAAATTTCTTGGTTGAAATACCATCAGAGATGTACATATCACCGGATCTACAGCTAATAAAGGCATCAGCTGTAGCTAACCAAGGTCTTCCTAATATAATAGGATGTCCTCCTAGATTATTTTTAGGAGTTAGGATCATAAAATCCACAGGATACTCCCAAGAATCTAAAGACACTGGAATGTCTTCTATTACCCCATCAGGTTTAATCACAGATCTATCTACTAATTGTAATAATGTGGGTGTAAAAAGAAGATTAGGAAGTTTTAGTTTATCCATGATTTGTCTACTCATGATATTAATTGTTGTTCCTAAATCAATAAGTGTGTTTTGGATCTTAGTTCTATTGATGTGTATTTTAACAACTGGATTTCTTGGGTCTAGATACTTTGGAATAGCAATCGTACCCATCATGATGTCTGCTATTTTTCCTTCCAGTTGAATTTTTTTCGTCTCTTTTATTCTTTTTCTTGTTTTTTTCATGCTCAACTCCTTTATTGTCTTTGCTAATATTGGAATTTCCTTGATAGCCTGTAATAATGGGATCTTAATACAAACATTCATTAGCTCATCTAGGAAATCATAATTAGGCACCATAATTTGTTTCTCTACACCCTTATCAATTTGTAATCTTTCTAGAAACGGAGGTGTAGAAGTGGATGTTGATGGCTGATCTAATATAGGAGTTGAAATTATTAGTTCTTTTTGTTTTGATTTTTCAATATTTGGGTCTTGAAAAGATGTGCTCTCTTCAAGACTTTTATTTACCCATAGAGAATCTTCCCATTGACTTTGTAAATAAAACAAAAATTCGTGCTTTTATTTCATTTTCACTGCTGAAAACGACTGCGTCCCCCACTGAAGAATTCGAAAATTCCGCTGATTAAGACGTCGCCAACCAAAATTGTTGAATGCCATTGTTAGACCAGTGCCCAAGCATCCATCCGTCATTGACCAGTACCTGTAAAATTCAAACTTCTCCATCAAACAGGTATTTATTCATTTTCTTGCTGGAACTCTATGGAAAAATCCACTTTCCTGTGTTAAAATTCATGCCAGAGTCTGAAAAAGGGTTAATGTCAGTCTATTCGAGTTCCTGCAAGTAAAATCAAAGCTCCTAGAATCAAAATTGCGCCCGGTCTGTGAAGAAAACCCAGAAACTTCCATTTTGAATACACAAGAACCAAAATGGAAGCTCCGACAGCCTTGAATGTAACCCCATTGAATGCCCCTCACAGAGAGTTAGAATACTTACCATTAGTGGATAAAGACTTCCAAATTAAAGACTTAGGTTTCGATGAAAGTCCCCTTCGAAGTTATTGTCGCTGCAGAGACGATTATTCGAAGGGTCTGGATGTCATTGGATTGTGGGAATCCAATTTCCCGAGATATCTTATCCCCTCAGTCTATATTTTCCCAGAAATCATCCACTACTGTCACTCCAACTATGATTCAACTCAAAGGCCAATGTTGTCTCCTGACCAGAGTATCCTTTTCCCCATCACTCCTCAAGCTATCAATACAATGCTTCATTTTGAACCTGATCAAGATCTTACTCCTTTGTCCATGGAAGAACTACTTGAAAAGTCTACCCAACTGTCCCCAGAAAACTTGAAATGCATTTGCCAGACTTTTATGTTACCTGAACATCAATTTAAGGGGCCTCCTCCCTATGGTTTTGCTTATTTTAATAATTTAGGCAAACTCATCTTGAATATGATATCCTTTGTCATGGGTTTCAATACAAGTGAATATGTGGATGAAATAACACTGGTATTGATGTCTATCTTTACTCCTGGGCAACCTCCTGCAGTAAAATATGACTTTGCATCTTTCATTGCCAATAAAATCCATGACCAGTTCATGAGGCTAGATAATGAGAAAGTGTTTAAATATTCCTCAGTCATTTACCATCTCCTCATCTATTATCAATCAGAGAAGTTTCCTTTTCCTGTTAAAAATCTTGATGCCAAGGGAAACCCTAGATCTGTTATATTTTGGTCTGCCATAACTCACTCTTCCTATGATTCTCCCTATTCTTATGCTGAGTTCATCGATCTTTTTGTATATCCTGCAACTACCTTGTTGACAGGAATTCCCCCTCCAAGGCTCAGTAATGAGATCAAGAAGACTTTGCAGCTTTCAAGGACATATAAAGTTGGGGACTGATATTTATACCAAAATCATTCAGTCATCAGAATATATGGATGTGAATTGTATCCATTTAGGTTGCCAAAATATGTGCCTATGAGACTTTTTGCCTTAGAATATTTTAGGCAAATGAATAATTCTGATATGATTCATTTTTGTAGTGTAAAAAAGAAAGCCCAACTCAGGATCAAAAGTCAATTAGGTCCCTTCATATGCAATTCTAGGGATGCTGAACATGAAGCAGAAAATATATTGCAAAACCATTTCAAGTTACAAAAGAGTTTCCGTTGGATTCCTTATGATCCATTCAGTTTTATCTGTGACAAAATAATGAAGAACAAATCATCACCCTACTTTCACCACAGGATTCCAGAAATAGAACAATATGCTAATCAAGATGAGTGGGTGGAAGGAACACTAGTTGAGCAAGATAGTGAAGAAGACAATATAAACAAAATTATGAAAGATCTTGAGAAAAAGTTTGACCTAGAATCTTTTGGTCAAGTGCAGGTACCTCATATTGGCACTTCTTCAGCAGGAAATCTTCAACAGGGATTACAAGAAATCATTCCATCAGTTACAGTTGAGTCTAAAGGCAAAGGGAAAGAACCTGAAGTACAGGTCATTGAAACTTTCATCATGGCAGAGAAACCTCAAACCTCCAGGGCACCAGATCAAACACATGTTTCTCCTACTCAAGTAAATCATCCTGAAGTTTCAGAATTGCAAACTCAATCTAATATGGAAATAGGAAAGAAAAGACAGGTTCCAGATCCTACTCCTCCCAAAGAATCCTCGGAGCTACATCAAGCTAAAAAGCAGAAACTCAATCCACTCCCAGAAGTGGAAACTATAGATGAAATAATTGATGATGAAAGAGAAGATAGTCAACTAACTGGCACAGTTAGTGAAACACACATAGGCCACAAAGGAAAAGAATTGCAAAAACAGCTGAGTACTGAAGTATCTTCTTTTAAGCCACCAAAAACAGATGCAGGTGATATAAAAAGAACTTTCATTAATATAAAGGCAAAGAATGATCCATTGAGAATGCAGGTATATGATCAGTATCTGAGAATGGCTCCACACAATCAGGAAAGATTAATGTCAGCATTTGACATTCAACATGGCAAAATGACGATGAGCCATTTCAAATCCAAGGTGCCAAAACCCACAACAACATCTGATTATATTATGACCAATTTTGAGGTCCTGGCAAAAGATATTCATCCCTTGGACCAGATAGAGTTACATAGACAAACTGGGGAAATTATATACTCCACCCTTACTGATAAGGCCATGACAGCCCTTAGGCTGCGAGATTCTTTAAAAAATACAAACACACAGTTGCAAATTGAGAAGGCTTCTTCTCAGACAAAATATAACAGAATAAAGTCTCTGGAAGATCTAATCATCAGTTTGGGTCACAATCCCAAAGATATCAAAAGCATTGAGGCACTAATTGAAAAGAAAGATGATGATATTGCTGCACTGAGAAAGCAGCTGAAATTGCCAGCCTCAAGGCATCCCCAGACTCAAGAAGTTTTGAAGGAAAATTCACAGGAATAAATGATGGAGTTGCTCTTGAAAATGAATGAGCAATTGAGTGAAACAGAGAAAGAATTAGAACAGGCATTAAGAGAAAAACAGGATATCATGCAAACATCTGCAACAGAGATCACTACAGGTACTACAACAGCAGATCAACAAACATAGTCAGCACAAGTAAACACTTCTTGTTTAAGTTCTGATGAATTGGTAAAACAAATGGAAAGTTTAAAACTCAGAGTCACATAACTTCAAACCACAAAATTGCAGCTAGTAAATCTGGAGCAGAAATATGATATGTCTAAAAAGACTGTTGTTGATAATACCAGGGAAATTAAAAGGCTGGAAAAATTGGTTAAGGCTTTAGAAAAAGATCTTTCATTAGAAAAGCCTTTGAGAGAAATAAACGAAATTCTTTGGGATAATATAATTGAGACAATAAAAAGTATTTGGTCCTTTGTTCAAATGATCTTTGAACAAAATGACTTGATCAAAGTGGCTCAGGAAGAAATAGACAAAACAAGAGATGAATTAAGGGGCAGACCTGAGCAAGCCAATCAACTTATACAGTTTTTGAACACCCAGACTAAGCAACAGCTTGCAAAGCTTAGAATTGATGACAGAACAGGCACTATTTTAGAAATAAAAAGAGTTTTTACCAAAAGAACTCTTATGCAAAATTTGGAAAGGAAATGCTCAGATATTCTAGAAGAAATTAATGCTTTCAAAGGAAAATTTCAGGTTTTATTGGACAATGGGTTACCCAGTCCTATGCTCTCAGAGGACAAAATAATGGACCTGGAAACCTATGTTAATAAAATAGGTATACATGCTCATAACACAACTGCTCATTCTATCGGTTTGTCAGAAGCAACATTGCCAACAGGGAGGAATCTCTACGACAGGTTAAAGGATTTGTTTCATCTTGAGTATGAAATAAGGTATTTATTCCGAAACAGACCTACTTTCTTCAAGTACACAGAGGCCGATGAAACATTGAGAAAGCTCAAAAACAAATAATAGCAGACGACAAATGGTGGGAAGACCTATTGGAAATTTTGTGAAATTTATCTTCAGGTAGAGAACTTTTGTCTTTTACCATCATGTAAAGGATAAATAATGAGCACAGGTTAAAGAGTACCAGTTGGGCAGTTGAAAGAGTATCAGTAGAAACGAAGAGTATCAGACAAGCAAAATAATTACTCAAAGGGATAGCATCGAGCCCTATTATAGCACCTGCCTCCAGCACATCCTCAAAAGGAGGAAACAGCACACCAGCAATTACTTTTTGTCCTATCTACGAGACCATTTGTCTCCTTTTTATTGTAACTTATTCATTAGTCACCCTAGATTGTTGGCTAGGTTAGTGTAAGATATTTTCAATCATTTTTTGTATAAATAAACCCTCAAAGAGAGTATTGAGGGTGGATTCTACTTACTTCGCTGTGACATTGATGTTTTTGGAATAAAAGTGTTTTGGAGAAATTTATTTGTGGCTTGCTGGATGACAATTTGAAGCTCAGGACTTTTTGCAGGATTCATGTGTCGGACTGCAGTTCAATAAGTCTTTCTATCCTATGTCTTAAGTTTTATATCTGTTTATAATATCATTGTGTCCATTTCTGAATAATTGACATAAAAGAATAACTCAGAATTTACTTAATTGTACTCTGAGTTCAGTTGCGATTATTCTAAAATGTTTTCTTCTAGATTGGTTATAAGCAACGAATTCTTAAATGCTCTTGCTTCGCTAATTTAAACATTTTGATTACTATAGTAAAGAATTATTCACTGCTCTTTATTTGTAATCATTCCATTTCTTTCTTTTGAACATGTTGAAAGATTCTTGAGTGCCTTTCATCCCTTCAAAACCCATTCCATCCACTTTAAATTCTAAAAATTGTTCTATGTTTGGCTATCTTGCCCTGCAAAGCCATCTTGTGTGTAGAAGATTAATCCAGTAAAGCCATCCTTTGACTCCATAGCCCAATGGCCTGAAAATATTCAACCTTGCCCTTAGTTGGCGAATTCCACCATTTTCAAACAAACTCTTGGAATTATAACTAGCCTAAAACTTTCTAAGAAAAAAGATAAATTATAAAGAGAGAGCCCTCTCTGGATGCAGATTGGCTAGATTCTGCATCTGAAGGTTGGTTTGTGGTTACCTCGGGTATACTTTCCTTTTCCACAACTTCAAGAAAAACCTGAGTGATAACATAGTGGCGACTCCACTGGGGATCTGAATCATTTTAATTGTTACTATTGTTTGCTTATAAGCTACAGACAGAGCCTGAAGATCAGCCATGTAGCCTTTGAAATGCTTTTGCTCTGCAATTGCATAGTAAATAAATGCTGCTTCAGTCTATCTCTGGTCTAGCTTATAAACTGAACTTTGGTTTCAAACTTTCAATCAGTTTCTCTAGTTCAATAAATCTTTAAGAAACATTAAATCTCATATCTAAAGCCTCTTAAAGAAATCATAGAAGTTGTTTTGAAAATTCATAAAAAACAAAATAATCATAAAATACTCAAAGTTTGGTTTCCTGAAGAACTAACTTTTTCTTCAAAATTGTTTTACAGATTCAGATCTGATCTATGATGGTGGACAATGATCAGACACACAAAATTTAAAATCATCCACCTGGCGACTCCAAATCAATTTCACAATCAAGACTCCACTGGAGGAATGAACCTCAAAGGACAATATGGAAAGATCAGGCTTTCAACTTGGATCTTAATCCAAGACATTATGTTCTTTCTCATTAAGAAATTTTTTCAATATATATTGTATTTTATAGAAGATCTTAGATTAGTTTTTAATTATTTTCCTTTGAAGATTGTAAGTAATAATTCTCCTAATCTCTTTGAGCAACTTTCTTATGAATCTAATGATGATCATTTTCCAATTAAGAAGCCTCAAATAATCAAGATTGATCTTACAATCCCTGTACATATCCCTGTGCCATATAAAGTTCCAGATAGATATAAGCCCCTTATTTTACCTCTTATACTCCATGATTTTCCTAAAAAATACTACAAGTATCTTCCTAGATTTGATGGAGAGAATGGTATCACTGCCCAAAAACATATTCAAGGTTTTGAGACTTATTTGGATTTATTTGAGATTGATGAAGATGATGTTAAAATCAGACTTTTTGCTCTTTCTTTGCAAAATAGAATAAAGAGTTGGTTCAAAAATCTGCCTAATGCTAGCATCTCAAATTTCCAACAGTTTATCAAACTTTTCCTTGATATATGGATAATAAAAGTTAATCATTTTGTGATCATGGAAGAATATAATCAATTAAAAAGACATTCAAATGAAACGATACAACAATTTTCTGACAGATTTAATCAAGTTTATTATTCAATGCCAGAAAATATTAGACCTCCTCATGATTCGGCTCTCTTGCATTATCCAAGTGCCTTTGATTCAGAAATAGAATTTCGGTTAAGAGAAAGAGATCCAAAAACACTTGTACAGATGCAAAATATTGCAGTTGATGTGGAAGTTAATCTCCAAATCAAACAGGAAATGTTGAAAGAAGAAGAAGAGGAAAGGAAAAACATTGCAGAGGTAAAACTCAACCTTTTGGTAAGAAAACTAGATGAAATAACACAGGAGATCACTATGAAAGAAGAATTTTTTATTCAAAATCACCATGAAGAAATAGAAGAGGTTGATAGCCATGAAAAAATTCCTCTTAATTCAAATTATCATAGATCAGAAAATGAATTTACAAATCAATATGAGGAAGAGGAATCTGTTGTTCTAATGTGTATGTTTGATGACATTCCTTATTTTGATGATTTGCCTAAGTATGATCATTATGATGATAATTATGTTCTCCAAAGTGAAGCTAACTTTAAAGAGATATCAGAAGCTAGTTTGGAGGATGAAGAAATGCAGTTTCAGCAGATTGAAGACAGTGATCAGCCAATACAGATCAGCCATGAGAGTGAGGAAGGAAGAGCAGAAAATGTGGAAATAAGTGAAGATTCTTTAACTCTTTGTTTTGCTTCATTTCAGTTCATTAGAGAAAACTATCATGCCATCAATAATCAGCAATCTTTAGGAATTGTGATTGACAACAAAGAAGATAATGAAACTATTGATCAAGATTTTTCAGTTTCACAATTGCAGTTATCGGTTCCCATTGAAATAAATGATCAAATGACACAAGAAAGTTCCATACCACTATTTTTTGAACCATTTCAGCTTTTAAAGGAAATGTGGTATAACATATTTAAAGAAAAGAATGGGAAACTTGTTGAATTTTATGAAGTCCCATGGAATTTTATGTCATAGGTTCCAGCAATTTTCCCAAGATTTTCAGGATCCAATAGCAGATATGTTGAATATTGAAGGCATTCAAAGCATTCCTCTATTAACTAACTATGATATTCAGAATCAAGATGATAAAGGATTCAACACTCAAACATTACAATCAGTAGGAATATCATCACAAATCTTATCTGAAAGTTTACAGGGAGATAAAGATGAAAATAGCATTTCATATTCATGGTATGGAGGCCATCCAAAACAGATGTACAGTTTTTTAAATCAGTTAAACATCAGTGTATATATTTTGGAAGATTCTTTTGTACAGTTTCTAGAGTCAACAAAGGAAATCAAGTGTTTCCTTATCCTCTCATTTTTTGACAAGTTTCTAATAGGTTGCAGAAGTACAATTTTGATAATCAACAAGAAAATGCAACAAAATCTATCAAAGTACATAATGCTTGAATGTTTGTATTGGCTATTTCATTTTACCTAACTAGCAGTTGAACAGTAGATTGAGTAGGTAGATGAGTGCTAATAAGCTCAGAATTTCGAGCATTTTTTTTAGTTTTTCAATTTTCAGCTAGTTTTTCATTAAGTTGGTTTGAAAATTTTTGTGTGTTGTTTTAGTTTTAGATTAGATTTCAGGTTGCAGAAAAAGGACTATATTCAATTCAAGATTTTCAACCACAACAAATTCATGTTTGGGATTGGAAAAAGGCAGAAAATTCCTAACTGGGCAACAAAGTTTTAAGTTTTGAGTGGATAGTAACTTACTGGAGTTGAAGCCCCAAGTGAAGGCCCTAAGCTTCAGAAGTTTTACTATCATATATACAATAAAGCTACCAGAAGAAGGAGATTACATGGTTTAGTTTGAAGACATTTTGAGGCAACTGACATGTTGTTCTTGACTTTTCACAAAGAAAAGCCATCCCCAAGTGGAGCCAGTGTTAGACTCCTATACCAATAGGTGTCATTTTTCATGATTGTCTTGATTGAACTATGGAATATGTTCAAACATTTTTCTTGAGCAAAGGTGTTCCATATTCTTGAAAAATAAAAAAATCAAAAAATTTAAAAAATGTAAAGAGGGTATACCCTAAAAGAAAAATCAAAGGGTAAGAAAAATAAATTGTTCAAGAAAATGAAAGAAATGAACCCCAAGAAAAAAATAGACCAAGGAAAGTGTGCAAATCCAAATGCCACTACTATTTCATTTTTGTAATAAATCAATTGTGTGCATCTTGTCAAACTTTTGCCACAATTTATGAAGAGTCAAACTGTTTAAACTTGACTCATTCATGTTTCAATTTCATGTTGTAGAATAGAGAATAAATATCTGACCAAACAGTTTAATCTTGGCAGATAAGTAGATAGGTAGAGTTAATAAAATGTGTTCAACAGTTTAATCTGAGCCCTTGGATGTAATAAAGGTAGAATTAGATAGATTTGCCTTGTAAAAGAAAAGAAGATTGATAAGGGTTTGCCAGTCTAAGTGCACCCTAATAAAGAAGAGAAAATGGTAGTGTAAAGTAGATAGGGTAGGTAGATGGCGTTGCAAAGTTTCATATGATGAATGATGGTGTTAAATGTGTTTGATCTTTAACTTTCATCACAAGTACTGAAGCAGAATATACATTGGAAAATTTACAGAAAGCAAAGTCAAAATCATTAACTTCCCACATCACTTTCTCCCTAAGAGTTTTACTATTTTCCCCAAAGTGCTAAGGTATTTGAAGATTAAAGGGGCTCAAGGTATTTCCTTGACTTTTGGAGGGACCGGACCCTTGGCCTGATGATCAAAAAGACCTAAGTATTTGAAGTTATTTATTATTATAAACATTCCCTTTTAATCTTTTCCTAAGTAAAATTTTATTTTACTTAGGAAAATCATGCAAATTTCCATAATAATCCCTCAAAATTACTTACTATTCTATGTTTAAGTGTTGAAATTGAAATGATACAATTTATTTCAGAAATCTCCACTTTCCTAGTTGTGTAAAGTATTTTGAGTTTCCCTTGTCCCATTGTCATATTAACATTTAACTTTAAATATTAAATCCTTATATAACTTACCTTTTCCTATATGTATAACTCCTTTAACATAAATATCCCAAAAAACCCCTCTTATTACAAGTTTTGGCCAAAGTTTATTAAATCCCCTTTGATTAATAAAAAACCCCCAATAAAAACCCTTTGGCTTAAAAATACCCATATAAAATATTTCCCTACCCTTATGGTTGATAAATAACATTTATTTATTACCATATACTAAAAATATATGAAAAAGGGCTTTTAAACATATAGTTTTATGTGTTTAGAAACGAAAAATAATGAACCCGAAAGTTTTAATTCAAACAAAAACTTCGAAATTACCCCGAACAACCGTGACCCATTCCCTTGGCATTTTTATTTCCACCCGACACTTTAACCATAGTTAAAACCCTTAACCCTCCCGCAACCGTGCATAAACTATGGGATTAATTAATCATCAGGATTAATTAATAACCATTGATTCTGCCAATCAAATGCCTCCCGGGACATTTAATGAAAGTTAATCATGTTTTAAAACCCTTTCGGGCTTGCACATTAAAACTCTGCCAATTCCACATCCCGTCCACCGTCAGATCTCCTCCCCAATGATCAACGGCCCAGGATCATTCCGCTGGCCGTCTCGCATCCGGAAGATAACGAGTGGGGGCACGGTGGTTTTGGAATAGTACTCCGACCACGTGTCAGTTGATTAATGGAATCGCTGCCTCTGCTCTGAATACCACCATCTCCCAAAGAGCGGTGCGGAAATTACCGCTTACCGCCCGGTCCCGGTGACGCGTCCTCCCGTACCGGATGACGTCATCCTCGAAAAAATTAAAATCCCCATTGAATTTGTAAATAAAACAAAAATTCGTGCTTTTCTGTCATTTTCACTGCTGAAAACGACTGCGTCCTCCACTGAAGAATTCGAAAATTCTGCTGATTAAGATGCCGCCAACCAAAATTACAGAACACCATTGTTTTACCAGTGCCTGACAGTCATTCGCCATTGACCAGTACCTGTAAATTTCAGATTTCTCCATCAAACAGGTATTTTTTCGATTTCTTGCCGGAACTCTTTGAAAAATCCATTTTCCTGTGTTAAAATTCACGCCAGAGTCTGAAAAAGGATTAATATCGGTCTATTCCAGTTCCTGCAAGTAAAATCAAAGCTCCCAGAATCAAAATTGCGCCCGGTCTGTGAAGAAAACCCCGAAACTTCCATTTTGAATACACAAGAACCAAAATGGAAGCTCCGGCAGCCCTGAATGTAACCCCATTAAATGCCCCTCACAGAGAGTTAGAATACTTATCATTAGTGGATAAAGACTTCCAAATTAAAGACTTAGTTTTCGATGAAAGTCCCCTTTGAAGTTATTGTCGCTGCAGAGATGATTATTCGAAAGGTTTGGATGTCATTGGGTTGTGGGAATCCAATTTCCCGAGATATCTCATCCCCTCAGTCCGTATTTTCCCAGAAATTATCCACTACTGTCATTCCAACTATGATTCAACTCAAAGGGCAGTGTTGTCTCCTGACCAGAGTATCCTTTTCCCCATCACTCCTCAAGCTATCAATACAATGCTCCATTTTGAACTTGATCAAGATCTTACCCCTTTGTCCATGGAAGAACTGCTTGAAAAATCTACTCAACTGTCCCAAGAAAAATTGAAATGCATTTTCCAGACCTTTATGTTACCTGAACATCAACCTAAGGGACCTCCTCCCTATGGTTTTGCTTATTTTACTGAATTAGGCAAGCTCATCCTGAATATGATATCCTTTGTCATGGGTTTCAATACAAGTGAGTATGTTGATGAAATAACCCTGGTATTGCTGTCTATCTTTACTCCTGGGCAACCTCCCCGCAAAGAAATATGACTTCGTATCTTCTATTGCCAATAAAATCCACATCATACCATAAGGCTAGATAATGAGAAAGTGCTTAAATATTCCTCAGTCATTTACCATCTCATCATCTATTACCAATCAGAGAAATTCCCTTTTCCTGTTCAAAATCTTGATGCCAAGGGAAACCCTAGATCTGTTATATTTTGGTCTCCCATAACTCATTCTTCCCATAATTCTCCCTATTCTTATGCTGAGTTCATCGATCTTTTTGTATATCCTGCAACTACTTTGTTGACATGAATTCCACCTCCAAGACTCAGTAATGAGATTAAGAAGACTCTGCAGCTTTCATGGACATACAAAGTTGGAGATTGGTATTTATACCAAAATCATTCAGTCATCAGAATATATGGATGTGAATTGTATCCATTCAGGTTGCCAAAATATGTGCCTATGAGACTTTTTGCCCTAGAATATTTTAGGCAAATGAATAATTCTGATATGATTCATTTTTGTAGTGTAAAAAAGAAAGCACAACTCAGGATCAAAAGTCAATTAGGTCCTTTTATATGCAATTCTAGAGATGTTGAGCGAGAAGCAGAAGATATACTACAAAACCATTACAAGTTACAAAGGAGTTTCCGTTGGGTTCCTTATGATCCATTCGGTTTTATCTGTGACAAAAGAATAAAGAACAAATCATCCCCTTACTTTCACCACAGGATTCCAGAAATAGAACAATATGCTAATCAAGATGAGTGGGTTGAAGGAACACTAGTTGAGCAAGATAGTGAAGAAGACAATATAAACAAAATTATGAAAGATCTTGAGAAGAAGTATGACCTAGAATCTTGTGGTCAAGTGCAGGTACCTCAGATTGGTACTTCTTCAGCAGGAAATCTCCAACAGGGATTACAGGAAGGTAGTCCATCAATAGCAGTAGAGTCTAAAGGCAAAGGGAAAGAACCTGAAATACAGGTCATTGAAACTTTTATCATGGCAGAGAAACCTCAAATCTCCAGAGCACCAGATCAAACACAGGTTTCTCCCACTCAAGTAAATCATCCTGAAGTTTCAGAATTGCAAACTCCATCCAATATGGAAATAGGCAAGAAAAGACAGGTTCCAGATACTACTCCTCCCAAAGAATCCTCAGAGCTACATCAAGCTAAAAGACAGAAACTCAATCCACTTCCAGAAGTGGAAACTATAGATGAAATAATTGATGATGAAAGAGAAGATAGTCAACTAACTGGCACAGTTAGTGAAACACACACAGGCCACAAAGGAAAAGATTTGCAAAGACATTTGAGTACTGAAGTATCTTCCTTTAAGCCACCAAAAGCAGATGCAGGTGATATAAAGAAAACTTTCATTAATATAAAAGCAAAGAATGACCCATTGAGAATGCAGGTATATGATCAGTATCTTAGAATGGTTCCACACAATCAAGAAAGATTGATGTCAACATTTGACATTCAACAAGGCAAAATGATGATGAGCCATTTCAAATCCAAGGTACCAAAACCAAAGACAGCATCTGATTATATTAGGACCAATTTTGAGGTCCTGGCAAAAGACATTCATCCCTTGGACCAAATAGATTTGCATAAACAAACTGGGGAAATGATATATTCCACTCTTACTAATAAAGCAATGGCAGCACATACACTGCAAGATTCTTTAAATAATACAAACACCCAGTTGCAAATTGAGAAGGCTTCTTCTCAGGCAAAAGATAACAGAATAAAGTCTCTGGAAGACATAATCATCAGTTTGGGTCACAATCCCAAAGATATCAAAAGCATTGAGGCACTAATTAAAAATAAAGATGATGATATCACTGCACTGAGAAAGCAGCTGAAATTGCCAGCCTCAAGACATCCCCAGACTCAAGAATTTTTGAAGGAGAATTCACAGGAAGAAATGATGGAGTTTCTCTTGAAAATGACTGAGCAACTGAGTGAAATAGAGAAAGAATTGGAACAAGCATTAAAAGAAAAAGAAGATATCATGCAAGCATCTACAATAGAGATCACTACAGGTACCATAGTAGCAGATCCACAAACAGAGTCAGCACAGGTAAATACTTCCAGTTTGAGTTCTGATGAATTGGTAAAGCAAAAGGAAAGTTTAAAACTCAAAGTTACAGAGCTTCAAACCACAAAATTGTAGCTAGTAAATTTGGAGCAAAAATATGATGCGTCTAAGAAGACTGTTGCTGATAATACCAGGGAAATTAAAAAGCTGGAAAAATTGGTTAAGGCTTTAGAAAGAGATCTTTCATTAGAAAAGCCTTTGAGGGAAATAAATGAGATTCTTTGGGATAATATAGTCGAGTCAATAAAAAATGTTTGGTCCTTTGTTCAAACCATCTTTGAACAAAATGATTTGGTTAAAGTAGCCATGGAAGAAATAAATAGAACAAGAGATGAATTAAAAGGCAGACCTGAGGAAGCCAATCAACTTATACAATTTTTGAACACCCAGACTAAGCAACAGCTAGCAGGAGTTGGAATTGAAGACGAGACAGGGACTATCTTAGAAATAAAAAGAGTTTTCACCAAAAGAACTCTTATGCAAAATTTAGAAAGGAAATGCTCAGATATTCTGGAAGAAATTAATGCTTTCAAAGAGAAGTTTCAGGCTTTATTAGACAGCGAGTTACCCAGTCCTATGCTCTCAGAGGACAAGGTAATGGACCTGGAAACCTATGTTAATAAAATAGGTATACATGCTCATAACACAATTGCTCATTCTATAAGTTCATCAGAAGCTACATTTCCAATAGGGAGGAATCTCTATGACAGGTTAAAAGATTTGTTTCATCTTGAATATGAAATAAGGTATTTATTCCCAAACAGGCCTACTTTCTTCAGGTACACAGAGGCCGATGAGACATTAAGAAAACTTAAAAGAACCATAATAGCAGAATATCAATGGTGGGATGACTTATTGGAAATTTTGTAAAATTTATCTTCAGGTAGAGAATTTTGTCTTTTTACCATCATGTAAAGGATAAATAATGAGCACAGGTTAAAGAGTATCAGTTGGGCAGTTGAAAGAGTATCAGTAGAAATGAAGATTATCAGACAAGCAAAAGAATTACTCAAAGGGACATCATCAAGCCCTATTATAGCACCTGCCTCCAGCACATCCTCAAAAGGAGGAAACAGCACACCAGCAATTACTTTTTGTCCTATCTACGAGACCATTTGTCTCCTTTTTATTGTAACTTATTCATTAGTCACCCTAGATTGTTGGCTAGGTTAGTGTAAGATATTTTCAATCATTTTTTGTATAAATAAACCCTCAAAGAGAGTATTGAGGGTGGATTCTACTACTTTGCTGTGACATTGATATTTTTGGAATAAAAGTGTTTTGGAGAAATTTACTTGTGGCTTGCTGGATGACAATTTGAAGCTCAGGACTTTTTGCAGGATTCATGTGTCGGACTGCAGTTCAATAAGTCTTTCTACCCTATGTCTTAAGTTTTATATCTGTTTATAATATCATTGTGTCCATTTCTGAATAGTTGACATAAAAGAATAAATCAGAATTTACTTAATTGTACTCTGATTTCAGGTGTGATTATTCTTAATGTTTTCTTCTAAATTGGTTATAAGCACGAATTCTTAAATGCTTTTGCTTCGCTAATTTAAACATTTTGATTACTATAATAAAGAATTCTTCACTGCTCTTTATTTGTAATCATTTCATTTCTTTCTTTTGAACATGTTGAAAGATTCTTAACTGCCTTTCATCCCTTCAAACCCATTCCATCCACTTTAAATTCTAAAAATTGTTTTCTGTTTGGCTATCTTGCCCCG
Source organism: Pinus albicaulis (assembly GCA_034641835.2). Lineage (NCBI taxonomy): Eukaryota > Viridiplantae > Streptophyta > Pinopsida > Pinales > Pinaceae > Pinus > Pinus albicaulis. Next base: position 692,773,251 of record CM076580.1, read on the forward strand.
CAAAGCCATCTTGTGTGTAGAATAGAAATCCAGTAAAGCCATCCTTTGACTCCATAGCCCAATGGCCTGAAAATATTCAACCTTGCCCTTAGTTGGCGAATTCCACCATTTTCAAACAAACTCTTGGATCTATAACTAACCTAAAACCTTCTAAGAACAAAGATAAATTATAAAGAGAGAGCCTTCTTTGGATGCAGATTGGCTAGATTCTGCATCTAAAGGTTGGTTTGTGGTTACCTCGGGTATACTTTCATTTTCCACAACTTCAAGGAAAACCTGAGTGATAACATAGTGGCGACCATACTGGGGATTTGAATCATTTTAATTGTTACTATTGTTTGCTTATAAGCTACAGACAGAGCCTGAAGATCAGCCATGTAGCCTCTGAACTGCTTTTGCTCTGCAATTGCATAGTAAATAAATGCTGCTTCAGTCTATCTCTGGTCTAGCTTATAAACTGAAGTTTGGTTTCAAACTTTCAATCAGTTTCTCTAGTTCAATAAATCTTTAAGAAAATTTAAATCTCATATCTAAAGCCTCTTAAAGAAATCATAGAAGTTGTTTTGAAAATTCATAAAAAACAAAATAATCATAAAATACTCAAAGTTTGGTTTCCTGAAGAACTAACTTTTTCTTCAAAATTGTTTTACAGGTTTAGATCTGATCTATGATGGTGGACGGGAATCAGATACACAAAGTTTAAAATCATCCACCTGGCGACTCCAAATAAATTTCACAATCAAGACTCCACTGGAGCAATGAACCTTAAAGAACAATATGGAAAGATCAGGCTTTCAACTTGGATCTTAATCCAAGACATTATGTTCTTCCTCATTAAGAAATTTTTTCAATATATATTGTATTTTATAGAAGATCTTAGATTAGTTTGGTTTCCTGAAGAACTAAATTTTTCTTCAAAATTGTTTTACAGGTTTAGATCTGATCTATGATGGTGGACAGGGATCAGACACACAAAGGTTAAAATCATCCACCTGGCGACTCCAAATCAATTTCAGAATCAAGACTCCACTGGAGGAATGAATCTCAAAGGACAATATGGAAAGATCAGGCTTTCAACTTGGATCTTAATCCAAGACATTATGTTCTTTCTCATTAAGAAAGTTTTTCAATGTATATTGTATTTTATAGAAGATCTTAGATTAGTTTTTAGTTATTTTCGTTTGAAGATTGTAAGTAATAATTCTCCTAATCTCTTTGAGTAGCTTTCTTATGAATATAATGATGATCATTTTCCAATTAAGAAGCCTCAAATAATCAAGACTGATCTTACAATCCCTGTACATATCCTTGTGCCATATAAAGTTCCAAATAGATATAAGCCCCTTATTCTACCTCATTTACTCCATGATTTTCCTAAAAAATACTACAAGTATCTTCCTAGATTTGATGGAGAGAATGGTATCACTGCCCAAAAACATATTCAAGGTTTTGAGAATTATTTGGATTTATTTGAGATTGATGAAGATGATGTTAAAATCAGACTTTTTTCTCTTTATTTGAAAAATAGAATAAAGAGTTGGTTCAAAAATCTACCTAATGCTAGCATCTCAAATTTCCAGCAGTTTATCAAAATTTTCCTTGATTGATGGATAATCAAAGTTAATCATTTTGTGATCATGGAAGAATATAATCAATTAAAAAGACATCCAAATGAAACAATACAACAATTTTCTGACAGATTTAATCAAGTTTATTATTCAATGCCAGAAAATATTAGACCTCCTCATGATTCAGCTCTCTTGCATTATCCAAGTGCCTTTGATTCAGAAATAGAATTTTGGTTAAGAGAAAGAGATCCAAAAACACTTGTACAGATGCAAAATATTGCAGTTGATGTGGAATTTAATCTCCAAATCAAACAGAAAAAGTTGAAAGTAGAAGAAGAGGAAAGGAAAAACATTGCAGAGGTAAAACTCAACCTTTTGGTAAGAAAACTAGATGAAATAACACAGGAGATCACTATGAAAGAAGAATTTTTTATTCAAAATCACCATGAAGAAATAGAAGAGGTTGATAGCCATGAACAAATTCTTCCTGATTCAAATTATCATAGATCAGAAAATGAATTTATAGATCAATATGAGGAAGAAGAATCTGCTGATCTAATGTGTATGTTTGATGACATTCCTTATTTTGATGATTTGCCTAAGTATGATCATTATGATGATAGTTATGCTCTCCAAAGTCAATCTAACTTTACAGAGATATCAGAAGCTAGTTTGGAGGATGAAGAAATGCAGTTTCAGCGGATTGAAGACAGTGATCAGCCAATACAGATCAGCCATGAGAGTGAGGAAGGAAGAGCAGAAAATGTGGAAATAAGTGAAGATTCTTTACCTCTTTGTTTTTCTTCATTTCAGTTCATTAGAGAAAACTATCATGCCATCAATAATCAACAATCTTTAGGAATTGTGATTGACAACAAAGAAGATAATGAAACTATTGATCAAGATTTTTCAGTTTCACAATTGCAGTTATCAGTTCCCATTGAAATAAATGATCAAATGACACAAGAAAGTTCCATACCACTATTTTTTGAATCATTTCAATGTTTAAAGGAAATGTGGTATAACATATTTAATGAAAAGGATGAGAAACTTGGTGAAGTTTATGAAGTCTCATGGAAACCTATATGCTATAGGTTGCAGCAATTTTCCCAAGTTTTTCAGGATCCAATAGCAGATATGTTGAATATTGAAGGCATTCAAAGCATTCCTCTATTAAATAACTATGATTTTCAGAATCAAGATGATAAAGGATTCAACACTCAAACATTACAATCAGTAGGAATATCATCACAAATCTTATCTGAAAGTTTACAGGGAGATAAAGATGAAAATAACATTTTAGATTCATGGCATGGAGGCCATCCAGAACAGATGTACAGTTGTTTAGATCAGTTAAACATCAGTGTATATATTTTGGAAGATCCTTTTGTACAGTTTCTAGAGTCAACAAAGGAAATCAAGTGTTTCCTTATCCTCTCATTTGTTGACAAGTTTCTAATAGGTTGCAGAAGTACAATTTTGATAATCAACAAGAAAATGCAAAAAAATCTATCAAAGTACATAATGCTTGAATGGTTGCATTGGCTATTTCATTTTACCTAACTAGCAGTTGAACAGTAGATTGAGTAGGTAGATGAGTGCTAATAAGCTCAGAATTTTGAGCAATTTTTTTAGTTTTTCAATTTTCAGCTAGTTTTTCATTAAGTTGGTTTGAAAATTTTTGTGTGTTGTTTTAGTTTTAGATCAGATTTCAGGTTGCAGAAAAAGGACTATATTCAATTCAAGATTTTCAACCACAGCAAATGCATGTTTGAGATTGGATCAAGGCAAAATATTTTCAACTAGGAAATGCAGTTTTGATTGGATGGTGACTTACTGAAGTTGAAGCCCGAAGTGAAGGCCCTAAGCTTCAGAAGTTTTACCATCATATATACAATAAAGCTACCAGAAGAAGGAGATTACATGGTTTAGTTTGAAGACATGTTTAGGCATCTGACCTGTTGTTCTTGACTTTTCACAAGGAAAAGCCATCCCCAAGTGGAGCCAGTGTTAGTCTCCTATACCAATAGGTGTCATATTTCATGATTGTCTTATTGAACTATGGAATATGTTCAAACCTTTTTCTTGAGCAAAGGTGTTCCATATTCTTGAAAAACCAAAAAATCAAAAAATTTAAAAAATGTAAAGAGGGTATACCCTAAAAGAAAATCAAAGGGTAAGAAAAATAAATTGGTCAAGAAAATGAAAGAAATGAACCCCAAGCAAAAAATAGACCAAGGAAAGTGTGCAAATCCAAATGCCACTACTATTTCATTTTTGTAATAAAGCAATTGTGTGCATCTTGTCAAACTTTTCCCACAATTTATGAAGAGTCAAACTGTTTAAACTTGACTCATTCATGTTTCAATTTCATGTTGTAGAATAGAGAATAAATATCTGACCAAACAGTTTAATCTTGGCAGATAAGTAGATAGGTAGAGTTAATAAAAGGTGCTCAACAATTTAATCTGAGCCCTTGGATGTAATAAGGGTAGAAATAGATAGATTTATCATGTAAAAAGAAAAGGTTGAAAAGGGTTTGCAAGTCTAAATGCACCCTAATAAAGAAGAGAAAATGGTAGTAGTAGATAGGGTAGGTAGATGGTGTTGCAAAAGTTTTATCTGATGAATGATGCTGCTAAATGTTTTTGATCCTTTACTTTCATCACAAATACTGAAGCAGGAAATACACTGGAAAATCACAGCAAGCAAAGTCAAAATCATTAACTTCCCTCATCACTTTCCCCTTAAAGTTTTACTAATTTCCCCCAAAGTACTAAGGTACTTAGAGATCAAAAGGGCTCAAGGCATTTCCTTGAATTTTGGAGGGACCGGACCCTCGGCCTAATGATCAAAAAGACCTAAGTATTTGAGATAATTCATCATTATAATCATTCACCTTTAACTTTTTCCTAAGTAAAATCTCATTTTGCTTAGGAAAATTATGCAAAATTCCATAAAAATCCCTCAAATTAACTTACTATTCTAAGTTTAAGTGTTGAAATTAAGATGATACAATTTGCTTGAGAAATCTTCACTTTCTTAGTTATAGTTAAAGTATTTTGAGTTTACCTTGTCCTTTGTCATACTAACTTCTGATTTATTTATTAAATCCTTAGTGAAAAGACCTTATCCTATAGTACATAACTCCTTTTTACCTAAATATCCCAAAAACCCATCTTATTATAAAATTTTAACCAAAGTATTTATTTTCCAATTTTCATAAAAGACCCACATTATGTGCCCTTTGGTTAAAATATATCATTATATAACTAACTTCGCCCCTATGATAAATGAATTGCATTGATTGATTTATCATATAAAAAATATATCGAAAAATCCTTTAAACACACATTTTGTATGTTTAAAACAAAAATAAACCAAAGTTTAATTAAAACTAAACTTTGGAAACACCCCGCATAATTTTCCACCCCGACCATTCACTATACTAAGGGATTAATTGATCATTTGGATTAGTTAATAACCATTCATTCCACCAATAAAACGGCCCCCGGGATATTTAATTAAGTTAATCGTGTTTTAAAACCCCGTCGGGCTCGCACGTTAAAACTCTGCCAATTTCACATTCCGTCCACCGTCAGATCGCCTCCCCAATAAATCAACGGCGATCGTTCATTCCGCTGACTGTCCCCTGTCCAATAATTAACTCGCGAAATTGCTGTGGTTTCAAAACAGTGCCATCGCCACGTGTTAAACTCTGAATGGAATCGCTCCCATTTCACCAAATACCGCCAACTCCCGAAAGAGGTGCGGAATTTACCGCTTACTGCCTGACCCCAATGATGCATCCATCATACATTAGTGACGTCATCCCATAAAAATAATAAAAATTCCCCCCCGTTTGACTTTGCCAATAAAACAAAACATTCACGTATTTTTCATCATTTTGTATGCCAGTGAAAGAAAACGCCTTCCACGTAGAAAAATTCAAAATTCAAATTTGTGAAGTCCACTTACCTTATCCTTTCGAAGAAGATTGCAGACAAGCCTCTCAGAAGATTATCTACCTTAGCCGGCACCTATCCAAATGTTGTTTTCTCCAAAAATAGGTATTTACCCTAAATTCAAACTGAACTCTATTGAAATCTCGGCTTTCCTTTTTTCCTTCACTGAAACAGAGTTAGAATTAATTACTAGTTCATTCCGTGACCCCGAGAACTGTAATTGAATTACTAAATCTGCAAATGGACCTGTTTTTCCCGTGAATTTACTCAATTCCTCACCATTAGCCAAATTTCCATTTTTCCACAAGAACCAAAATGGGAGTCCCTGTAGCCTTGAATGATGCTCCATTTTGAACCTGGTCAAAACCTCACTCCCTTGTCCATTGGGGAATTGCTTGAAAAATCTACTCGGTTGTCCCCTGAAGAGGTAATCAGAAGATCACATCCTTGGATAAACAATCTTAATACTAGTCATAAGATTTGTTTACTCCAAGATTTTTATCAAATCTATTCAAACAGAGGTTAGAAAGCATAACAGCTAAAGAGTATCAGTGGTTAAAGTGTATCAGGTAAAAGTCAGTGAAAGTTAAAATGAAGTTACAGAGCAGTCAAAGGTAAACAGTAAAAGTAAATACAGAAGGCAGTAAAATGGTAAAAAGAGATGAGAATAATTTCACCAATAGTGAGGTTTATCTAAATTGAAAGTAAAACAGTCAAAAGAGCAAGAAAGTAAAAAGATGAAAAAACATAACAAGAAGGAACATTTTTGCAGAAATTGCATATTTTAGTCATAGTTTTACAGAAACTATTGTGATCAATCCAAGATGAATTTTACAAAACTCAAGGAGGTTTATGCTCCTTTTAAGAGGCTGCACCATATAAACTCTCTCTCACTTTTCTACCTATTGGTGGTTTTGGAAATACTAAACAATGTTTGAAAGCACTTTTTTGCGTAAAATTTTGTTGAAACATTTACTAAGAGAAGAGTTGTGCTTACACCGAAATATGACTTACCAAAATGAAGGAGGTTTATGTTTCTACGAGAACCATATACAAAAAACCTATCTCACTTTGTTTTAAAATTGACTTTACACCGAGAGATACATTTCTTTAGGAGGGCTATTTTAAGACTTGAAACTCTCAAGTTTACACATCTTTTACAAGGTCATTTTTCACAATGATAGGACTTTGTGGAAAGTGAAAGACGTTATCTCACCAACATATGTATCTACACAACTTTTTCACTTTCTTTATACATTCATTAAATGATCGAGAAATATAAAGGTATCATTGGACCCAAAATTTTCAGAATTGTTGGAGCAGAATTGCACAAAGAAAGGAAGCAGTTAGTGACTTGGATGCCTCATCATCAACTAAGAGTTGGATAAAATTAGAATTCTCCTCTTTTTCATCACCTATCCATAAAAAATAGTGCCAAATAGATGAATTAGTTTGAGTGTCCTTTACTTAAGTTCTATTTATGTAAAATAGTTGGAGAGATTTGTGAACTAATCTTGATATTTTTTCAAGATATTTTAGTTTAGAATTTGTATAAATACTTCACTCTTGGAAGTATTTTGGGTGGATTCTTATACTTTGCTGTAACATTGACTTTTTGGAATAAAATTGTTTTGGAGAAACTTTTTTGTGGCTTGCTGGATGATGATTTGAAGCTCAAGACTTTTTGCAGGATTCATGTGTCGGACTACAGTTCAATAAGTCTTTCTATCTTATGTCTTAAGTTTTATATCTGTTTATAATATCATTGTGTCCATTTCTGAATAATTGACATAAAAGAATAAATCAGAATTTACTTAATTGTACTCTGATTTCAATTGTGATTATTCTAAATGTTTTCTTCTAAATTGGTTATAAGCAATGAATTCTTAATTTCTCTTGCTTCGCTAATTTAAACATTTTGATTACTATAGTAAAGAATTCTTCACTGCTCTTTATTTGTAATCATTCCATTTCTTTCTTTTGAACATGTTGAAAGATTCTTAACTGCCTTTCATCCCTTCAAACCCATTCCATCCACTTTAAATTCTAAAAATTGTTCTCTGTTTGGCTATCTTGCCCTGCAAAGCCATCTTGTGTGTAGAATAGAAATCCAGTAAAGCCATCCTTTGACTCCATAGCCCAATGGACTGAAAATCTTCAACCTTGCCCCTAGTTTGCGGATTCCACCATTTTCAAAACAAACTCTTGGATCTATAACTAGCCTAAAACCTTCTAAGAACAAAGATAAATTATAAAGAGAGAGCCCTCTCTGGATGCAGATTGGCTAGATTCTACATCTGAAGGTTGGTTTGTGGTTACCTCGGGTATACTTTCCTTTTCTTACAACTTCAAGGAAAACCTGAGTGATAACATAGTGGCGACTCCACTGGGTAACTGAACAATTTTATTGTTATTATTGCTTATATTATAAACTATAGATAGAGCCTGAAGTTAGCCAGGTAGCCTTTGAAATTTCTTTTGCTCTGCAATTGCAAAAGTAAATAAATGCTGATTCAGTCTATCTCTATTTAGTTTATGACCTAAGCTTTGATTTCGAACATTTCATCACTTCTCTAGTTTAATAAGTCTTTAAGAAAGTTTAAATCTCATATCTAAAGCCTCTTAAAGAAATCATAGAAGTTGTTTTGAAAATTCACAAAAAAAAAAAGAAAATAATCATAAAATACTCAAAATTGGGTTTCTTGAAGAACTAACTTTTTCTTCAAAATTGTTTTACAGGTTTAGATCTGATCTATGATGGTGGACAGTGATCAGACACACAAAGGTTAAAATCATCCACCTGGCGACTCCAAATCAATTTCACAATCAAGACTCCACCGGAGGAATGAACCTCAAAGGACAATATGGAAAGATCAGGCTTTCAACTTGGATCTTAATCCAAGACATTATGTTCTTTCTCATTAAGAAATTTTTTCAATGTATATTGTATTTTATAGAAGATCTTAGATTAGTTTTTAGTTATTTTCCTTTGAAGTTTGTAATTAATAATTCTCCTAATCTCTTTGAGCGGCTTTCTTATGAATCTAATGATGATCATTTTCCAATTAAGAAGCCTCAAATAATCAAGACTGATCTTACAATCCCTGTACATATCCCCGTGCCATATAAAGTTCCAGATAGATATAAGCCTCTTATTTTACCTCCTATACTCCATGATTTTCCTAAAAAATACTACAAGTATCTTCCTAGATTTGATGGAGAGAATGGTATCACTGCCCAAAAACATATTCAAGGTTTTGAGAATTATTTGGATTTATTTGATATTGATGAAGATGATGTTAAAATCAGACTTTTTTCTCTTTCCTTGCAAAATAGAATAAAGAGTTGGTTCAAAAATCTGCCTAATGCTAGCATCTCAAATTTCCAACAGTTTATCAAACTTTTCCTTGATAGATGGATAATCAAAGTTAATCATTTTGTGATCATGGAAGAATCTAATCAATTAAAAAGACATTCAAATGAAACGATACAACAATTTTCTGACAGATTTAATCAAGTTTATTATTCAATGCCAGAAAATATTAGACCTCCTCATGATTCAGCTCTCTTGCATTATCCAAGTGATTTTGATTCAGAAATAGAATTTCGGTTAAGAGAAAGAGATCCAAAAACACTTGTACAGATGCAAAATATTGCAGTTGATGTGGAAGTTAATCTCCAAATCAAACAAGAAAAGTTGAAAGTAGAAGAAGAGGAAAGGAAAAACATTACAGAGGTAAAACTCAACCTTTTGGTAAGAAAACTAGATGAAATAACACAGGAGATCACTATGAAAGAAGAATTTTTTATTCAAAATCACCGTGAAGAAATAGAAGAGGTTGATAGCCATGAACAAATTCCTCTTAATTCAAATTATCATAAATCAGAAAATGAATTTACAAATCAATATGAGGAAGAGGAATCTGTTGTTCTAATGTGTATGTTTGATGACATTCCTTATTTTGATGATTTGCCTAAGTATGATCATTATGATGATAGCTATGTTCTCTAAAGTCAAGCTAACTTTACAGAGATATCAGAAGCTAGTTTGGAGGATGAAGAAATGCAGTTTCAGCAGATTGAAGACAGTGATCAGCCAATACAGATCAGCCATGAGAGTGAGGAAGAAAAAGCAGAAAATGTGGAAATAAGTGAAGGTTCTTTACCTCTTTGTTTTGCTTCATTTCAGTTCATTAGAGACAATTATCATGCCATCAATAATCAACAATCTTTAGGAATTGTGATTGACAACAAAGAAGATAATGAAACTATTGATCAAGATTTTTCAGTTTCACAATTGCAGTTATCAGTTCCCATTGAAATAAATGATCAAATGACACAAGAAAGTTCCATACCACTATTTTTTGAATCATTTCAATGTTTAAAGGAAATGTGGTATAACATATTTAATGAAAAGGATGAGAAACTTGGTGAAGTTTATGAAGTCTCATGGAAACCTATATGATATAGGTTGCAACCATTTTCCCAAGTTTTTCAGGATCCAATAGCAGATATGTTGAATATTGAAGGCATTCAAAGCATTCCTCTATTAACTAACTATGATTTTCATAATCAAGATGATAAAGGATTCAACACTCAAGCATTACAATCAGTAGGAATATCATCACAAATCTTATCTGAAAGTTTACAAGGAGATAAAGATGAAAGTAACATTTCATATTCATGGTATGGAGGCCATCCAGAACAGATGTGCAGTTGTTCAGATCAGTTAAACATCAGTGTATATATTTTGGAAGATCCTTTTGTACAGTTTCTAGAGTCAACAAAGGAAATCAAGTGTTTCCTTATCCTCTCATTTGTTGACAAGTTTCTAATAGGTTGCAGAAGTACAATTTTGATAATCAACAAGAACATGCAACAAAATCTATCAAAGTACATAATGCTTGAATGGTTGCATTGGCAATTTCATTTTACCTAACTAGCAGTTGAACAATAGATTGAGTAGGTAGATGAGTGCTAATAAGCTCAGAATTTCGGCATTTTTTTAGTTTTTCAATTTTCAGCTAGTTATTCATTAAGTTGGTTTAAAAAAATTTGTGTGTTGTTTTAGTTTTAGATCAGATTTCAGGTTGCAGAAAAAAGGACTATATTCAATTCAAGATTTTCAACCACAACAAATTCATGTTTGGGATTGGAACAAGGCATAAAATTCCTAACTGGGCAACAAAGTTTTAAGTTTTGAGTGGATAGTAACTTACTGGAGTTGAAGCCCGAAGTGAAGGCCCTAAGCTTCAGAAGTTTTACTATCATATATACAATAAAGCTACCATAAGAAGGAGATTACATGGTTTAGTTTGAAGACATTTTGAGGCAACTGACCTGCTGTTCTTGACTTTTCACAAGGAAAAGCCATCCCCAAGTGGAGCCAATGTTAGACTCCTATACCAATAGGTGTCATTTTTCATGATTGTCTTGATTGAACTATGGAATATGTTCAAACCTTTTTCTTGAGCAAAGTTGTTCCATATTCTTGAAAACCAAAAAATCAAAAAATTTAAAAAATGTAAAGAGGGTATACCCTAAAAGAAAGATCAAAGGGTAAAAAGAATAAAATGGTCAAAAAAGAGAAAGAAATGAACCCCAAGCAAAAATAGACCAAGGAAAGTGTGCAAATCCAAATGCCACTACTATTTCATTTTTGTAATAAAGCAATTGTGTGCAGCTTGTCAAACTTTTTCCACAATTTATGAAGAGTCAAACTATTTAAACTTGACTCATTCATTTTTCAATTTCATGTTGTAGAATAGAGAATAAATATCTGACCAAACAGTTTAATCTTGGCAGATAAGTAGATAGGTAGAGTTAATAAAAGGTGCTCAATAGTTTAATCTGAGCCCTTGGATGTAATAAGGGTAGAATTAGATAGATTTTCCTTGTAAAAGAAAAGAAGATTGATAAGGGTTTGCCAGTCTAAGTGCACCCTAATGAAGAAGAGAAAATGGTAGTGTAAAGTAGATAGGGTAGGTAGATGGTGTTGCAAAGTTTCATATGATAAATGATGGTGTTAAATGTGTTTGATCTTTAACTTTCATCACAAGTACTGAAGCAGAATATACATTGGAAAATTTACAGAAAGCAAAGTCAAAATCATTAACTTCCCACATCACTTTCTCCCTAAGAGTTTTACTAATTTCCCCAAAGTGCTAAGGTATTTGAAGATTAAAGGGGCTCAAGGCATTTCCTTGACTTTTCGAGGGACCGGACCCTCGGCCTGATGATCAAAAAGACCTAAGTATTTGAAGTTATTTATTATTATAAACATTCCCTTTTAATCTTTTCCTAAGTAAATTTATTTTACTTAGGAAAATCATGTAAATTTCCATAATAATCCCTCAAAATTACTTACTATTCTATGTTTAAGTGTTGAAATTGAAATTATACAATTTACTTCAGAAATCTCCACTTTCCTAGTTGTGTAAAGTATTTTGAGTTTCCCTTGTCCCATTGTCATATTAACATTTAACTTTAAATATTAAATCCTTATATAACTTACCTTTTCCTATATGTATAACTCCTTTTACATAAATATCCCAAAAGCCCATCTGATTATAAAATTTCAACCAAAGTATTTATTTTCCAATTATTCATAAAAGACCCACATTATGTGCCCTTTGGTTAGAAATATATCTTTATAATCTATCCCCGCCCCTATGGATAATAAATTACATTGATTTATTACCATATAATAACAATGTTGAAAAGGTTTTAAACATATGTTTTATGTTTTAAACGGAAAAAACAAATAAAACCAAAGCCCCGCCGCAACCCCAACTCTCATTAAACCACAGGATTAATTAATCACCCGGATTAATTAATAACCAATCCCTCAGTCAATAAGACGCCGCCTGGAATAGTTAAATTAACATTAATTACTTTGGGCTCGCGTGTTAAATCCCCTACCTTCTTCACGTCATATCACCCGTCCGATCGCCCATTCCCGGATCAACGACCCGCTGTAATTCCGCCAGCCATCCATCGTCCGATCGTTAACGCGCGGGATCACGGTGGTTTCGAAACAGTGCACCCGCCACGTGTTGATCTCCGAATGGAATCGCTGCCTCCCCACGGAAAACCGCTTGCTCCCGAAAGCGGTGCGGAATTTACCGCTTATTGCCCGACCCCGGTGACGCATCCATCGTACATTAGTGACGTCATCCCATAAAAATAATAAAAATTCCTCCCCGTTTGACTTTGCCGATAAAACAAAACATTCACGTCTTTTTCATCATTTTGTACGCCAGTGAAGGAAAACGCCTTCCACGCAGAAAAATTTAAAATTCGAATTTGTAAAATCCACTTACCTTATCCTTTCGAAGAAGATTGCAGACAAGCCTCTCAGAAGATTATCTACCTTAGCCGGCACCTATCCAAACGTTGTTTTCTCCAAAAACAGGTATTTACCCTAAATTAAAACTGAACTCTGTTGAAATCTCGGATTTCGTTTTTTCCTTCACTGAAACAGAGTTAGAATTAATTACTAGTTCATTCCGTGACCCTGAGAACTGTAATTGAATTACTAAATCTGCAAATGGACCTGTTTTTCCTGTGAATTTACTCAATTCCTCACCATTAGCCAAATTTTAATTTTTCCACAAGAACCAAAATGGGAGTTCCTATAGCCTTGAATGATGCTCCATTTTGAACCTGGTCAAAACCTCACTCCGTTGTCCATTGGGGAATTTCTTGAAAAATCTACTCGGTTGTCCCCTGAAGAGGTGATCAGAAGATCAAATCCTTGGATAAACAGTCTTAATACTAGTTATAAGATTTGTTTACTCCAAGATTGTTATCAAATCTATTCAAACAGAGGTTAGAAAGCATAACAGCTAAAAAGTATCAGTGGTGAAAGTGTATCAGGTAAAAGTCAGTGAAAGTTAAAATGAAGTTACAGAGCAGTCAAAGGTAAACAGTAAAAGTAAATACAGAAGGCAGTAAAATGGTAAAAAGAGATGAGAATACTTTCACCAATAGGGAGGTTTGTCTAAAGTGAAAGTAAAACAGTCAAAAGAGCAAGAAAGTAAAAACATGAAAAAACATAACAAGAAGGAACATTTTTGCAGAAATTGCATATTTTAGTCATAGTTTTGCAGAAACTATTGTGATCAATCCAAGATGAATTTTACAAAACTGAAGGAGGTTTACGTTCTTAAGAGGATTATCTACAAAAACCTCTCTCACGTTTCTAACAGCTATTATGGTTTTGGAAATATTAAACAATGATGGAAAGCACTTTTTGCAGAAAATACCAGTTAAGTCATCATTTTGCAGAGAATATTGTGGCCAATCCGAAATACATCTTACAAAACTGAAGGAGGTTTTTGTTCCTAAGAGACCCATATACAAAAACCTATCTCATTTTTTGGACATTGATTTCAGACTGAGAGATACATGCACATCTTTAGAGGCTATTTTTCAGACTCTGTAAAACTCTGTTTTACACATCTTTTTACAGAGCCTATTGTGCACAGTTGGAGAGGAATTTTAGGAAAGTGAAAGAGGTGTATCTCACCAACATATTTATCTACAATAACCTCTTTCACTTTTACATATCTATTACGGATTGAGAAATTTAAAGGTATCATTGGACCCCAAATTTGCAGAATTGTTGGAGCAGAATTGCACAAAGAAAGGAAGCAGTTAGTGACTTGGATGCCTCATCATCAACTAAGAGTTGGATCAAATTCGAATTCTCCTCTTTGTCATCACCTATCCATACAAAATAGTGCCAAATAGATGAATTAGTTTGAGTGTCATTTACTTAAGTTCTATTTATGTAAAATAGTTGGAGAGATTTGTGAACTAATCTTGATATTTTTTCAAGATATTTTAGTTTAGAATTTGTATAAATACTTCACTCTTGAAAGTATTTTAGGTGGATTCTGCAACTTTTTTGTGACATTGATTTTTTTGGAATAAAATTGTTTTGGATAAATTTATTTGTGGCTTGCTGGATGACAATTTGAAGCTCAGGACTTTTTGCAGGATTCATGTGTCGGACTGCAGTTCAATAAGTCTTTCTACCCTATGTCTTAAGTTTTATATCTGTTTATAATATCATTGTGTCCATTTCTGAATAGTTAACATAAAGGATTGAATCAGAATTTACTTAATTGTACTCTGATTTCAGATGTGATTATTCTTAATGTTTTCTTCAACTGAGTTTATGCCACCACTTTTTAATGCCTTTGCTTTGCTAATTTAAACATTCTTGATTACTATAATAAAGAATTCTTCATTGCTCTTTGTTTGTAATCATTTCATTTCTTTCTTTTGAACATGGTGAAAGATTCTTAGCTGCCTTTCATCCCTTCAAAATCATTCCATCCACTTTAAATTTAAGGATTGTTCTCTGTTTGGCTATCTTGCCCTGCAAAGCCATCTTGTGTGTAGAATAGAAATCCAGTAAAGCCATCCTTTGACTCCATAGCCCAATGGCCTAAAAATATTCAACCTTGCCCTTAGTTGGCGAATTCCACCATTTTCAAAAAAACTCTTGGATTTATAACTAGCCTAAAACTTTCTAAGAACAAAGATAAATTATAAAGAGAGAGCCCTCTCTGGATGCAGATTGGCTAGATTCTGCATCTGAAGGTTGGTTTGTGGTTACCTCGGGTATACTTTCCTTTTCCACAACTTCAAGAAAAACCTGAGTGATAACATAGTGGCGACTCCACTGGGGATCTGAATCATTTTAATTGTTACTATTGTTTGCTTATAAGCTACAGACAGAGCCTGAAGATCAGCCATGTAGCCTTTGAAATGCTTTTGCTCTGCAATTGCATAGTAAATAAATGCTGCTTCAGTCTATCTCTGGTCTAGCTTATAAACTGAACTTTGGTTTCAAACTTTCAATCAGTTTCTCTAGTTCAATAAATCTTTAAGAAACATTAAATCTCATATCTAAAGCCTCTTAAAGAAATCATAGAAGTTGTTTTGAAAATTCATAAAAAACAAAATAATCATAAAATACTCAAAGTTTGGTTTCCTGAAGAACTAACTTTTTCTTCAAAATTGTTTTACAGATTCAGATCTGATCTATGATGGTGGACAATGATCAGACACACAAAATTTAAAATCATCCACCTGGCGACTCCAAATCAATTTCACAATCAAGACTCCACTGGAGGAATGAACCTCAAAGGACAATATGGAAAGATCAGGCTTTCAACTTGGATCTTAATCCAAGACATTATGTTCTTTCTCATTAAGAATTTTTTTCAATGTATATTGTATTTTATAGAAGATCTTAGATTAGTTTTTAGTTATTTTCCTTTGAAGTTTGTAAGTAATAATTCTCCTAATCTCTTTGAGCAACTTTCTTATGAATCTAATGATGATCATTTTCCAATTAAGAAGCCTCAAATAATCAAGACTGATCTTGCAATCCCTGTACATATCCCTATGCCATATAAAGTTCCAGATAGATATAAGCCCCTTATTTTACCTCCTATACTCCATGATTTTCCTAAAAAATACTACAAGTATCTTCCTAGATTTGATGGAGAGAATGGTATCACTACCCAAAAACATATTCAAGGTTTTGAAAATTATTTGGATTTATTTGAGATTGATGAAGATGATGTTAAAATCAGACTTTTTTCTCTTTCTTTGCAAAATAGAATAAAGAGCTGGTTCAAAAATCTGCCTAATGCTAGCATCTCAAATTTCCAACAGTTTATCAAACTTTTCCTTGATAGATGGATAATCAAAGTTAATCATTTTGTGATCATGGAAGAATATAATCAATTAAAAAGACATCCAAATGAAACAATACAACAATTTTCTGACAGATATAATCAAGTTTATTATTCAATGCCAGAAAATATTAGACCTCCTCATGATTCAGCTCTCTTACATTATCCAAGTGCCTTTGATTCAGAAATAGAATTTCGGTTAAGAGAAAGAGATCCAAAAACACTTGTACAGATGCAAAATATTGCAGTTGATGTGGAAGTTAATCTCCAAATCAAACAGGAAAAGTTGAAAGTAGAAGAAGAGAAAAGGAAAAACATTGCAGAGGTAAAACTCAACCTTTTGGTAAGAAAACTAGATGAAATAACACAGGAGATCACTATGAAAGAAGAATTTTTTATTCAAAATCACCATGAAGAAATAGAAGAGGTTGATAGCCATGAACAAATTTCTCTTAATTCAAATTATCATAAATCAGAAAATGAATTTACAAATCAATATGAGGAAGAGGAATCTGTTGTTCTAATGTGTATGTTTGATGACATTCCTTGTTTTGATGATTTGCCTAAGTATGATCATTATGATGATAATTATGTTCTCCAAAGTCAAGCTAACTTTACAGAGATATCAGAAGCTAGTTTGGAGGATGAAGAAATGCAGTTTCAGCAGATTGAAGACAGTGATCAGCCAATACAGATCAGCCATGAGAGTGAGGAAGGAATAGCAGAAAATGTGGAAATAAGTGAAGGTTCTTTACCTCTTTGTTTTTCTTCATTTCAGTTCATACTAACTTTACAGAGATATCAGAAGCTAGTTTGGAGGATGAAGAAATGCAGTTTCAGCAGATTGAAGACAGTGATCAGCCAATACAGATCAGCCATGAGAGTGAGGAAGGAAGAGCAGAAAATGTGGAAATAAGTGAAGATTCTTTACCTCTTTGTTTTTCTTCATTTCAGTTCATTAGAGAAAACTATCATGCCATCAATAATCAGCAATCTTTAGGAATTGTGATTGACAACAAAGAAGATAATGAAACTATTGATCAAGATTTTTTAGTTTCACAATTGCAGTTACCAGTTCCCATTGAAGTAAATGATCAAATAACACAAGAAAGTTCCATACCACTATTTTTTGAATCATTTCAGTGTTTAAAGGAAATGTGGTATAACATATTTAATGTAAAGGATGAGAAACTTGTTGAAGTTTGTGAAGTCTCATGGAAACCTATATGCTATAGGTTGCAACCAATTTCCCAAGTTTTTCAGGATCCAATAGCAGATATGTTGAATATTGAAGGCATTCAAAGCATTCCTCTATTAACTAACTATGATTTTCAAAATCAAGATGATAAAGGATTCAACACTCAAACATTACAATCAGTAGTAATATCATCACAAATCTTATCTGAAAGTTTACAGGGAGATAAAGATGAAAATAACATTTCATATTCATGGTATGGAGGCCATCCAGAACAGATGCACAGTTGTTCAGATCAGTTAAACATAAATGTATATATTTTGGAAGATTCTTTTGTACAGTTTATAGAGTCAACAAAGGAAATCAAGTGTTTCCTTATCCTCTCATTTGTTGACAAGTTTCTAATAGGTTGCAGAAGTACAATTTTGATAATCAACAAGAAAATGCAACAAAATCTATCAAAGTACATAATGCTTGAATGGTTGCACTGGCTATTTCATTTTACCTAACTAGCAGTTGAACAGTAGATTGAGTAGGTAGATGAGTGCTAATAAGCTCAGAATTTCGAGCAATTTTTTTAGTTCTTCAATTTTCAGCTAGTTTTTCATTAAGTTAGTTTGAAAATTTTTGTGTGTTGTTTTAGTTTTAGATCAGATTTCAGGTTGCAGAAAAAGGACTATATTCAATTCAAGATTTTCAGCCACAGCTAATGCATCAGTTTTGATTGGATGGTGACTTATTGAAGTTGAAGTCCGAAGTGAAGGCCCTAAGCTTCAAAAATTTCACTATCATATATACAATAAAGCTACCAGAAGAAGGAGATTACATGGTTTAATTTGAAGACATTTCGAGGCAACTGACCTGCTGTTCTTGACTTTTCACAAGGAAAAGCCATCCCCAAGTGGAGCCAGTGTTAGACTCCTATACCAATAGGTGTCATATTTCATGATTGTCTTGATTGAGCTATGGAATATGTTCAAACCTTTTTCTTGAGCAAAGGTGTTCCATATTCTTGAAAAACCAAAAAATCAAAAAATTTAAAAAAATGTAAAGAGGGTATACCCTAAAAGAAAAATCAAAGGGTAAAAAGAATAAAAATGGTCAAAAAGAGAAAGAAATGAACCCCAAGCAAAAAATAGACCAAGGAAAGTGTGCAAGTCTAAATGCCACTACTTTTTTCATCTGTTGTAATAAAATAATTGTGTGCAGCTTGTGAAACTTTTGCCACAATTCATGAATAAGTCAAACTGTGTAAACTTGGCTTAGTCATATTTCAATTTCATGTTATAGATTAGAGAATAAATATCTAGCCAAACAGTTTAATCTTGGCAGATAAGTAGCTAGGTAGAGTGAATAAAAGGTGCTCAACAGTTTAATCTGAGCCCTTGGATGTAATAAGGGTAGATTTAGATAGATTTGCCATGTAAAAAGAAAAATATTGAAAAGGGTTTGCAAGTATAAATGCACCCTAATAAAGAAGAGAAAATGGTAGTGTCAAGTAGATAGGGTAGGTAGATGGTGCTGCAAAGTGTTATCTGATGAATGGTGCTGCTACATGTTGGTTAATCATTTACTTTCATCAAAAGTACTAAAGCAGGAAATACACTGGAAAATCACAGCAAGCAAAGTCAAATTCATTAACCTCCCTCGTCATTTTCCCCCTCAAGAGTTTTACTAATTCCCCCCCAAAAGTATTAAGGTATTTGGAGATCAAAAGGGCTCAAGGCATTTCCTTGACTTCTGGAGGGACCGGACCCTCGGCCTAATGATCAAAAAGACCTAAGCACTTGAGATAATTCATCATTGTTATCTTCCATCTTTAACTTCTTCTTAAGTAAAATTCTATTTTACTTAGGAAACTGATGCAACATTCCATAAAATTCCTCAAAATAACTTGTTATTCTAAGTTTAAGTGTTGAAGATAAAATGTTGCAATTTACTTCATAAGTTATCACTTTCTTAGATGTACAAAGATGTTTTTATTTTCCTTGTCCTTTTTCATATTAACATTTGATTTTACTATATTAAATCCCTAGTGAAATCCCTTTTCCTAAGTATATAACTCCCTTTTCTAATAAATATCCCCAAAACCCTTTATTATAATGTTTTACCAAAGTATATATTCCCGCACATTGAAAATAAAACCCCGCTTTATAAACCCTTTGGTGAAATATATCGTTATACCATTAATCCCCGCCCTATGGTGAATTAGTTATGTATTGATTAATTTACCATATAATATGTGTGTTTAATCCCGCCGCAACTC
>CM076580.1:692793059-692818059 GCA_034641835.2 Pinus albicaulis
GGATAACCACCCGGTCGAGACCTTAGGACAACTCCTTTTCCGTTTGGTGTGGTGGCTTCGACTGGATTGATAGGACCAGTTTCATAATAACTTAAATGGGTTGGTGATGGAATGATTGAATGGGAAATGGGACTAAAAGAAATTAAACAATCTATCTAATTTAATCTATAACAGATAAATAATTCTAAAACTAACCCGGGTATCAAATATGAATACAACTTTAAAATTGTTTCAACTAAACCAATAACCATGAAAATGTATTATAATTTAATTGAAATATGCAGTAACAAATAAAGATAACTCTGTTTAAGAAATTAAACAGAGTTATAATAAAAATTTTCATTCATCATTTTATATATCATTTGCATATACTATAAAAGATAAATATTTCTACACACTTAGAAATGATATGTATAAAGAAATATTGTAAAACAAGTACATATAAATGATAGAATTTTTTTAAAGAGAATATCTCATAACATAACAAAAATTAACAGTGAATAGATAGAAATACCATATCCATCTTGATACTTTTCCGGTGCAATTCGATATCCAAATCCAGCAACTTCAATGTAAAATAGACTCCAAGATACATAAATGCAATTCTTTGAAGGAAATTTTCCATAGAACCACCAGATGTGATCCTTTATAAAAAATATAAGAGTCAATGGAGTACAAAAATGTAATCTCCAAGTCAAAATATTACAAATTCAGGACCCCTTTCTAAATGCATGAAAGGGGGTTAAAAAGGTACTTAATAAAACAAAATAACTAAAACTATTCCTACAATCTATCTAATCAGAAATCTAGAAACAGAATTGCAATCTTGAAGTGAAACCAATTCATTGTTTATTTCCTATGTTTAGTGTGCCCAAATGGCAGATTTTGAGCATATATTTCACTTCTGTTGGATGACTTAGCCTTGAATGTAGCTTCCCAGTATAAGTAGCATCAGAGAATTCAGGAATGATACACTGAATGGAACTTGAAAGGAATTTGATGGCCATTTGCTGACTGTGTGGCTTGATCAGATAAGTCCACATAATATCCCATGAAATTCCTTGAAATTTGCTAATCTGTTGATTCTTATTGATTATCTCTTCCTTCCACCTGGAATCAACTTCTTTTACTTTTGGTAATTTTCCTGGGATACAATCTGAGATCAAATTAGTGGCATACAAGCTGTCATTAACCAATTGTGTTGTATTATTCATCAAAATTTTATCTCTTGATATGGCTCTTTCTGATTTCATCAACTGCTGTTCCCATTCTGCAAATAAAATTTCCTTGTGTCTCTCCTCAATTCTGGGAAGACTAGATTTTCTTCCTTGCTCTGTATCCCGCCATGAAAGGAATTCAGAAATTTTATCATCAACGTCATCAATTTCTTGCCTGAGAGTGACTGCTTCATCTATCAAAGATGATGTTATTTCACACAAGGGCTCAACTTGTTCCAACTTTAGACAAAATTCATTTAACTGCTGAGATAGAATTTTGTTTATTTCAAGAGCTTTAGTTTTGAATTGAGCTAACTTAGGATAATCCTTGAACTTGTCCAATGCTGATTGGAATATTTTCTCTTGTTGAATCTTTTCATTTTTCTCATTTTATAGAATATTTTGTAACTTTTATACCTCTTGACTCAACTACTGTTGTTTGTTCAAGGCTTGTTCATCAATCTTCTTCTTTTCAATGCCAAGTTGCTCTTCTAGTTGTTTACATCTGAGCTCTTGATCTTGCAATTTTTTATCCAGCTGAACAATCTTTTGTTGATTCTCTATGGCCTATTCTTCCAACATAGCTATCTGTAAGTCTTTTTGTTTCATCAAATGGGAGACTTCAGAAGCTTTATATATAGTTGTAGCACTATAGGCACCTGCGTATTGAGATAATTTGGTGAGATCCTCCAATGGATTCACCTCAGATTTTTATAAACAATATTCATAAATTCCACTTGTGATGTTGAAAGTGGGTCCTGGTCAGTCCTTCTCCTCTTCCTTTGTTTTCTAACAAAAACCCTATGCTTAGGAATATAAAATACATCTAGAGGAGGAATATCTTCTACTTTCAACATAATTTCACCTATAGGATGTTCAGGAATAACTTCTATATCTTGATCTTCCTGAACATTAACTTGGGGATTATTTTGTTGTCCTATTTGCTGGGAAAATTTTTCATATTGGCTCAGTAAATGGGGAGAAGCTATAAGTTCAGCAGATTCCACTAATTTTTCAGTAGTTTCTTCTATTCCAAGTTGAGAATCTGGATTATTTCTCATATCTCTTTTTACTAATTGTACAATAGGCTTACTGCCTGTGTCCCCTTTCTCAGTATGCACATCGATCTGAGTACCTGTGCTTTCCTTTCCTGTCTGAGCTATAGATTCCTGATCAATATGTAAATTGATTTTACCATTAGTATTCTCTTTCTTCACAACAAGATTAGTTCCAGTGACTTCTTTCTGTGTCTGTACATAGGCCCCGCTGGTAAATGTTTCTTTAGCTGCTTTATCAGATGCATCTTCTTTTTCCTTTTGCTGTATTTCAGACTCTTGCACAGGAATTCGTAATTGATATAAATGAGCTTTGAGCAGTCTCTGGCTTCTAAATAACATGAATTTATTCATCTCTTCAGCCTGAAATTTATACTTGGCTAAGTTATAGAATTGGGACAAATTATCAGCAGAAACAAACAAATCATCGAACTCATCTGGTTCACGCTCAAATCGAGAGATTTAAACTAAAGTAGTAAAATCAAATGCTACCTTCTTTGGGTCATATTGTCTTCCCAATATTGTTGAGAGCTTAAGATCTCTAATTTTTATCAACTCTTTTTCAGCATGTTTGAAGTTATTAAGATTAAAATCTCCACAATTAAATGGAAAGGTAGGCCACATCAATTTCTTGTTATTCTTCAAAGACCTAGACATACCTTCTACTGTTAACTGATAGAAAATATCTTGTGCCAAAATTTTATCGGGAATATACAATGGTAAAATATGGGGTTATACAATTCTCCCAAAAATTCTGACATAGGTAAACTTCTCTTCCCCAAACTGGTCACCAATCTGAGATAAATTAGACTTAGCTTTTTCAGAAATCCTGGTAGGAAATCGGCCAAAAATTGAGGAAACTGTGACAAACTCGATAAACATGGTTTTTAAAATTCCCCTTACACAAGAACTTATGGTAAATATGGATAGGAACGAGTTCTTTGGGGTCCATTTCCAACCAATAATAGGAAATTCAGAGTTAAAACAAAGGGTATCTAGAATATAAGCACAAAAGTAAAACGGGGTTGTGTTTCTAGTGTTATTATCCCTTCTATACTCGATAATTCTATTGGCTATCTTATCTGAAAGGATGACAGCCCAGTCCATGATTTCAGAGTTTACAGCAGAATGAATTAAAGGCACCATTTGTATTGAAAACCTAGCTGAATTATCATTCCCAAACATTCGTCACATCATTGCGGCGGCATAACAGTATGGAGGTGAAAGGGACTCCACAGAGTACATACCTGATGCTTCATTTTTGTGCTTCTCTGGAGCTCTTCTCCACTCTCTGATTGGCTCTGACTGGTTTTCATTATTTGCAGCAAATTCCTTGATGAAGGCTTTGTTATAGATTTTCTGCGGGTCCGGAAGGTGGTACTTTGATTTAATATCCTCTGCTTTAAATGAACCAAATGTTGTCCCAGCAGTCGAAACAAACATTCTATTCTGGATGGTGACATTATCTATCACCCATCGGATCACATCATA
The DNA here is from genome assembly GCA_034641835.2 of Pinus albicaulis. NCBI lineage: Eukaryota > Viridiplantae > Streptophyta > Pinopsida > Pinales > Pinaceae > Pinus > Pinus albicaulis. The sequence continues at coordinate 692,796,823 of CM076580.1, forward strand.
GTAGGGAAAAATGTTTGCCCGAGCTGCAATTCGGTGCAGGAATGAATTCGCAAGTGCTTGAAGAGAAGTTTCTGAATCAAATTGAATCATCCTCGTCAGGAACTGTTGCCTTTGCCACAATGACCTTAGATTTTTCCCTTTCAATGAGGTTATATACCTCTTCCCAAGATAGTTTTCCAAGACCTTGACACGATGTGTTTGTAACCAGCTTAATTCTGGCTGGTTTCTCTTTAGGTACCATGGTGAACATAGGGGTCTTTGCAGCAACAGTGGCCTTTGCTTTCCTCGATATCTTAGACATTTCGTTGTCTAGTATCATTTCTCTTGCTTGAAGAATGAAAGGATTAGATGTTCTGGAGTTCTGCAATGGAGAAAAGCTTTCAGATGTGGTGAAAATTCAATAAAGAGAACATCTATACAAAAGGATTTATTCGTTGTCTTCAATTTATTAACTCCGTGTTAAAAATTAAATGCCTTTTATACAAGTCACACTCATGCATTCAAAACAGAATCAATCGTGATTATTTATTTGATTTTATATTAATGGTAAATGTACAATCGAAGATTGGGGTTTTTGAAATAAGAATATAAAGTTTCCCTTTTGAATTCTTGCGATTGCGATGAATAAATAGTGTATGCGCAATGTAAAAATAAACAAAAAGACTAAATATTGATTGCATCGGGGATTTTCAAAGGGACAACAAATAACATATTATGATTTCCACCGATTTGCGATTGCGATTACAGTGGGGTCCATCGCATTGGATATTTAGTATCGTGATTGATTATTATGTTTGTTCCTCCGAAATGCGATTGTGATCAATCGCATTGCGTCAGAGTTTTTCTAATGTCTGAAAGAAGAGTTTGCATTTTAGTTTTGCAATTTGCAATTACAATAGAGCCCATCGCATCAGAGTTTTATAAAACAGGCGCATATTACTCTTCAGAAATGTGATTGCGATCAATTGCATTGCATCGGAGTTTCATAAAACAAATGTGAAAACTTTTAACCTTTGCGATTTGCAATTTGCGATTGATTCAATCGCATCGGAGTTTTTCAAAAACAAATATACAACTTAAAGATATCTGCGATTTGCGATTGTGATTACTTTATCACATTGGACTTTGTTCCAATTGAATACTTTTAGTTATTATGTTAATGTGATAAAGTCTTTATATCTTATCGGATCGGAATTTTTCAATGTTGCATTTTGTTTATATACACTTGCTATTAAAGATATGCAATATATGCCCTTTTAACAATGAACCTTTATTGTTTTATTTCAAAATGATCAGATTTCCTCTAAGTCTTTTATTCCTATCTAAAAAGAAAGAAAGGGGACCTATTTCTAAATGAAATTTATTCTAAAAATTTGAAATGGGGAGGGTTTTTGTACCGTACAACAATTGGCGATTCACTGGAAGAAATAGTTATCTTTGAAAAAATAAAATGAACACTATATTTCTAGTAAGTAAAAGTTTTTTAAGATAATGAAAACTATCTAAGAGAAATTTTAAATAAAATCTAACTCTAAAAAAGAATAAAAATCACTTATAATTTATTTCTAATTCCTCAAAGATAATTTTTTTTTTTTGGTTTTCTCAAGCTTTGATTGGTTGATAATAATGAATTAAGGGACCTTCCCAAGTTTAGCTTTTGTAATATACTCTATTGTCATAGGAATTGCCTCTGCTGCCAGCAAACGTTCATAGTCTCGACAGGGTTACCTTTTAACCATTAACCATTTCATTGTCCCATCCAACTAAGATTATGACTCTTTAAAAATAAATTCATAAGACATATTATCTCATGTTTTTTGTCTTTTATTTATTTTTTTAATTTAAGAGCCATTGTTCTAGTTTGGTAGCCAGTTAGTAACAATGCCATTCACTAGTTGTAATTAAACTGAACAAGTTGGCTCGTGATGAGACCCCTTGTCTTACATTAATAATTCATTACCTTGTTTTGGTATGCAGTGTTGGTAATGCTAGTTTTATTACTCCTTATGATCATGGTAAGAAGGCTCGCGATGAGACCTATTATCTCTTAAATTTTTCCATATAATTTCTTAGAATTACATTCTAAAAAATCACAACCTAAATGGATGGGGTGAAATAGTTTTATCCTTAAGAATCAATGGATGAAAATTTTCAGAGTTTTTTGAGTGCCAAAGCTTGAAAAAGTCTTTAATTTTTAAAGATAACCTTTCTCTGCTCAATAAACTTATAATGATTTACATTTTCTCAAGGTTTCGAAATATCATGCAAATGTTTTGAACAAAATTTCAAAGTTAAACATTTTATTTTAAACTATCCAAAAATGTATCCATTTCCCTAAAAATTCTTATTTACACAAAATAAGTATTTATAATATTCTTCCTAAGACATTTTCTAATAGTAAAAAGTCAATTAGAGACTATTAACAACCTTTATTTACAAAACAAAAAAATATTGCAGAAAGGAATATGTATAGGTAAGAACGGGTTACCTCCTTATGAAAAGAATTTCTTTAAGACAAGCCCATTTACAGGAAGAGATTCTCTCTTTCCTGTTAAATCTTGGAGTATGAATGTATATGAGCCTATCTTTTCAGCAATCTGAAATGGTCCAAGCCACATTTTCTGAAATTTGGTATGCTTACCTTTTTCTTCATGTGCTTTATCCCATTTTAGAACAAGATCACCAATTGACAAATTTTTTGAGCTAGTGGAACTTGAATCAAAAGAATATTTTACAAGTTGTTGATGTTTTTCATGAATAATTTTTTATTTCTCTCTATCTTCTTCTAATTTAAGGATTTGATCAAATCTCAACTGAATAGATGAGCAAGGATTTTCTTCAATAAATTGCACGAGAGCTAATGATGGGAGTGCTATATTTGATGGTATCAAAACTTCTTTTCCATAAACTAAATTGAAATGTAAGTTCCTATTGAAGCTTTAAGAGTAATACGATCAGCCCATAATGCAAATATTAAAGACTTGTGGCAATTATTTTGATTTTGATCAATGGTCCTTTTAATGATTTTGATGAGATTTTTGTTAGTAGATTCAGCTAAACCATTACCTAATGGATAATAATTTGTTGAATATTTCAATTTAAAATCTATTTTGATTGCAAATTCCATTATACTATTTCCAGAAAAATAAGATGCATTGTTGAAGATAAGAGCATTAGGTACACCAAACCTAGTAATGATGAATTGATCGATGAAATCAATAATTGCATCAGAATTGGCTACCTTTAGAGGAATTTCTTCTACTCACTTTGTGAAGTAATCTATTGTTGTAAGGATTTATTTTTGTTGTTTGGAAGAGTAAGGTACTATCTCACCAATGATGTCAAGCCCCCATTGCTCAATGTTTACTAGTTGCAAAGGAAAAGTTGGCTTCCTTTGTCTTCCACTAGCAGTTTAACAAATTTTGCACTTCCTCACATAATAATGTGTATCTTTGAAAAGGGTAGGCCAATAATATCCAACATGGATGATTTTGTGAGCTGTGGTATCACCTCCAAAATGACTTCCTGCTGGTCCATCATGTAATTCCTGCAATACCTTTTTTGCTTCAGTCTTTTCAAGACATCTTAATAGGATTGAATCATAATTATTTCTGAATAACAGATCATCAATGATTTCATATTTAGTAGCCTTCAATATTAAAGCACGTTTGTTCTTATAGCTGAGATTAGAAGGAGCATACCCATTTTTTAAGTAGAATATCAGATCAGCATATTGAGATTCAGAATCTGTAACACTTATCTCACTTACTTGAACAACATTATCTGGATCTTTATTTTTTGGTATGTTATGAGCTCTTGCTAATAATCTGCAAAAACCTTGACCTCTAACAATATTGGCTAGCTTAATATCAATATCATATTCTTGCAAAGCTATCACCCAATTAGCTCTCTTTTCTCCTACTTCCTTTTGAATTAATAATTGTCTCATTGCAGAGAATGGGACAATAATTTTTGTGTGTCTTTAGAAGAAAATGTCTAAAATGTTCGATTTACTTAAACACAGTGAAGACTTGTTTTTCTACATCGGAATAATTCAGCTTAGCTCCTTATATATTCGAGCTGAAGAAATAAATTGGTGATTCTACTTGTTGATCATTGAGTTGTGTTAAAATAGCAGCATAGGATGTTTCGGTGGCCAAAGTATACATAATAAAATCTTTAGAAAAATTAGGAGTATTCAATGCAGGTGCATTAATGAGTGCCTTTTTGATTGCATCAAAGGCTTCTTTCTCTTTATACCCCCATTTGAATACTGAATTTTTCTGAATCATATTCTGCATAGGTAAAACAATTTGAGAAAAATTCGGAATGAATTTTTTTAAAAAATTAAACTGCCCTAAAAATGATTGCATGGATTTTTTGTTATGAGGTAAAGAAATATCTGAAATTTCTTTAACTCTGTTTGGCTCGATATATATACCATATTTTGACACAAAAAACCCTAAGAGTTTTCCTTCATTGAGAGCAAAGAAGGATTTCTTTGGGTTTAAAGAAATACCAAACCTTCTACATCTTTCAAATATTCGTTTTAGATCATGTAGATGATTGGATCTCTTCTTTGAATATACTGTTATGTCATAAAGATAAATAACAACTAATCTATTAATCATACCCTTAAATTCTATGTCCATGGCTCTTTGGAAAGTAGCTCCTACATTTATTAAACCAAAAGGCATTTTCTGATAAGCATAGGTTCCCCATTTGGTTCTGAAAGTAGTTTTCAACCTATCATCTAGATGTAATAATATTTGATTATAGCCTGAAAATCCATCAAAGAAGGACATGAGTTCAGAACCAACTACCTTTTGGAGTATTTGCTCCATAGTTGGCAATGGAAAATTATCTTTTTGACATGCCTTGTTTAAATTTCTGAAATCAATACAGATTATAATATCACCATTCTTTTTCCTGACAGGTACCATGTTGGAAACCCAATTAGAATGCCTTACAGGAAAAATGATTTTGGCTTTCAAAAGTTTGTTGAGTTCTATTTTGATTTGACTTTGAAGATTTGGATGAATCTTTCTTAACTTCTATTGAACAGGATTAACATCAGACAACATTGGAATTGTGTGTTGAATAACCGAAGTATCATAAGTTTTTAAGTCTTCATAATTCCAAGCAAAGACATTTTTATACCTATTCAGAAGTTTGATGAAAGCATATCTTTCCTCTGGAGTTAAATTGAGTCCTAGATTAACATTTTAAGGTTTAGAGTCAGAGCCAAGATTTACTAATTCAAACTTCAAAGTAGAACTTTGAAGTTTCGCATTAGTAACTTTCTTGAATCTATCTTTAATATCATATAGATCCTCAAGTTTAACAACAGATTTAGGAATAGGATTTTCATTACTTTTTGAAGTAATTTGCAGATCATGACAATTTAAGCAATAATTTGTTCATCATAGGATTTTTCTGAAGTCAAGAAATTCAATATATCTTCATCGTGGTAAAATACTCTCCAGTTTGTGATATTATCGGGAACAGATGGGCGAAAAATCAATTCTACTGAAAATATATTAGGACTGTAATCTTTAGCAGGAAGGAGTTTGGATGCAACATTAGCTAACAAATCAGCTGATGTGTTTTGATTTCTAGGAATAGAAGAGATATTAAATGCTAGAAATTGAGTGGTAAGGTCTCGCACTAGGGTTTGATAATGTTTGAGATGTCCTAAAAGACAATGGATGGTATTCCTTACTTGTCTTATGAAAATTTAGGAATAACCATATACTTTCAAGTATTTTACATTTAACCCTATAGCTTTATAAAGCCCTTGGATCAAGGCTTCATATTCTTCAGTATTGTTTGTGCACTCAAATTCTAATCTACATGATAGCATGGTTTTCTCTCTATTTGGATCAATTAAAATGCATCATGCTCCTGCTCCATCACTAGATTTTGATCCATCAAAATATAATGACCAAAATAAAGACTTATCTATAGGTTTATCTACAGATGTATTAGAAACATTAACAATTCTAGAAGAATCAGATTGCGAAATTTTTTTAATTTGCGAAACAAAAGTATTTACAGAAAAGGGTGATTGTGGTGTAGTGAAATTCCCAAGGAATGACTCAGCAGAATAACCTCCAAGGATATTGTTGTTGAAAGCTACAGGTTCATTTGGTTGTTCAAATTTAGTTACAGTGTGTGTCATGTGTTTTTCTCGCTTGATTTTGATTTGATTTGGTTTCCCTTTGTAGGGAAGCCACATATGTGAATAATTAGTTACGATATAACCATTAAGATTTGTAGACCAATTCCTTCTCAAGACTAATCCATAGAATTCAGGAATATCTGCAACTAGAATATCAATTCTTTGAACAATCCTAGGATCGGAAGCTAGTCTAATGGTAACTGAATTGATTTCTCCTACAACTTGTACTTTAGAGAGATCCAATTGTACAATGTGAACTGTAGACTTTTGTGGTTCAATATTCAATTTTGTACAAACTAAATTAGGCATTGTATTAAAGGATGCTCCAGAATCTATCAAACAATTATGCAAATTCCTGTTGTAGATTTCATAAGTCAACAGAAAAGGAGGTGTATGATAATTTGATATTTCTCCAATAAGAATAGTATCTGTGGCATCTACCTTGTCTGGTGGCTTATTATTCCCTTTAGCTACTTTGGTAACTACACCACTTGGTAGAGGAGCAATAGGTGTAGCATTTAATTTTTTTAATAGCAGCTTTTGTTGATGTTTAAGTTTGCTGAGTTCATGTAAATAAATGTTCACTCTAGTATTTTTCATGTCTTCAACAATGTTATAATCCATAGGATCTGATACCACCAAAGTTTTAGATGTTGATGTAGGAGGATTAGAAGATGATGGCTAATTCTGAGTGGGTAAGGGAGAATTTTTCTTTGCAGGAGATTTGTCTTTGGTACTTGGAGTTGTAGTTTTCTTCTTAGGAACAGATGGAACAGGTTCTGATGTAGATTTTCTCCTTGTACTTATAGGCATAGCTTCTTGTTCCATTTCATTATCCGAGTTAGGGAGAATGAAATCCCAAATTACGTGTAATTCAATTATTTCTTCTCTTTCTTCTTATTCATTTGATACTGGAGGAGTATCTTCTTCTTCTTCGTCTTCTTATTTTGCATTGGAGATTGAATTGGGAGGTTTAGATTTAGCTTGATTTCTCTTGAAATTTCTGAATGGTCTCTTTGTAGAAGTCTCTGCTACTTGCTTTTTAATCTCAATCATCTCATTAGACATAGTTTTAAGAACTTTCTGTAAGCCTTCTATGTCATATGGATCTCTTGGTGTCTTCTTCTTTGAATCGTCCTTAAAGCTGACTTTCTTGGATTTTCTTTCTTCAATGGCATTTTTCTTATCCAAAGCAATAATCCTTTTTTCCACTGCAATTGATTCTTTCATGTTCTCAGCCAAAGTCGGTTTAGCTACTCTATCAACAAAAATTGCTACGTTTGAAGGCAAGGTAGTGATAATCCATTCACTTCTAACCTTCTCACTAGGCTTTGATGTTGTAGGGATCTTATTCAAGAGTTTATTGAATCGGTAATTAAATTATTTGATGGGTTATTTAGGCTCAGTCTTTAAATTGGAGAGATCATTGATTAGGGTAGCTATTGATCTATCATCTCCATACATGGTCAAAAATTTCTCTTGGAAAATATCCGAACTTGTGATAGAATCTAAAGGTAATGAAAAATACCAGGATCCTGCTTCCCCTTGCAAAGTATAAGGAAATAACCTAACCACAACATCTTCATGTTCTACTGCATTCAAATTTACAGCAAGCATAAAGTTATTTATGTGTTCTTTAGCTTGTATGTTCATGTCAGGACTGAACTTTGGAAGACATTTTCTAGGATTATCTGGTAAATCATGGAAGGGTGCAGGCATATTCACAGCTCCTGGATTAGTCCATGGTCTTTGTGCCATTATTTTGATGATGATTGAATAACTAGAAGTGACAACTGGTGTATGAGTAATAACAGTTGAAGTACTAGAGGAGACAATTGGTGCTTGGACAGATGTTGTTTGAGTAGATGATGATGATGAGACAACTGGACTTTTCTGAGTTGGGGCTTGGGAAATAGATGATTGAATTTGCGATGAAGAACTAATATCACTCTTTATTTCCGATGGGGTTCTTCTTGTTTTAACTCTACTAGGTAAAATAAATTCCTTTGGAGGAATACCAAGTTTTTCACTTTGTGACCTAGTGAGAAGTCTAGAAGAAACAAATTGTGAGGTAACACTACCTTCAGATATTTTAGACTATTCTAATAATAATGAGAATCCTTGAAGTTTATGAACTAAAGCTTCAACTTCAGGAGACTCAGGAGGTTGATTTTTTGATTGAATTGAGACTTTGGTAGTGGGTGTTTGAATACTCTTATCAATTTCTTCTCTAGTGATTTGAGATGTGGAAGAAATTGAAGAAGGTGATGAGGGTAAGTTACTCTTAGAATGGCCTATAGATTTGGATTTATCTTCCATTCATAGCTTATTCCCTCCTTCTAGCACCAAAAATGTTGAAGCCTCGAAAATCGTTGCTTCAAACATTGGGGGATAACCACCCGGTCGGGACCTTAGGACAACTCCTTTCCATTTGGTGTGGTGGCTCCGACTGGATTGATAGGACTAGTTTCCTAATAAATTAAATGGGTTGGTGATGGAATTATTGAATGGGAAATGGGACTAAATAACTTAAACAATCTATCTAATCTAATCTATAACTGATAAATAATTCTAAAACTAACCCAGGTCTCAAATATGAATATAACTTTAAAATTGTTCAACTAAACCAATAACCATGAAAATGTATTATAATTTAATTGAAATATGTAGTAACAAATAAAGATAAATCTGTTTAAGAAATTAAAAAGAGTTATAATAACACATGGCATTCATCATTTTATATATCATTTGCATATACTGTAAAAGATAAATATTTCTACACACTCAGAAATGATATGTATAAAGAAATATTGTAAAACAAGTACATATAAATGATAGCAAATTTTTGAAGAGAATATCTCATAACATAAAAAAATTAACAGTGAATAGATAGAAATACCATATCCATTTTGATACTTTTCCGATGCAATTCGATATCCAAATCCAACAACTTCAATGTAAAACAGACTCCAAGATATATAAATGCATCTTAAAGGAAATTTTCCATAGAACCACCAGATGTGATCCTTTATAAAAAATATAAGAGTAAATGGAGTACAGAAATGTAATCTCCAAGTCAAAATATTACAAATTTAAGACCCCTTTCTAAATGCATGAAAGGGGTTTAAATAGGTACTTAATAAAACAAAATAACTAAAACTGTTCCTACAATCTATCTAATCAGAAATCTAGAAACAGAATTGCAATCTTGAAGTGAAACCGATTCATTGATTATCTCCTGCGCTTAATGTGCCCAGATGGCAGATTTTGAGCATATCTTTCACTTCTGTTGGATGACTTAGCCTTGAATGTAGCTGCCTAGTATATGTAGCATCAGAGAATTCAGGAATGATACATTGAATGACACTTGAAAGGAATTTGATGGCCATTTGCTGACTGTGTGGCTTGATCAGATAAGTCCACATAATATCCCATGAAATTCCTTGAAGTTTTCTAATCTATTGATTCTTATTGATTATCTCTTCCTTCCACCTGGAATATGCTTCTTTTAATTTTTGTAATTTTCCTTGGGTACAATCTGAGATCAAATTAGTGGCGTACAAGCTATCATTAACCAATTGTGTTGTATTATTAATCAAACTTTTAGCTCTTGATATGGGTATTTCTGATTTCATCAATTGTTGTTCCCATTCCGCAAATAAAATTTCCTTGTGTCTCTCCTCAATTCTGGGAAGACTAGCTTTTCTTCCTTTCTTTGTATCCTGCCATGAAAGGAATTCATAAATTTTATCATCAACATCATCAATTTCTTGCCTGAGAGTGACTACTTCATCTATCAAAGATGATGTTATTTCGCACAAGGGCTCAACTTGTTCCAAATTTAAACAAAATTCATTTAACTGCTGAGATAGCAGTTTGTTTATTTCAAGAGCTTCAGTTTTGAATTGAGCTAACTTAGGATAATCCTTGAACTTGTCCAATGCTGATTGGAATATTTTCTCTTGTTCAATCTTTGCATTTTTCTCATTTTGCAGAAGATCTTGTAACTTTTCTACCTCTTGACTTAACTGCTGCTGTTTGTTCAAGGCTTGCTCATAAATCTTCTTATTTTCAATGCTAAGCTACTCTTCTAGCTATTTAGATCTGAGCTCCTGATATTGCAATTGATTTTCCAGCTGAACAATCTTTTGTTGATTCTCTGTGGCCTATTCTTCCAACATAGCTATCTGTAAGTATTTTTGTTTCATCAACTGGGAGACTTCAGAAGCTATATCTATAGTTGAAGCACTATAGGCACCTGCGTATTGATATAATTTGGTGAGAGCCTCCGATGGATTCACCTCAGCATTTTTATAAACAATATTCATAAATTCCACTTGTGATGTTGAAAGTGGGTCCTGTTCAGTCCTTCTCCTCTTCCTCTGTTTTCTAACAGCATCCCCATGCTTAGGACTATAAAAGACATATAGAGGGGGAATATCTTCTACTTTCAACATAATTTCACCTGTAGGATGTTCAGAAATAACTTCTATACCTTGATCTTCCAGAACATTAACTTGGGGATTATTTTGTTGTCCTATTTACTGGGCAAATTGTTCCTATTGGCTCAGCAAATGGGGAGAAACTATAAGTTCAGCAGATTCCACTACTTTTTCAGTAGTTTATTAACTTCCAAGTTGAGAATCTGAATTATTTCTCATATCTCTTTTTACTGCTTGTATAATAGGTTTTTTTCCTGTGTCCCCTTTCTCAATATGCACATTCGATCTCAGTACCTGTGCTTTCCTTTCTTGTCTGAGCTGTAGATTGTTGATCAATATGTACATTGAGTTTACCATTATTATTCTCTTTCTGCACAACAAGATTAGTTCCTATGACTTCCTTTTGTGTCTGTACATTGGCCCCGTTGGTAAATGTTTCTTTAGCTGCTTTATCAGATGCATCTTCTTTTTCCTTTTGCTGTATTTCAGACTCTTGCACAGGAATTCGTAATTGATCTCTTCAAATTCATCTCTTCAGCTTGAAATTTATACTTGGCTAAGTTATAGACTTGGGAAAAATTATCAACAGAAACAAACAAATCATTAAACTCATCCAGTTCATGCTCAAATCGAGCAATTGAAACTGAAGTAGTAAAATCAAATGCCACCTTCTATGGGTCATATTTTCTTCCTGGGACTGTTGAGAGCTTAAGATCTCTGATTTTGATCACCTCTTTTTTATCATGTGTGAATTTATTAAGAGTAAAATCTCCACAATTAAATGGAAAGGTAGGCCACATCAATTTCTTGTTATTCTTTAAAGTCCTGGACATACCTTCTACTGTTAACTGATAGGAAATCTCTTGTGCCAAAAGTTTATCGAGAATATAAAATGGTAAAATATGGAGTTCTACAATGCTCCCAAAAATTCTGACATAGGTAAACTTCTCTTCCCCAAACCAGTCACCAATCTTAGATAAATTACACTTAGCTTTTTCAGAAAGCCTGGGAGGAAATCGATCAAAAATAGTTTGATAAATAGGGATTAGGAAACCATGAAAAAATATATAAACATGGTTTTTGAAATTCCCCTTACACAAGAAATTATGGTAAATATGGATATGAACGGGTTCTTTGGGGGTCCATTTCCAACCAAGAATAGGAAATTCAGAGTTAAAACAAAGGACATCTAGAATATAAGCACAAAAGTAAAACGGGGTTGTGTTTTTAGTGTTCTCATCCCTTCTATACTCAAGAATTATATTGGCTATCTTATTTGAAAGGATGACAGCGCAGTCCATGATTTCGAAGTTTACAACAGAATGAATTAAAGGCACCATTTGTATTGAAAACCTAGCTGAATTATCATTCCCAAACAGTCGGCACATCATTGCGGTGGCATAATAGTATGGAGGTGAAAGGGACTCCACAGAGTACATACCTAATGCTTCATTTTTGTGCTTCTCTGGAGCTCTTCTCCACTCTCTGATTGGCTCCGACTGATTTTCATTATTTGTAGCAAATTCCTTTATGAAGGCTTTGTTATAGATTTTTTGTGGGTCCGGAAGGTGGTACATTTCTTTAATATCCTCTACTTTAAATGAACCAAATGTTATCCCAGCAGCTGAAACAAACGTTTTGTTCTGGATGGTGACATTATCTATCACCCACCGGATCACATCATAGTAGGGAAAAATGTTTGCCAGAGCTGCAATTCGATGCAGGGAATGAATTCGCAAGTGCTTGAAGAGAAGTTTCTGAATCAAAATCTAAATCATCCTTGTCAGGAACTGTTGCCTTTGCCACAATGACCTTAGGTTTTTCCCTTTCAATGAGGTTATATACCTCTTCCCAAGATAGTTTTCCAAGACCTTGGCATTATGTGTCTGTAACCAGCTTAATTCTTGGTAGTTTCTCTTTAGGTACCATGGTGAACATAGGGGTGTTTGCAGCGACAGTGGCCTTTTATTTCCTCAATCTCTTAGATATTTCTTTGTCTGGTGTCATTTCTCTTGCTCGGCGAATGAAAGGATTAGTTGTTCTGGAGTTCTGCAACAGAGAAAATATTTCAGACATGGTGAAAATGCAATAAAGAGAACATCTATACAAAAGGATTTATTCGTTGTCTTCAATTTATTAACTCTGTGTTAAAACTTAAATGCCTTCTATACAAGTCACACTCACACATTCAAAACAAAATCAATCATGATTATTCATTTGATTTTATATTAATGGTAAACATACAATCAGAGACCGGGGTTTTTGAAATAAGAATATAAAGTTTCCCTTTTGAATTCTTGCAATTGCGATGAATAAATATTGCATGCGCAATGTAAAAAAAAAAAAAAAGACTAAGTATTGATCGCATTAGGGATTTTCAAAGGGATAACAAATAACATATTATGATTTCCGCCGATTTACGATTGTGATTACAGTGGGGTCCATCGCATCGGAGATTTCGTATCATGAGTGATTATTATGTTTGTTCCTCTGAAATGCGATTGCGATCAATCGCATCGCGTCAGAGTTTTGCAAATTTCTGAAAGAAGAGTTTGCATTTTAGTTTTGCGATTTGTGATTACAATAGAGCCCATCACATCGGAGTTTTATAAAATAGGGGCATATTACTCTTCCGAAATGCGATTGCGATCAATCGCATCGCATCAGAGTTTCATAAAACAAATGTGAAAACTTTTAACCTTTGCGATTTGCGATTTGCGATTGATTCAATCGCATCGGAGTTTTTGAAAAACAAATATACAACTTAAAGATATCTGCGGTTTTCGATTGCGATTACTTTATCACATTGGACTTTGTTCCAATTGAATACTTTTAGTTATTACGTTAATGTGAAAAGTCTTTATATCTTATCGGATCGGAATTTTTCAATGTTGCATTTTGTTTATATACACTTGCTATTAAAGATATGAAATATATGCCCTTTTAACAATGAACCTTTATTGTTTTATTTCAAAATGATCAGATTTCCTCTAAGTCTTTTATTCCTATCTAAAAGGAAAGAAAGGGGACCTATTTCTAAATGAAATTTATTCTAAAAATTTGAAATGGGGAGGGTTGTTGTACCGTACAACACCTCCTAGTAAACCTTGCATAAGAAGAAATGTTGACATTTTTCAAGGAGAATGACTCAAATAGCCACCAGACATAGGACTTCCCTTGAAGATGCAGCGTTGCTACCTTCATGCCTTCTTCTTCTGAGACTAGATGTAGCTACAAATATGTGTCAAGCTGCCGTACCCAAGATTGGGCTGAGCTCTTAAGTGATCAATCAAAAACAGGTAGAGAAAATCTACCAAAAGTGGGCTGTATGCACCCTCTCCTTCTTCTATAGTTGTAGGATCTCCTTTCTTCTTTAAAATGACAAAACTTTGGGAAACTGAGATTTTCTTTGAATCTATTTGACTAAGATTCATAATCTTGGAGATATTCACTAAGAGTTTCCTCTTTTGGTGTTCCTTCTCCTCCTTCTTCCTTTGACAAGAAGGTGGGCATATTACAGCGTTGTAGATCAAGTTGTGTGGCTGAATGCTCACACACATAATAAGAAGTACTAGGGCTCATTTGATGTGAGAATATCCTTGAGGGATTTTCATGTATTTCCCTCCTCATTCCCTAGATTTCTTCCTTCAGCTCATTAATATCTTGAGAAAGAGCGTTAGGAAACTCTTCTCTTTTAATCCTTCCAGATAAATGGGTTTCACCCTTATTCTCTTTGTCCTCTGTGTAATATTTATTCTATATTATTCTTTGGTACCTCTCCTCTCTATTAGTGAGAGGTTCTTCTCCTTCTGGAGGCATATTGGCTCTGCAAGAAAAGCACAGGTTGTGCCAAGAAAGATGCACTGATACCAGAATAATATCCCAAAATGGGAAAGCACATCAAAGCCTGATGGAATAACGCTCTCTCCACAAATTGGTGCAATAAAATGAGTTTTAAACTCCTGTATCCCTTATATCAGTGGATCTAATGTCTAAATCCAAAAGGAGAGAAAAAACAAATCAAACTGGGTGAGGTAAACAGACCTCCTACCACATAGTATGGCTGAAAAACACCCAAAGAATGGGGTTGTAGTCATGCACAACAATACTGCTTCAGAAATAATGCAGTTCCACTGAGTTAAAATAAGAGATCAATATGGAGGCTCCAAAATTACATGTACATTAGTAAAAAAGATCTATAATGTGGCCCATACAATGTACAAGAGAAAAATAGAAGATTTACATGAAGAAACCCTCAAGATTGAGGTGCTGCAACAACATAATGTGATTGCAAAGCTTGAAAGCGTTATTTTATGGGTTGAAGTAGCTGTATATTACATTTCGTATCTAGAACATATCTGTGTACAAAATATTATATCTATATCATATTTGTACACTAGATGAGTTCCTCTACAGATTCCCCTTAGGGTTTTGAGTAAAACATGAGAGTACAAGAGTAGATTTGAGATCTAGAATTACAGATCTGTAGCAATATTTAGGAATTCTACAGTAAAAAAAATCATAATTAAATCAGATCTGAATGGTACATGGATAAGAAATCTAATCCATGGATCACCACAGTGAAAGGGAGAATCCTATCACCAGATATCTCTCCTCCAAAATGTAGTCAAAACACCCTAAAACTGAGTACTTGCAAATAACGCAGTTATGGAAGGAAAACTATGCTGTAGCCTCTAGCACTGGTTTGGCCTGATTCCAAGATCTCAAAATGCAGCTCCAAAGATCCAGAATCCTCTTTACAATGGGATAGAAGACTTCCCACTGAAAAGGGCCTCTATATTTGCCTAGACTTGAGCAGATCTAGCTTCCACTTGCTGCAGCTTACAAAGACAACCAAATCCTCATCAAGATCTGAGTTGTAGTTGGAAGATGGAGCTTGGCCAACTTCCGGATAGTGGACAAGATGTAAAAAGACTCCTCCAAGAGCTGCTCTAGGAAGGAGGTGGGTTTCCCAACCAGGAACACCCAAGTGCTAAACAACACTATTCTCAGCTAAACATCTAGAGAATGAGGGATTTCTAAACAGAAAATACCTTCATAAATATCAAATGATCAACCCTCTCCTTGGTGTCCTCCTCTTTCTTTTATAATGTGGAGATCTTGCAAAACCCTAAACCATCTTGATGAATTAGCTTCATTCACATGAGTGGCCTCCAATATGGACTGTGCTGTGCCTCTAGGAGATACATTGCATCTATACAACACTGTTGATTTGGTCCTGTTGACCCAGTCAATTGATCTAGCCTCTTTCCCACTTAAGTGTGTTTATGAAAATAGCTCGGATTTAGCTTTTTTCACATTGAGCATTGATTTATTTTGTTGTTTAGGAGTTTTATTGATCCTCCTTCACAATTTTATTCATGAGACAGAAAAGAAAAAAAAAATTGTATATTCCCATTAGCTTGACTAATTGGGAATATTATAGAGATGCATCTCAATGCACCTTTTCAACACTTTTCCCAAATTGGAGATAGAATCATGGAAGTCATCCCCATAGGGTTTGAAATCATCCATATAGATTTCAATCGATTCATGGACTAGCTCAGAGAAAATGCTCATGATAACTCTTTGGAAGGTATCTAGGGCATTGCACAACCCAAAGGGTAGGACTCTGCAAGCGAAGGTACCCTAAGGGAAGGTGAAAGTAGTCATGTCCTGGTCTTCAGGGCTTATTTGGATCTGGTTATACCCACTAAACCCATATAATAATTAAAAGAACTTATTTCCTCCTAGGCCATCCAGGACTTGGTATTTAAATGGAAAAGGGAAATGGTCCTTCTTGGTGGCTTTGTTAAGTTCCTGATAATCAACACAGATTCACCATTTTCCATTCTTCTTCGGGACTAGGACAAGAGGAGATACCCACTCACTGCATGATATAGGATAAATGAAACCTGCATCAAACATTTTCTACAATTATTCCTTGAATATGTCCTTTAGAGTTGGGTTCATCCTTCTTTTGGGTTGTCACGCAGGCTTGCATACTTCCTTAATGTAAATATGATGTTTACATACTCAAGGATGCACCCCTTTCATGTCCTTGTAATCCCAAGAAAATGCATCTAGGTTCTATTTTAGAAGCTAGCATAGCTACTTTTATTTTTCATCTAAGAGGTTTGAGTTGATTTTCAGAGATCTGGATGGGCTAAAATTTACAACCTTGCTGTTTTTAGAGGTTGAATCGACTAAGTGCAATTCCATCCAAGGTTGGCTTTCAGATTCTTTGACTGGGTTTTCAAGAAGGACTGTTAGTGGGGAACTGATTTAGAATGACATGGTCGATGAGTTCATGTTCATAAAGTTTCCCCCCTCTGAGAACAACATCTATGGTACAAATGGGGGTAGTGTTATATACCTCATATTCTTCATCCTCCAACAATATAGGTAGATCATGATCAATAAAAGGATGGGCTGGAGGATATAATACCAATTGTTTAGACAAGGGTGCATTCTTAATAGTCATGTTTCTCGCCTGACAGCTAATATAAGCATAAATAGTGGCTAACCAAGGTCTCCCTAATATGAGAGGATATCCATTGAAATTGGTTTTTGGCTGCAAAACCAAGAAATCTGCAAGATACTCCCAAGAGTCAATTGAAACCATAGCATCCTCAAAAATTCTTTCCATAGTTACTGCCGACTGATATGCAAGTTGCAGATATTTTGTGGTTTTCCTCAAAGTCCCTTGGAGGTTGAGTTTAAACATAGTTTCCTTGGTCATGAAATTGATGGAAGCCCTAAGATCAATCAGAGTATTGGGGACTATGACACCATCTATGTGCACATCTACAATAGGACTACCAGGGTCCAGGTACTTTGGAAATATAACCCTTCCCAACATTAATTCATACAGTTTTCCTACTACATTGATGGTGGGGGTATATTTCTTCTTTCTCCTAGGTTTCTTGAAGAATTTTTCCTTGATGAGCCTATTTTAAATAGGGGCATCCTTAATGGCTTGGAAAAGTAGTATATTTACACCAAAAAAATTCAGTTCTCCCAGAATTTCAGTCTCCTCTAGGGTGTGCTGGGTGGACGTGATAAAGCGCTCTGGAAAAGGAGGTTGTTGGATCTAAGTGTTACTTTCTTCCTGTTCCTCCTCAACCTCTACGTGTGGATATGGAGGGTGGTTGTCTAGGATTACTCTTCCCAACCTAAGATTAATCTCCTGTATCGTCATAACATAAGTTGGATAGGATGTCTCTCCACTATAAACCTGTTGTGCATGTCTGTTGTTCGAGTTCGGATTGGGCTATGTAGGTATTTGGGGCAGCTTGGGTGGAGAAACATGAGTAAGCTAAGGTTGAGTTTGGGATGGAGGCATTAGAGTAGGTGGTTGATTATGTTGAGGCCTCCACCCTTGGGATGGATTGTTCCACTGTGGTTTTTGAGGAACATACTGCTGAAATGGTTGGTTCATAGGCTGAGGATGATATGGAGGGTTGTAATGCCAAATAGGATGTGTAGGCCAGGATGGAGGAGTGGGGGTGTACCAATATTGCATGAGTGAATTCTGATTATTGTGATATTAAGAGTAACATGCACCTTGCATACCCTACTGATATGACCTAGGGCCTTGAGGCCTTCTTTTTTTGATGAAACATAGTTGCTTTGGTCCTACTTCCCCACCTTGATATAAAATTTGAGTCCAGGTAAGGAGGGGCACCTGTCTATGGCATGATTCTCCTCACAGACTAAGCAATCCTTTATGATATTTAGTGGACATTCATTTCTGGGGTGTTTTTTGGTACATCTAGGGAAAAATATAGCCAAGGAACTTGCAAAGCAAAGGTGTGCAACATGTCACTCTTGAAGTCCTCCAACGTATTTCCATTCTCATTTTTGATGCAGATGGAAGAGGAAGGGGTATTGGTTGTACTTTGGCCAGCTTTGCTTTTCTTCCTAGCTACCCTAGAATGGTTCTTGAAGACAGTTTTGATTGTTTCATAGGGAAATTGATAGATATCTCCTACTAATAACATATTAAGGGTTTCTATCACCTCCTCCCTGATCCCTCAGAGAAGTAATATTTTAAGTGATCTGGGATCAGGAATACAATTGGCTCTTTTATTGTTTAAATGGAACCTCTCTTCATAGCCTTCTAAGGATTCATCAGACCCTACAGTCATCTTGATTATCTCATTTTTAGTTTCCTTGGACCTATAGTAGTCCCTATACTTTTTGTTGAAGGCTTATTGCATATGTTCCTAGGTAGTGATGTTTTTCCTAGGTAGAACCATGAACCAGTGCAAGGTTTCATCCTTAATGATATATGGGAACAACTTTAGCTTTTGATCATATGAGGCATAGTCATATGTCCTACAAACAATAACAAATTCAAACATGAATGTGTCGGGATCCTTTGAGGTAATTCCATGAAAGTGTATAAGGAATGAGTGTTTAATGTTTTTCATTCTATTTTCCCCATCTGCCTCTCTAATGGGAAAGGCTCCCCCGGCTTCAGTGTCAGCCATGGTTAAGATAGGTGAAGCAGGTTCCTATGGTGAAACAAGATCTTCTTATTCCCCAATAGGTTCTTCAAAATTTTCAAAAGGCTCACCTATGGTCTGTTCAACCTCACAGCCACCTAAGAAGAGTGAAGGGTGACTATGTGGTGATGTGCGGGTTTTAGGTAAAAATATTTTTTAAGTATCCCTACTCCTATGAGGCATGAAAATCTGATTTTTTTGTATTTTTCAATATTTTTGAAACAACATGTAAAAGGAAAGCATAAAAGAATTCTAAAACAAACTCAAAGCATCTACTAGACACCTCCCCGACAACGGCGGAAAAAAGTGGTGAGCCCTGGTATTTGCAACTCCCAAAGGCTGCCCTTCTTTATTTTATCAACACGGGGTTCATACAAACTTGGAGGTGAAAGTGTTATATACACAACACATGAATTCTATTCATGTCATCCTCTTCTAATCTTTACGAAAGGGTGCTACTTCTAGGGTTTCTAGATGAAGTCTGTCACACTTCTGAATTTACGCCTAGGGCTACAAATGATTCAAAGACATGGCGCTATCAGCACTTACAGAACTACACTACAACAAGAAAGTACATATAACTACTCTGCAATGAAATAAATCTACACATTAAGCTATGATAAGAAATGAAAGCAAACTAGGAATCTTTCATGAAGTAAATTGTTGAATTGAAATTGCATAAAGGAAACTAACCTAATCACACTTTTATGGGCCAAATAGATAAACACACTCTTCTCACTCTATGTTCTATCTATCTTTATTTTAATCATGCAACTAATCATGACCTAACTATGGATGTAAATGTGTTTTTTTGCAGCTAGGAGAAGAAAGTGCTAAGGTGGCTTATGGCAGGCTTGAACACATGGGTACAAGGTTGAATGTGTATGGGCGGTTTTGGCATGTCTATAGGATTTTGATGGTGCTTTATAGGCTTAAGGAAGGGCCCACTAGTGCTGCCTCAAGTGATGCTACATGTTTCTTGCAGTGCTACAAGAATGTCCTGAATTTCTACAGGAAATAGTCTAAGGGAAATTTGAGGCCACAAATGGGTGTGAAAATGGTAGGGAAGGTGGATTGAAAGTGTTTTTAGATGAGTGGAAGGTTACCCACCCATTTTCCAAGCTAAAAACCTCTTGGAAGGTCTTTCTTGCACCCCTAGGGTTTGCTCACGGTGTAGGGATGAAAAATTTGAAATTAGAGTTGATCACGATTTTGATGAACAGATAGTTGATGAAGGGTGAGAGATGAATTTAGAGGTGCTAGTGAAGTTATCCTTAGCTGTGATACCTAAACCTGAAAGAAAACTACCTGTTCATGCAATAAATATGGACAAATTCATGATAAAGACAATGGAAAAGATGACTTTAATTTGAAAATAAAATCTATTTTAACCTACAAAGAGAGATATAACATAGCATTCTAAACATATCCATGGAAATACATCAACCTAGCTTATTCATTCCAAGAAATCCTAAACTAAAAAACATTTTTTTTCCTATGGGGAAGGTCTACCCTCCTCAAGCTCCAACAAAATACAAATGGAAGCAAACTACAAACAATGAATGAAAATGCAAGAAAACTAGCTAGATACTCACAAGAAAAATTAGCTAAAATGACATGAAATTAAAGAATTATTACATAAGAGAGACTAAGGCACATGTATTGGGTAGTAACCCACAGGCCTAGCCCTCTAAAACTAGATCAATGAAGCACAATCTTAATACTCATTTTATTGCAAAAGATAGTCTCTTTACATCCACTTGAAAGTCTTAAAAACTTATTACTAGAGAAAAGAGCCTAATAGATTTCTCAAAAGTTTGAATCCTAATGAGCTCTTACTCATCCCAATTTAACCTAAAGGGTAGCTACCATCAACTCCCTAGAAATTAGGTGATGAGTCCATAGACTGTAAGTGAAGTGTAGCTTTGGTGCACTTGATCTTGAATTTACTTGGCTGCCTTTGATTTCGAGTTGTTCGAGGGAATCTTAAGGATCCCTTGGCTACCTTTGGGAGTTGAGGGTGGACAATCCTCCTAGAATCTCTCCTTCATGTCTAATCCGAGTCTTAATGACAAAAACTTCACCAAAAGTGCAATATCTTCAT
>CM076580.1:692823059-692917631 GCA_034641835.2 Pinus albicaulis
CCACAAACCACAGTTTGAAGACCATAGGATAGCGAAGGCTACGATAGTATAAATAGATAGATAATTGGGTCTAGTAAGTAAGAAATTAAGAATATTGATGCTACGTGTGAACTGTTAAGATCTATTTGGGTTGTTTTGGGTAAGGAATCTTGTTGGTTGTGTGCGCAGAGATCCTCAGTTCTGTTGTGTGCGGACCCCGCTAGGCTATGTGCATGGGTTGTGTTTGGGTTGTAAGTGGATATTTGATATTAATGAATGCAAAGTATCATTGAAGTATCTGTGTGTTATCTGAATTGGTTGTGTTTACTGCAGAAGCACATATGTGATATTTATTTAAGCTGCGAATGTATCTGTGTATAGGAATTGGCATGAGTATATCTGTGATCTAAAATTAGATGCAATTCTAATGCTCTGTGATAGTATTTGGTAATGTGCACGTGGATGTGAATGTACTAATTAGATTTGATAGCTTTGTTATGGTTATATGCTGGTTACACTATTAAAAGATATGTGAATAGACTCATTCTGTGCGAACCTAATAAGCTGCAACCTAGATCTACCTTGTATTACCTACTCTCTCCTAGGGTGTGGAATCATGGCTCCAACACCCTCCCATACTACTTTGGGTGAGACCTTAGCCTGTGAAAGTAGGTAATTTCCAAAAGGGCCAGTAGTATAGGGGTTTATTAGCAAACCTTAACCTTCGAACCTGGGTTAGGACCCCTCAAGCCAAAAAATGGTTCCGTTGTCGGGACCAGGAGAATTTTGAGAGAGATATCGGGTAATGCCATGAGGTCATTGGTGACTTGAGAGGGTGGAAATTGAAGAGTGGCTTGAAAGACAGATTCAATAATTTGTATAAAGGAGAATCGCAGCACGAAGCAGACAATTGAGAAGTGGAAGAACAAGTACATATTCACCGAAGTCTATGAGATTTTATTTGTAACCTTTTCGCACGAGCTACATGAGTGGTTTTCGAGGCTCGTAGAATTCCAGACATGTTGGAAGGACGATCAGGTTACGCGGTGGACACCAAATTGATTCAACGACTGGAGAAGACTGACAATACAATCACCCATACGGTAGATCACTGGGTGGATAGCATGCTGGGAGGATTTGTGATATAATTCGCAGTTGATCATTTCATATCCTATTCTAAGGCAGAGAAGAGGTTCTTTAAAGGTTTTTGGGGTAAGTTCTTGAAAACATTGCCATTATTAATCAAAATATTACTGTGTGAAAAGGGTGTTCTGTGCAGCCACACCAAATGAATGTACTCTAATTAGAGCGAGAGTACCACACGAAGTGGTAAGTACTAATGAACCAATCGATAAGGGGATAGATCCATATATATTCCACTAAGAGAGTCAGTTGTGAATGAAGAAAATATCCCTTCAACTACACCACCTTCATGCTAGCATAAGGGTAAGAACTCACCCACACCTCCACCACCACTAGAAGAAGATATGGCCACACACATGAAGCTACCCAGATTCAAGGGTGTAGGAGATGAAGATATGGAGCGATTTTGGTTTGTAGAAGAATCGATATGGACTGCGCAGAATGTGTCTACTGATGCTGTAAAGAGAGCGCAAGTATCCCTCGCCTTTGAAGGAAGGGCCTTGGACTGGTATATGGGATATGTAGGAAAACATGTGGATCCATCTATTCAGGATATTAAGACAGATTTAAAATGGTAGTTCCGAAAGCCTAAGGAAGCTCATCAATGGTTAAATATGGTTATCAGAGATGGCACTAGTACATTTGGGGGAAATTTCGACACTTGGTTCCGACGCTTTTGACCAAATGTCAGAAATTTCCTCAAATGTTTTCAATCCTGCCCGAAACTCTCACTATACCGACATTTAGAGAAAAGTGTCGCAATACCGAAAATTAGACAAAGTGTTGCAATTGCGACGTTTGGAGGAAGACGTCGCAAGTGCGACACTATGCCCCAAAGCGTCGCTATTGCGACAACTGCCTCCAAATGTCACAAGTGCGACACAATGTATAAGTGTCGCAATTGCGACGTTTGGAGGCAGCCATCGCAATAGCGACGCTTTGGCCGCCATCGGTATAACGACACTTATATGTGCGCTACATAAAAATTATTTTATTAAAAACTACGACACTTATATGCGCGCTACATAAAAATGATTTTATTAAAAACTACATTAACGTCTGATATCATTCGCGCATTCACCCTCAGCTCTTGCAGAATATCATTCGCCCTCAGCTCTTGCAGAATAGCATTCGACCTCAGCTCTTGTAGAACAGCATTCGCCCTTAGCATTCGCCCTCAGCTCTTGCAGAATAGAATTCGCCCTGCATTCGCCCTCAGTGTTCGCCCTCAACTCTTGCAGAACAACATTCACCCTCAGCTCTTGCAAAACAACATTCACCCTCAGCTCTTGCAGAACAACATTCGCCCTCAGCTCTTGCAAAATGGTAAGTTCTTACTGTAGCCCCTTCCTCCTATAGTAGGGTTGACTCTATTTGGGTTTTTTTGGTCAATTCCATTGGATTGTGTTAGGCTATAGGGTTCTCTCTAGATGTCTTCCAATGTTCTTTTGGATGAGTTTCAAAGAGGATGTGTAAGATGTGTTTGTGCTTGCATGAATTTGACTCCACCAGTTTCATGAAGTTTAAGCTATGGATTTTAGTTCGACAAACTTATCAATCTCAACACCCAGTAACGAATTGCCCTTGGTCTGATCTATATTGAAGGTGAAGTGAAAAGTGGTAGAGAATGGGAGATCAAAATTCATCAACTTTATCACAAGGGTAGTACTCCAAATCGAAAGTGATGAGCTTTAGTTCTCTAGATTTGGGGATTTTCTGATGACATACCAAAGGTCACATCCATACAACCATATCAAGGTCAATGTTGAGATCATTCTCATATAGATATAGGTCACTGATATATAGGGTTAATATCATCATCACTATCCATGGAAACCGAATTGTTACAAAATCTGTGATTGTGGTTGGCTCATTTATAATTATTACCCATTTACAGTAGAGCACAAAAACACTAAATATGGCCCAAGCAGAGCCTTTACAATAGGCAATGGAATTACAGCTGCTTCATCAATAACCAATAGCTCCACTTGAGAAAACTTTTCATAATCTTGGGGATGGATATACTACAGAGGAAACAATTGTAGTTATCATTTGTGCTCCAATATATTAATATACTTTTTACGTTGAACTGAATAAAGGGAAACAAGCAAATTCTAGCCATCATACAATGCTTTGACATAAGATTTTTGAGTGACATACTTGAAAAAAAGAACTCATCCATTGATATTTATAATCATTTGAGCTATTCAAGTTAAACACAATGTCAAGAATCAAGATTCAATACCCTCTATTATCCTCATCACCCAATACAAGATTTAAATTTTTCCCAAATAAACGCTTATTAATTTGGCAGCCATTATTTCTCCCTGCTTTAAAAACCCTACATTTAAATGAAAACAAGCATTGCATTTCAACTACAAAAATATATTAGTGTTCAAATGTACATGTGTGCATCAATTGTGTAGGGTATTTCTTTTCCACTTTCACATTATCCAAGAATGTGTGCAGTATAGTTCATATTTTTTGTGATTTAGATTATCTTGAAAAAGGAAAGGTAAATTATTTTCCATGGAAAAAGAAGGTTTTCCCTTTTTACTATTGGAAATGGTACAACAAAGTTCCATTTCTACCCAAAACTCCTATGAAACAGGAACCAAATAAAGGCCATGTCCTCAATGGACATCATTTGGCTTTGAAAATGGCCATTGCACCGTGTTGTTTCTTATATTACATCACGATAGCTTCTTAGGTCATTTCTTGTTTCTTGAGATGAAAAACAACCAAAGAAATTGTGAAGATCCTTTCAAGAAATAAATGACCATTTCTCAATCATATCTCAACTATTTTTTATTTTATTCAATGGTTTCTTACTTTGAGAGAAATTTGACACTTTTATAAGGAATATAACATAAAAACAAAAAATGGGAAGGAATTGATGAAGTAGATGACCTTTAGTTGTTGTCAATTAAGAATTGATAATACACGATGCATGTTTTGTACTACAAACTAGATTCCTTCCTGGAGTTAGGACACAGAGTATTGAATCAAAGTTGTAGTTTCTAACTTCTTGTATTGGTTCATCAATCTTGAAATTCAGACATTGCATGTCTTCATTGCTTCATGTTTGAATAATTTGCATCATATTGTACAATAGGAAATTATGAATTATGATTATTATTACTTTATGGATCTGTTAAGTTACTTTTAAGTTTGCATGGTTTAGTGTGAAATTATTCTTGTGTGCCCCTAGGCCCAGGTGAAGGAATGCCAAGGACTGAGAACCCTAGTTTTTAAATGGTATTGTTTCTTATACCCAAAAACCCTCAACATCACTTCTTATTAGTTCTTAACAATAGTGTTGTAAACAATTTGAGAATTGATATAGCAAAATCTCGCACTTCTCAAGATAAAGTCCTAAAGCTAAAGTGTGATACCATGTGTAATTCAATAGCCCCATTGTCACCTCACCAACCTCTTTTCACTTCGGGCTAGCTCTCCTCCAAATCAAGGGGGGTTCTCCCTAGTAGATGTTAGGGATCTAATGCCCCAACCAAAACAAGTCAAGAGCCCCCTAACTCTCTATGTTTACTTCTATCAATCAAAATATTGAACAATAGGGTCAGACATGCATCCTGAAGATAAAATTGCCAGGGTATTTTTGGGTAATTTCAAAGGGAAAGTCCCCAAACACATATAATCAAGGAATTATAACATTATTTCAAACATCAAATATCAACAAAATCGTTTAAAGGATATTGAAAGGAAAAAGGTGATGGAATATAGAAAGTGCCTTACTTAAATGCTCTAAGGATTTTTCAATAGTTGCTTCAAAAGCTTCACTTCAAGGCCCTTCAAGATCGTTTCCAACAATGCTATACCATTAGCTTCAACAATGTTGCTCCAAAAATTTCCTTAAGGTCTTCACAACAAGTTTACTAGAAGTTGCTCCAACAATATATTCAATAAGGTCTTCATTGTCAACTCATCTCTTGTTTGGGTGCCTTAATGTGCAATGACATGTTTCCAGGACTGAATTCAATGCAAGGCATATTTGAAACTCTAGCTCTGTCTTTTGGTGTCTTATTAAAAATTATTTCAGTTTTAATTTTGTGTTTTCAAGTTAGATATTGTTTTCAAGTTTTTACATTTATAATTTTATTGCAATGTGGCAGACTGATCAGGGCAGTACAGGAACAACCCCGAGACGGGATGATCGCGAAAAGAGGTCAGTGGAAGAACATGTAAAGTGCCAGCATTGCTCTATCTTCAGGTATTTTAGTTATTTACATAATTGAAATAATATTAATTTTGTTCAAATATGTAGACACCTAGCCATGGTACACCTAATGATTCCCTCTTTGAGGAAGAGCTTTCTTCATCCTTATCTCCAACGCTCTTGTTGAAAAAAAAGGCACGAGATGCAAGGTCGTAATTTAATACTTTGATAGACGCGCCTAAAACACCTGAAACAGAAGAGAGGATAAAACAACTTATGACCTAGCTAGAAACATATCAGGTAATAATAAAAAGTCAAAAGGATATTTTTTTTGTTCTGCGTGAGATGAATTGTGATAGTTTGATTTTTAATTTTTACATTGACTAAACTAACAAATAGTTCTTTTGTATGTAGCGTTTTCTGGCACTTGCTGAACCCGGTGTTGGTGGTAGTGGGACACAAGGGCAAGAGATTTCCCAGCAACCCTCTCATACACCTTCTACTCCTTTAGGTGCCAGCCAAGAAACACACCCAGCCAACAGCTGAACATGTTGGCAGTGATGAGGCTGATATGGCCAACTACATTATTGCGTTTCCTGGAGCTACACGTGTCAGCTCCACAGGGACCATTAATGACACGTTTTTGGTGAACGATGAAGGTGTCCCTATAAATCACGTACAACTTCCAGGTAAATTTTAATATTTTAACTATTTCATGTACTCTATCTAAAACATATTTATCATGATTTTTATTTTTAAATTAATGATAATATCTTTTTTTTCTGTGTAGGAAACAATGAGTTCTACAGGTTTTTGGAGAGCCATGTGTTGGTAATTTTTGGCCCAACCATACACACAAGGTGGAATTCCCAGAATTCCAACCTGAAAAAAGAACTTCTAGATTATCTAGAAGCCCTTTTTGGGGTCGGCACATTTGACAGAACAGCGGTGGCTCGGGTAGCCGGCAAATATTTGAAATATACCAGGGACACCTATAGGACACAATTGCAATTTAACCCTAGATACGAGCATCCTCTCACAGTTCCAGAGAGTGAGTGGAGAGCACTCATCCATGACGGAAAAGAGAAAAGGGCAAAGAAAGAAGGAAAAATTCCAACTGGACCCGCAAGGTAAATTAAAACTTTAATTCAATAGCTTTAATTTTCTCTATGTCTAAAATAAAAGTGTGCTACGTCATATCTGACTTTAATCTTTTGATGCTAGGTTTCCTGACACCTCAAAGGCAACCAAAGCTAGGATTGAAAAAAAGGGCCATCACAAGCTAGGCCAGGGCGGCTACTTGAAATTGGCCGTAAGAATTGTAATTAAGTAGCTAAACATCTTATAATTAATTGTATCGCCTTCCAACGTTTTTGTAATCCTATCAAATATGATTAAAAATACACAATCATATGTAATGTAGGGTGATGACTTCGGAATAGAAACTACAGAGGAAGATAAAAATATCGCTTTCCATTTTTGTTATTAAGCCGTAGTTGAACGTCACAGAAGCTTGGGGCAGGTCCCAAGATCCAGAATGCCTGATAAGGTAAAACATTAACCTTTCAATATGTTTTTTTTTGTCCATAAATTTAATGTCTAACAACTTTGTTTAAATCAGGGGAGAAACACTACCGACGAGGCAAATAACCCAGTTTTAGAGCCAGATGTAGATGCTCCTCACGTGCAACCTGATCATTGTAGTGGGGACCAGGCCGACAATGCTACTATCAGTGAGGGCCGTGACAGTAATTAATTTCCACTTATAATTTTTTCTAATTATACCTTGATGGTTGTCCTTATAAAGTTTTTTGTTTAAATGACAGAGAATGTTTCCCTTGAGGATCTTACCACCAGAGAGGAAGACAGGGCAACAGTCTCAACAACGACAACTGGTGCACTAGGTAAATAATCTCATTGCAATTTTTTTTATTAATATTACCGAACTAGTTCAATGATATTTAAAAACTGACAATTAAAATTTAATATTATCTGTTTTTGTAGGCGATGCCCCATCACTGGATGAGACCAGACATTGTGACTACGCAACTAGGTCAGCAGTGCGGGTCAAAAGGCACGAAACAGGAGCAGAGCATGATGATATTGATGATGTAATTAGGAGCTTTAGAAATAGGAAGAAGAAAAAGAAAATTTGATGATGTAAAATATTGTATTATTATAAGACAAACGTTACCATACTTGGAACGTTTTTTGCTTTATATAAAAAACTCATTTATCATAATATTTTTATGTCAAGCATTAATTTCAATGTTTCCTTGCGTACTTTTTGTTGAATTGTTTTTTTATTAGTTATTGAATATTTTTTTTTATGCTCATGAAAGTAAAAAATGAAATATAGATTGGGTATTGGGGAATTGAGAGTGATGTGAGGGGGGGGTAGGGGCCATAAGAGCTTCCACCTTCACGTGGTTGGCCCTGTTTAGTAGAGAATAATTTATTGGAGAGATTTAATCTTGGAGCAAACCTCCCTCGATCCAGCGTAGCAACAAAAAAGTCACTGTTGACTTAGTTGCTACTCTTTCAGATCGTGGGAGGCTTGTTCCAAGTTCATGCGACTCCAATAAATTGTTCTTGAAACGAAGAGGAGCTTATTCATGTATGTTTTGACATTTTCAACATATTTTCTAACATTATCATAAGAATGCATCTTAGAGTAAAAAATACTACATCAATTACTTGTATTTATTGTATAGATAATGATGGATTTTGATTGACTTGGCAGTGCAGGTACAAATCCTCTTGCATCATGAGCAATACAACTTATCAACCAGGGTCATGTCTAGGATATTTTTTCTTGTGCGTTTGACCAGGTTCGTAATGTCACATTTTGTAAGTTCCTTTACAGTTCATAATTCAATATTAAGCTTGTTCATGATTATTATCTAGGTTTTTTGTATGTGTTTTTTCATCTATTTGATTGTAAACAACTCTGCATGTTTCCTGTTGTTCACTATGATTTATCCCATTACCACTCCCAGGATGAATCCAACTTTATTGTTACATAGGTTACTTTATTGTTACTATGATTTCTCCATTTACGATTTCATAGGTTACATCATGTAAAGTTGTCAATCTCAGGTTGGTGATGAGCTTTAGTTCTCCAGATTTGGGGCTTTCCTGATATTTTCTCCCTCATGTCATTCCTGCATCACCTCGTTGTTTGAGCATGCCAATTTTCTACCACTTGTACCAATTGGCACATGTCAATCTCTGAGTGGTGTCACATTTCACCTATTTTCGGCCCACTTGACCACCTGAAAAAACTCAAATCCACACACCATGTGTCTTTATCATGGAGTGCCACATGTCCTAGATATTTAGGATGATAGGCATTCTGTTATGAAAGAGATCAATTTTTTTTTCGTCAACACTTCTTATCTAGGCACGACACCTGTTACTTGTTTAATCTCACAGTTACAGTCTCTCGGGTTACCTTCTAGGTTTGATATACCACTGGTTTTTGGTATATTTACATGGAATCGGTCTGAAAATACCAGCAACAATCCACACACCTGCAACCGTTGACAGGCCCGTTGTTTTAGTAGCTGCATTTCCGCAGCTGCCAATACACCTGCCATTTTAGTTGCTGCATTTCGGCAGCTGCCAATACACCTGCCATTTCATTCTCCTGGACTCTGTGTATGCATATTTTTCATGTAATTTTATCACGAAGTTGGATGCAGTGCTTTGACATGCCTTTGAATATTTTTGCAGGTTAGAAGACATTTCAGGCCAGAGCTATTGAATAGACTTGATGAGATAGTTTTATTTGATCCTCTTTCTCGTGATGAGCTTAGAAAATTTTCTAGACTACATATGAAAGATGTAGAAATTCGTCTTACAGAGAGAGGTGTTGCTTTAGGGGTTACAGATGCTGCTCTGGATCTTTTTCTTCAGGAAGCCTATGATCCTGTAAGTAATCACTTTGTTTTTCTTTCTTTCTTATTCAGAGTCTATCTTGCCAGGGGATGTGCCCGTTATGGTTTTTTATGAGACCGTTGTCAATTTCATCACCGTCCCTCATAATATGTTTGATTGTGTTTATAAATAATAAACAATTATTACACCAAATAATAAACAATTAACTGTACTATGAGTAATATGATATCTTGAAATAATTCTCATTATAATTTCATAACCTCTGCTCTCACTTGGTGGTGTCTATATCACTAAGTGTGTCTTCTTTAAAATTATAGTTACAGCAGATAATGAACAATCAACTGCACTGTGAGTGATATCTTGTAATAATTCTTATTATAATTTCCTAACCTCTACTCTCACTAGGTGTCTATATCACTAGGTGTATCTATTTTAAAATTATAGTTTCAATGGTAGATAAATTTTTATCTTAAAATTATAGCTCTCATGGTCATACCTTGTGATTGATAATGCAGTTTGAAGAAGCTTTGGCTTTGACTAATATAGTCTCAGGAACCTCTGAGAATACAAAGGTTGTGATTGATTACGGGGCACTAACTATATTTGTGGAACTTCTTACCTCTGGGAATGATAATGTTCAAGAATAGGTAGCACGTTTATTTTAGAGGCATAAAATTATTCTTCCCAACTATCTTTATATGTTTGTAATTTTGGAATTTGATTTAAAAAACTAGTACCCAACTTTGAGTTCAACTGGTGTTCGTGTAAGGCTGTTTGGGCTTTCAGAAATATTGCTGGAAACTCTGCAACATTTAAGGATCTTGCCCTCAGTCATGGAGCTCTGAGGAAGGTGCTTGCCCAGTTGAATGATACTGCCAGAATTTCAATGATAAGAAATGCTACATGGGCTCTGTCAAATTTTTGCCGTGACGTGAACCCCAACCACTATTCGAACAGGTAAGAAGAATACATTTTCTGCCTCTTCTTCTTAGTTCGCAGATATTGTGGATTTTTTTTATAGATCTTGGTGCTTGGTATATTTGGACGTAATATGGACCTAGGCGCTTGCTCATTACAATGAATTTGTCATCAGGTTTTAGAAAATGCTCAGAAATTTGGGTTTCACAAGGGGATTACCCTTGCTTGCAATTATCGATTATCAATCACATTCAAAAAAATTATTTCGTAGCATTTCCGAGCTCTTTGTAGGTGAATTTCCGAGGCAATTTCACAATATCTAAACTGAATTTGTCTGTCCTTTTCAATACTCTGTGCTTGTAACAGAACCAGACAAACAATCTAGTGGCCAATGCAACAACAACAACACCTCCTATTGCAATGCATGTAATTCACCCTCTTTGCACTCATGAATGACTATGGCACCCTCTTTTGTGAATAGGTACTGGAGCTGAAGGTACTGGTTTCCATTAGGATCGTGGAATTCAACATCCAAAACAGTATCAAATTCCACTGCAATAGTATTCCCCGGCGAGGGCAACAGTTCATTGAGACCTATTGGACTCATCACCCCAAAATAGCCTCCGGGGCTACCTAGAGTGTAATCATCTGGAGCAATAACAAATGCTGATCCATCCCCAATTGAAACAAGAATAGGTCCCACATTGGTTACAAAAAACGAGAAACACATTTTGAAAGAAGAAGAAACTTTTGTATTAGGGTCCAAAAATCTAACTGGTCTATTGTACAATGCCCTACCTGCACTTCAAATTGGTACTCCCAACTCCATGCTAAGGCTCACTGTGCCATTCTTCAGATGAGCATCTTAACCTGAAGTTTGATTCCAAAAAACCCAAGTCCCCTGTTCTATGCCCAAGACCTCTGTTACAACGTGATGTTTCTATTTCCCAACCTGAGTTATCTTCCTATGGATTGAATATCTCACAATACAATCATTCATTTCCTAAATGTCTACACCATGAATCATGATAAGTAAAGTGAAACAGATGTTAAATAGATCAAGGTCTTTATTTGTTCCCACAATATAGAATTTCCATAGTAATCCACTTTTAATGTTGTCCTTGCAAAGTTTATCACCTCTATCTAACCAGAATATCTCCAAACTGATGCAGCAAATAATCAGAAATTATTTTTCTTTAGTATAGAAACTATTGGTGATTATGTATTTTGTATAGTTCTGACACCCTGAGAGCATGGTTGATTTTTTTATCTATATGTGAAATGACCAAACATTCAGCGTAAGGATATGGAAGGTTTAAGGTTTAAGGAAACCTTGTATATTGCACGGTAATTCTCTATATCATTCTCATCATTTTTTGGATTTCTCTTTTATACTGCGTTTCTACAATGTTGTCTTTATGACAAGTTTTTAATAAGACTTAGAATGCAAATTTATAGATTAAAGGCCATTTTGCACTTCTAGATTAATTTATGCATTAGGCTGAAATAAATTAGGAATAAATCCATAGATTCTGGTTTTTGGAAAGATATCTGTCAAATCATTGCTTAAAATAAACTTATATATTGACCAAGTTCTTGCTAACTGTGAACTAGCACACAGCCTACAATAAGCAGATTACTATGATTTATTTTAAGTGACTTTGATAGAAAAGTCTTAATTGAAGTTATTGAGGACATATCAAGTAGTGTGAAGCAATCCTCTGATTATAAACAAATGGTGAGTTACAACAGTGGTTATAATCATTCGGCTGTGTATATTAACATCTGGTATTGTTATTCTTAGCATTAAAACTAAATTTTCCTTTTGAATATCATATACATGAGTTAATCTCTTTTTCTTCATTATTTAAACCACATTCTCGATCTCGAATTGCACTTTCAGAAAATAGAATTTTTTTTTTCTGGTAATAGAGTTAATATACCATTTCTGAGGTGCAGATATCTCTTCAAGCTGAGTTCTATTGTCTATTTTTTTATAACAGCTTAACTAAAATCCGATGAATAAATTGCAATTTTTGTTTCTGGTAATAGATTTAATATACCATTTCTAAGGTGCAGAGATCTCTTCAAGCCGAGTTCTACTGTCTATTTTTTTATAATAGATTAACTAAAATCTGATGAATATTTCATGTCCGTGAGCATATTTAGAATTTTCTTCAAAAATATGGCTTGGAAGGCTTTGGAATTTCCCTGGTACAGACTCTGTAAAGCTCACCTAATGCATTATACCAACATTACTGTTCAAGAGGCAGTCTTACAAAGTTGTACGGCTTATTCATTTAACCTTTTCGTAAGGCATCAACCTAAAGGGTAACCCTGACTGATGTGTTTCTCCCTTTTCTTTCGTTAAACATATCTATAAATGCCTAGGGGATATTTTTTACATTGTTCTGCAATTTTTATTTCATTCCCTTGTTTAGCAGACAATGAAAAATTGAACATGTTGAATCTATAATATATTATCCTCAAAGGTCATTGACTACATGTATGCCAGATTCATTAGCATTTTGGTTAGACTTTTGTTGTTTAGGTCATTGAGTAAATCATTGTGTTGTGATACTTCACAACCCTCCGTTTGTTCTAGGTAATATAACATGTTAAGTCATGGGATGTAAGTGTTTTTGTTTTGGCAGTTAGTGGCAAGCCAATAGTTTCCAATTTTCATAGAATTCACTGGTGGAGTTTTTGGCGTGGAGATGTCATTATAAATACTCATCTTCACGATATGCTTTGATAAACAGAACTTGTATTTGATTTGAGGATGGAAACATATTACTTTTTATATCTACTTAGCTCATGTCATCCTCGTTGATTTCTTTTGTTCCTATTTCTGTTGTCTCATTTAGGAGGTCCTTTTGCTCATATCTCTCTCATATGTAGTGTATCCAAGGTGGGTGATCAGGTTTGATCAACCTAAATCTTTCATTTTCTGTCACATTCTTTTATCTTCTCCTTAATATTTCCTTCTGTGCTCTTATTTTCATAAAATTCAAATCCATTCGTCATTGTTATAAAACAACACAAAAAAAAGTTGAAAATGCATTCTTAGTTTTTGTTCTGCCTTTCTTTTTCGTTCTATGTTTTTTGTTCTCCTGTTACACATATCTAATGCCTTTCAGGTGTCAACCAATACTCATGTAACCCTCTTACATCTTTACAGTGATTTCATAGCGAAGCAATGGTGCTATGCTATTTGTTGATTGGGCTTCAAACAAGTTGTTATCCTAATAATTAATGTGTAAGTTGTGGCACTCTTCTGGGTTAGCTAATGACGGTTCATTCCTTGGCAGATATCGCTTTCTTTGTAGGTTTCTGGGGATATACAAGACCGTGGTTGTGATTTTGATCATATTAATTTTTTTGAGAGACAGATACAGACCTGAGGAAGGCACCTTTTCAACATTTTTCTCAGTCAGGCGTGGTTTAAAGAGAATGGCCCATTGCTTTTTTGCCTACAAGACTGTGACAGTGGTTTTGACAATATTTACATCTTTGAGACTATGATACAAACCTGTGGAAGGCATATTTTCAGCATGTTGCTCAAGCATGGTTCAAAGAAAATGGTCTATTTTTTTATTTTCCTTGCACAAAGAAAATATGCCAAGCACTACCGTGATCTTGTAGAATCCTGCATTTGAATTTGGGAGTCACTTGAACCTGTTGTGGAAGAAGTTTAGGTTACAGACCAAGTTTAGAGTTGTTTTAGGTTTCCCACCTGATAAATATTTAAATATATTTAAATTTGGATATGTTTAAGATATTTTATTTGTTATATTGGAAGTCTAAAGTTGTAGATGGATTATATCTGACTTTTCAATTGAGGGCATTCTTTCTAAAATTCCAAATTTGACAGTTTTTGAATGGCTTTCTTGTTATTTCTTTCATAATTTATTTTTTTGAAGTATCTCCTTATTTGAATAGTGTATATGGAAATTCAGAGTTTCCCTTAATATTTCTTTCACATTATTCTACCCCTACCCAATTGTATAGGTGTTGCATAATTTCTGTTGGTTTCTTAAAAGGAAATGGAAAATTTTTAGGTTTATGTTCAGGACACTGTTCCGATTCATCATCACTGACGTAATCTTGAACAGTGTCACCCACATGTTCTCGCATGTGTTGACCTTCTGTTGACTTGCTATTGCAATGTCATTTTCTAATTGTGTAGTGTTCGATATTTTATTTGTCCAGTGAACATGGCATGCATTGAATTTTCTCATAATGACATTACTCTACATGCCGAGTTTCATATCCCCTCGAGATTCCTAAAGTAGCCTTATGTGCAGATATTAGTGTTGGTTTATCAAAACTGGGCAATTGATTTTCTTTATATTAACAATAATCCCCGATTTGAATTTGTAGCACTAATATTGGGTATCTTGGTTTATCATGCCTCAAACTTTAGTGATGTTAATCAACACAAGCTTCAGTTTGTGACACCCAATATCAATTCCATTTATAGAGGCTTGAGAGGGATTGACAACCATTTCTGTATCCTTCTACTCAAATAGTTCAATGAGCCTCACTAATGTGAGCTCAAGTAATGTTATTGCCTCCTTTCGGTGTTCCCTTGCACCTCCTAGTGCAATTGCTAGTAATAAACTTTACAACTACATTCTGAAACAGGCTCACAGCCCTTTTCTTTTATATGAAATGCATATATTAAAAACATAACAAAACTATGCAAATAACAAATCTATTAAAATGCTCCTGGGGTCCACAATATAAATGCTTTCATATATATATGAAATATATATATATATATAACATATATACATCGCATTGAAAAAAAAATATTACCAAAACCAGTGTGGGACCTTAACAAACAATAAAACTATTTCGCCATGTGTTATATGAAATAAAATATATAACAAAACCTTTGTCAAAACTTCAAACGAACCCTTTAGCCGTGGAGCCCGCCGGACTTCAAACGGCGATAAACCATAATTCAAACCAAATTCGCGTTCCAAAATAGCCTGCTAACGTCGGCCAATTTTGTGACGCGAAAACCAAATGATTCCGCCCTAATCTTTTTCGGGTCTGAATTTGGGCTGGCGTACGGAGAGAGAGTTGTGACGCGAATTTCTTATCAAATTAGCCCTAATATTTTTCGGGTCCGAATTTCCATTGCGTGAGCGGCCCAAACAAAGATCCGCTCCAATCAATTTCTGCCATGTGTCCTCAATAAAAAGTTTCCCTTTTCCCGGATGCGGGTGCATTTGATGGCATTTAAGGCGATGGGACATGGATGTGGCGATTTCATATCAATCGCATTAAGTTTTAACGTTGGTCAATCAGTCAATATTTAAGTTCCAAGGTTTTCACATCAAATCGCATTAAGTTTTAACGTTGTTCAAGATCAAACCTCCACTCCTGTTAGCGATTTCGCATGCTCTAATATGATCCGGCCTTCGGTTCTCATCAATGAGAGATTAATTATGACAGGCATTCTTCGATGCCATTGCAGTCAGGTCGATAAAATGGCATTTTGCTATGGTTTTTCAGACAAGCCGCAACCTTTGAATCACAGATTCTCTCTAGTTGCTGGGTTACACTGCCTTCTCACTGTGACGAGAAGGAGAAGTGGCCAGCTGAATTGCTGCTTAGACCTTGGTTCAAATCTGCATTTCTCTCGGTCTGGTGTGTGTCCTTCTTCCTCGATCTCTTGGAATCCTGCTTCTCCATCTAGTCTTGTGCCCACTGCTAAGACTGCACCCATGCCTCGCCTGTGTCAAAGGATGCGTTGCTGCAGGGGGAGCACTAGAGGTCAACCCCTGCGCACTCCCTCCAACCCCTCAACCAAGTCGTCTTTCGGCCAGTCTAGTGATTATTACGCAGGTCACTATCCAAACACTAGAAGTGGGCGGGGTCAGGTTCTAGGATCTGGCCACCGTATGGGTTCCCTTGCTCCTCATTTCCCCACCGCTTCACCTTCTCCCACAATTGGCACTGTGCTTTTTCGTTTAATTTCTCTCTGAACCGCCCATGAATCACAGCTTCAATCACCGTGGTTTTCCGTGAGGAGGCCCAAGTGGAGGAACAATGCACCCGTCTGGTGGGTCTAAGCTCAGAAAAAGCCAGCCAGCATTCGGGCCTTCAGGAGGGGAGCAGTGGTGTGAATGTGGAAATAGCACCTAGCGATCCTGGACCTTCCGAAAGATGGTGCCGAATTGTCGAGGAACCACCGGAGGAGTAGTTTGGTTAATTTGGTTTTCTTGCTTCGTGGCCCACTTAATTGGGCATGTTTTAGATTATATTACTATGCTGGACCTCTGTAATATTTTTGAATTTTGTAAACGTTCAAGACTGGTTTCCCCATATCAGGGCAGTCTTCTTTTTTGATTTTTTGATGACAAATTTTCCATAAGTCTGGGCATTGTTTTTGACTTCGGTCATGCTGTAATTTTATTCCCACTATTAATAGATTAACTTTACTTAGAAAAAAAAATGTTTCCCTGTTTCTATTTTAAACCTATTTTTTGAAATACAGAGTCCTGTTTATATGGTTGTCTATAGTCGAAGAGCTGCAGGGTGGTTTATTATATTAATATTTCACAGTCGAATTATGTTCATAACAATTGGAAAAAAAACATGTTGCCCTGTTTCTATTTTAAACCTGTTTTTTGAAATACAGAGCCATGTTTATATGATTGTTTATAGTCGAAGCGCTGTGGGGTGGTTTATTATATTAATATTTCACGTTCGAATTA
Source organism: Pinus albicaulis (assembly GCA_034641835.2). Taxonomy (NCBI): domain Eukaryota; kingdom Viridiplantae; phylum Streptophyta; class Pinopsida; order Pinales; family Pinaceae; genus Pinus; species Pinus albicaulis. The sequence continues at coordinate 692,839,908 of CM076580.1, forward strand.
TGTTTATAACAATTTGAAAAAAAAATGTTGCCCTGTTTCTATTTTAAACCTGTTTTTTGAAATACATAGCCATGTTTATATGGTCTACGTATTATACTTTTTCTCTGTATATCTACAGCAGCATTTTTGCTATGAACAGGGTAGATGCTGTAGTGGGCTACTAATGGAAACAAGCGAGCCTGAACCTTACATCTTGGATGCAACAAATGGTTACCAATTTTGGAATCAAGCGAGCCTGGGTTTTTGCAGATGGTTTTTATTTCCGGGAACAAGCGAGCCAGAACATACAATCAACCCTGGGTTTATACATATTTTTTCTCTATCATGGATGCTTTCTGTGTGAGGCGTATATCAACATTAAATGTCTCTGCACATTTCTTGTATCTGCTTTATGATACTATTTTATGTGTTGACATGTTATCACTCTACCTTTAAAACTAGCGATGCTGGTCTATGTTGCTGGTTTATTGATATGGTATGATGGTCTTTTTATATTTTGGACATATCACACTCCTCACATGATTAGCGTTTTTCTCTGTTCAAGGATTATGGGTACTTTAATTTGTATTTGGAACAATGGACGTCAATACTCTATCTATTGCTTTACTATTCTACATACTGTTATTTCACTTTCTTATAGATGCCCCAGGCATATTTGGATGCTTTCTCAGATTGTCGATAATCTCCATGTGGACCGTTACTGGGTTTTATATCATGTCCCTGTATGTGACATGGGGTATTTTTCTATCATTGTCTCGGGTGGGACTTCCACTTTTCTGGATGGATATTTGGGTTCCAATCTTCAGATGTGAAAATGTAATGACTTCATGGACTGTTTTTCTTCATATAATATATTCAAAACAACGTTTTTTCTCTTTTGAAAAAAAAATGATTGTTTATAGTCGAAGACCTGTGGGGTGGTTTATTATAGTAATATTTCACGGTCGAATTATGTTCATAACAATTGGAAAAAAAAAATGTTGCCCTGTTTCTATTTTAAACCTGTTTTTTGAAATACAGAGCCATGTTTATATGATTGTTTATAGTTGAAGCGCTGCGGGGTGGTTTATTATATTAATATTTCACGGTCATTGGAACGCCCACAATTCATAACAAATATTGGAGATTTACTGTCCTGTTTTAAAGTTTCATTTTTTTTTTTTTAAATGAACCCGCTGTCGGTATACTGACGCTTTGTAAGCGTTGGTCTTTCGACGTATTGAACGATTTCCGTCGGTCTTGTGACGTCCGTCGATATTGCGACAGTTCTTCCTGGGGTCGGTCTTACGACGCTTTTGGAATGCATCGGTATTGCGACGCCTATGGGACGCGTCGGTCTTGCGACACTTTTGCAATGCGTCGGTCTTGCGACACATTTGTACGGTGTCAGAATTTCGACAGCTTAAAAACGTCGGATTTGCGACAGTATAAAAACGTCGGAAGAGCGATGTTCAAAACGTCGGACCACATTTCGTCGGAATTGCGACAGTTTACAAATGTCGGAAGAGCGACGTTCAAAATGTTGGACCACGTTTCGTCGGAATTGCAACAGTTTACAAACATCGGAAGCGCGACGGTTTGGAAAATGTCAGAAGAGCGACGCTTGTTTGGAAGCGACGGAAAAAGTGTCGGTAGTGCGACACTTTGTCAGTGCGTTGGAATTGCGACGTTATGGCAAACCACGTTTTTCCCGTCCTTGAACTGTCGCTCTTGCGACGACTATGTGTCGGAATAGCGACGAAGTGGCCATCGGAAATTGCGCCAAATTTTCTAGTGTGGCTTGTCGAATGCATGTTTCTCAGAAATTTTGAGGTAATTGATCATAAAGTCCCTTATATTTTGAGAAATATAATCACACAATCAACATTACAAATGGTCAATTTTATGAACGTTAATAATTATCAACATTAATTTACATTTAATATTTTCCATGACCAACTACAGGTTATTCAAAGATAAGGTTATTTCGAGTGATAATGTCTTTCCCGGTAGCTGCGAAGAGGCGAATAAATTGTTGAAAATGTTGGGTGTTGAGTACATATCATATCGTGCATGTCCAAATGATTGTATTCTATATAGAGGAGAATATGCAGACAAAGAGATATGTCCGAAATCACGTGGTCTTCCTTTTAAGATATTGAGCTACATTCCTATAATCCCAAGGATTCAAAGACTCTTTCATTGCAAAGAATTAGCTATGTTGCAGGGATGGCATGCCTTACATAGAAGTGAGTTGGGAGTTATGCGAATCCCAACAGATTCAATAGTCATGACGCATATATAGGATACATGGCCCGAAAAATTCAAAGATGAAGTACAAAGTCTACAACTAAGCATAGCCATGGATGGCGTCAACCCATATTCCCTCTAGAACACCAACTATTCTATATGGCCTGTAGTAGTGATTAATAACAATATCCCCCCATGGTTTTCTGTGAAGAATGAACATCTTATGTTGGCTCTCATAGTTCCCGGTAGAAGACAATTAGAATTAGAATTAGATTTTTACATTTTTACATACAATTACAATTAAAATTAAAATTACAATCATTTCACAATACAATTACAATTTTACAAATTTTTTACATACAATTACTATTAAAATTACAATTACAGTTTTACAATTTTACATACAATTACAATTACAATCACGATGCATACAATTACCATTACAATTTTACAATTTTAATAAAATTGAATCATGGCAATACGTACAATTACAATTTTACAATACAATTGCAATTACAATTACAATTTTACAAATATTTTACGTACAATTACAATTACAATTTTACAATTTTACATACAATTACAATTAAACTTTCAATTTTAGTTACAATTACAATTTTACAATTTTACATACAATTACAATTACAATCACGATACATACAATTACAATTACAATTACACAATTTTACAAATACCAATACATAATATTTAATAAATATCATGGTTTAATATTAAAAATAAACATCATGATCATGATAACCATCGTACAAACATCACATTCTAAAATACACATTCAAATTCGCTAACATCATCGTGATCATGATCATCTAACAAAACACAAGCATTGTATAACATCATCACAACACAAACATCAAATATATATCTCATGTCAAATAACTGCTATCACATACACATCTATCTGCAAACACATTAAATGAACATATCTAACATGACCTAACAATATACCCATCATGATGGACACCAACATGTAAATTAAGTACATCAACATGAATATAAAATACATGCACCATATATATATATATATATACAATTGTAATATAACTGCATATAAATGTCAAATATCTGGTGGTACTACATCAATACTATAACTAGTACTAGTCGAGGCCTGCTTAGTCGATGGTGCAGCCTCATGCTCAGATGGATGATATGCCTGCTCCAAAGGTATCTGCTGATCAGATGGTGCAGTCTGCTCAGGAGGTGCTTGCTGATGAGTCGTCGATGGTGCAACCTTCTTAGTGGATGATGCCTGCATAGATGAACCTGCCTACTCAGGATCAGGTGTCTACTCAGGACTAGGTTCCTGCTGAGATGGTGCAGACTGCGCAGAAGATGCCTACTGATTAAGACTCGATGTTGGCTGCTCATCTCTGGCGTGAGGTGAAGGAGGAGGAGGTGGAGTACTAGAATGATGATCAGACCCCGCGTGATCATTACCATCAGATGAGCTTCTCTGTCGTGCATCTCCACAACACCTATCCCTCATAGCCGCTAGTACTCTGGAAGCTCCAATGATATGACACATAAGGGTCATCATATCGTGGGGCATGTCTCTCCAGAGCTCTATGAGCCTACGATCAACCTGGATCTCTCTGATCATAGCAGGGCATACTCCCTCATCAACCAGGAGTTGACACAGTCGATTACCCAACTCCATCCTGAATCGGATGTCTGCCCTACGTCGCATCCCTTCGGGTATCTACACCTGAGGACCAGGTCTGTCACCCTGCTTCGCCACCTCCACCGTCTCCTCGTCATGATATACACCCGGATGATCCGGTGGGGGTGGAATCATGTCCCCAATGAATGTGCCAATATCTACAAAATATATAGTACACAAAAATAATTAGAAAATTTCATTTAACAATTTAATAAAAGTTAAAGAACGTGTTAGAATAAATTTTATTGTAATTAATTAATTAAGGAATAAAATGAAACTATATTAATTTAAAGAAAACACTAATATTACCTCTTGCATTCAGTGGCTCATCCAATGTGAAGAGGATGTTGGTACACCCTCGGAAATCTAAACCGACATATGGACACGACACCATCACGAACGAGTGGTCATCAACACTGGCTAGCAACTCTAGTGCATCACTAGATATCTTGGCTGGATAGTCGGATAGGTCCCTCTTGGGCATCATCTGGCCCCCACATCTGCATTCGTACGTGCAACATTGACTTATGAGGTTGCCGAACAAAATTAGGCCTCGTCTCCGGAAACTTATAAAAAAATAAACAAAATAAATCTGAGGCACAAGGGAAGGTCAACCTCCCACGTGCCTGAGAATGAGATCTATCTAATGATATACAAAACTGTCACAAAAAAATGGCAGACCATCTCACAAGTAGTGGCATCTGGAATAAAGAATCAACATAAGATAAAAGTGGGAAACTAATGCGCTGCCCGTCACTAGTATAGTGTGCAATGGTAGTCAGTAGTAGTGAGAGACACCTCACCTCCTATGGACCAAACAAAGCAAGGTGTAACTGACCACTGGACACCTAAAATTTGTAGGAGAAATTATATCGTCCCTAATGTATCTCTGGGAGTATGCTAACTGAATCCCTGCTGCATAACCGATGGGGACATATAGGAACTAGGGAAAATCCTGCCCTCTCCTAGATAGGCCAGTAATAAAATAGATGTCCTTAATGGGCTCGTACCACTGGCTAGGACTGACCCGGAAAGCCTATCGGTGGGCATCCCACATGTAGATCAGTTGTCCCAATAACCCACTGTGACCCTCAGGGATGTAACCTCCTCGTAGAACTTGATGAGGCATACCTCCCTTAGGAGAAACTGGGTGGGTGTTGTAATAGGGTGAGGGTACAAAAGTCTCTCCCTCTCCCGTGCCTTCCACAACTGAATCATATTATAATGGTCCTCCATATTCTCTTTTTGTTCCCTTTTCTCTCTCCATTGACGTTGCTGAATGATTCACAGATTAAATACATTTTGTTTATTAAATGAGAAATGTATTTACAAATATATATATATATATATATATATATATATATATAGATATATATATATATAGATATATATATATATATATATATATATATAATTTTTATTGAAAAAAAAAAACACTCGCTGCGCTAAAAAAAAACAGTAACGCAGCGTTACCAGTGCGTACTTCTTTATCACGCACCGTGCACAATGCGCATGAAAAAAGTCAGTGTACCACGCAAACAAGAATTTTTTTGTGCGGTGCATTGACCAAAATATCTGCCTTGGGGCGGTTAGTTTGGTCAACACACCGCTCGACAACAGTACATAGTTAACGGTGCGGTCCTGTAAACGACCACACTGTTCATTATGTACTGCTGTCAGGCGGTGCATTGACCAAACTATCTGCTTCGGGGCAGTTAGTTTGGTCAACGCACCACCCGACAACCATACATAATTAACGGTGCGGCTCTGTAAACGATCGCACTGCTGTGTTATTTTTTAAAATTTTATTGGTGCGCATTTTCTTGATATCACACCGGAACCCGATGCGGTTTCTATTAACACCATAGTTTGGTCAACGCACCACCCGACAACCGTACATAATTAATGGTGCAGCTCTGTAAACGACCGCACTGCCATGTTATTTTTAAAAATTTTATCGGTGCGTGTTTTCTTGGTACCGCACCGGAACCCGATGCGGTTTCTGTTAACCCCGTAGTTTGGTCAATGCACCACCCGAAAACTGTACATAATTAACGATGCAGCTCTGTAAACGACCGCACTGCCGTGTTATTTTTAAAATTTTTATCTGTGCGCGTTTTTTCGGTACTGCACCGGAACCCGGTGCAGTTTCTGTTAACACCGTTTGCGATACTACCTGTAAATTTACAGGCAGCACCGCAAATGGTGCGACCTGAACGGCTCGAACGCACCACACATAATTTTTTTTTTTAAATGGTAAATTTTAAGTGAGTTTGACAAATTAATCTGCTAAAAGGTTTAGTTATTGAGAAACAAGTATATTACCTTACATTTTCGCGTCGAGGAAGCATCTTTGCCGAGGAATACAAAAAAACAAATTTGCCCACCGTTTTCGAAAATTCGAACTCCACATAGTGAGCAATGGACGACAACAATGCGGGCAATGGGAGAACCGATGGTAGGGTACCTCAAAGAAGACAAACTCACATCGATGCTTGATATCTCTAGAGCATTGAGCAAGAAAAAATGAGGTTTTTACGGCCGATAATTTTTTTAAAATTAACCCTTTTTCCGTGCACTTGATTTTGAGATGCATCAGGGGGTTTTATTAATGGCGCACCACACATCGTTACGGTGCACTGGATTACGAAGACAGACTGGGCCAGTTTGTACGTTGAGCACGGTGTCTCGGTGTTCCAATTGACAGTATGCATCGATGTGCTTTTCATAAAACACACTAGTGCGTGTTATGTTTAGAAATGCACCGCAAAAACAAATCTTTAAGAACCTCCACCCACCAACCTCCTCTAGTGACCTCCGTTATAAAGGGATATTTGAGCTATTTTTATAAGGGCTTCCTTAAAAACATCCACTAGAGGGTCTTTTCCTTGTAGTGAGTTGTGTATGCTTAAAAGATGATTCCTCATAGGGCACTAGGTAATATTACATCGGAGAGTGTCTTCACTGGCAGAAAGCTAAAAGTGAGTCATTTCAGGATCTTTGGCAGTTTGGCGTACTGCCATGTACCCGTAGAAAATATAAACAAGTTGGATCAGACCGCGGAAAAAGGATATTTGGTGGTATATAGTGAGAATTTTAAGGCATATAGAATCTACATTCCCGGCAGTAGGAAATTCATTGTACGACGGGATGTAAAGTTCATGGAGGACAAAGATCTTAGGCAAATCTGAGAAATTCCTTCCGAAAAGCAGTCAGAGGATGATCCATTGGTCCATCCACTTCAACTAGCACCAACTCTTCTCCAAGGCATAAGAATCTAGAAGTATCACTACAGGAAGATTTGTAGGAGGATCAAGTATATCCTCCCAATACCAGTGGAAGAATGAGCCAAGAATTACGACAGATACTAAGGGACACAGAGGAGTTCATTGGAGCTCCTAGAATCGATAAAAGGTAGCGTAGAAAACCAGGCAGATACCAATCTTTGGTAGCTAAGGTTGGAGAACCTTCTAGTTTTCATGAGGAAGTTCAACACCAAGTATGGGTAGATGCTATGGTAGAGGAATACAGTTCCATAATGACCAATGATGTATGGGAAGTGGTACCTATAACTCAAGACAGTTAAATTGTAGGTTCGAGATGGATCTACAAGATCAAGTATTCTGTAGATGGTACGGTGGAAAAGTACAAAGACAACTTCATGGATAAGGGGTATGCTCAAAAGTAAAGAATATACTACGAAGAAACCTTCGCCCCACTAGCCAGGTATACTTCTATCAGATCCGTGATATTCCTTGCAGCACAGATGGGGTGGGAGATTCACCAGATGGATGTCAAGACCGCTTTCTTGAATGGGGTGATAGAAGAATAAGTTTACATTGAATAACTAGAGGGATTTTAGACACATGAGAAGAAAAATTATGTATGCAGGCTGAAGAAAGTCTTGTATGGGCTTAAGCGAACACCTAGAGCGTGGTATGGTCGGATTGATGGTTACTTACAGAAGATGGGATTTGTCAAGAGTGATGCATATCCCAATCTCTACTATTCGATAATAGAGAATGAGCCTCTGATACTGATATTATATGTAGATGACTTGTTTCTGACAGGTTCATCTAGGCTCATCAAGGACTGTAAGGAGAACCTGGCAACATAATTCAACATGAAGGATTTGGGGCTGATGCATTATTTCTCGGGGTTGGAAGTTTGGCAGCATAAGGGTGAAATATTCCTTGGACAAGGGAGATATGCTATATAAATTCTGAAGAGATTCAGGATGCAATATTGTAGACCCATGGCTACTCCAATGATTACAAACTAGAAAAATATTGATGCGTCTGACGAAAAAGAAGTAGACCTCACCTTATACAGATAGCTCATAGGATCTCTTATGTATCTGGTCAATACTAGGTCAGACATCTGTTATGAGGTCAATACCCTTAGTCAGTTCATGGTGGAACCAAAGAGGGCACACTCGACAGTAGCCAAGCACGTTCTCAGATATATACGGGGAACAACTGAACATGGATTAAAGTACATCTGAGGCAATGACATCAGTCTAAGAAGATTAGATTGGGAAGGAAGTTAAATAGACCAGAAAAGTACCTCAGGGTACTGTTTCAGTATTGGATTAGGAATAACCTTCTGGTGCAACAAGAAACAATTGTCCATAGCACTGAGCTCAGCTGAAGCCGAATATATGGCAACAAGCATGACTTCGTGTGAAGCCATATGGCTTAAAAAGATTCTTGTGAATATATTCAGGAGAAATATGGAAGCGACTAGTATTATGTGTGATAATCAAGTTTGTATCAAACTCTTTGAGAATCCATTTTGTCATGATCGGTCGAAGCACATTGACATAAGGTGTCACTTTATCAGAGACTGTGTCTAGCGAGGAGCAGTACAATTATAGTATACTCCTACAAGAGAAAAATGGCAGACATTGTCACCAAGGCCCTAGGAAGAACAAAGTTTGTTTATTTCAGGGAGAAGATGGGGATGGTTGAGAACCTGTTTCAGTAGAAGCGGATAATGCAACAATTGAGAGGGAGCTGTAGTATAGATGAAGCAGTGGCAGTGGCAGTGTCATGGGCAGAAGTACAGTGGGAGCATAAGCATAGTGGATGAAGGGCAGCAGGCCGAGCATCAACAACACAGAGGACCGATGCCGTGGATTAGGGTGATGCTTCTGGTGGAAAGTATTTCTAGAGCACATTCCTCGCTAAGAGGGAGTGTTGATTTTTTTGGGTAGAATTGGATGTGCTCTAGCTCCGAAATTTTGTGGATGGGCTAGAATACATGATATATCCAAGACCCATAAATCGTTTGGAGAAATTCCACCTAAAATGCAGTATATTAAAATAATTGTTTATTTTTAATGATTCCTAAGTTAAAACTTAGGGAATTAAAATAATTAAAGGGAATTAATATAAATATGGGTGAGAAGATTCTAAGAGAAGAGGATCAAGTATGTTTTAATCTTAGCTATTGATTAGAGATTTGATCATGACCGTTGATATCTCACCCGGAAAAGTATAAATGAATACTTGTGGGTAAGTTGGAGATACACTGGGAAAATACTCAGTAACTTGAGGGAATTCGATACTCCAAGAGAAGAGTTTGATTTCAGAGGGAGAGTTGCAGGGTGGAGGAAGAGGAGGGTATCAACATCAGTCAGAGACAGAGGAGGAGGGACACAAAGGAGCATAGAGACAACACAGCAGATGACACAATCCTCACACAGAAGAGGATGAAAAGGTGACACAGTGGAGGCTGGAGGGTCTCTAGGGTGTTGGAATTTCTCCAGTGATTGGAGTAAAAATATCTCAGGTTTTTTTACAAATGTTTCTCCATGATTATGCAAATCATTCATTGTAAATAGATTTTTGCTGACGAATTATAAATAAACCCTCATCGGTTGCACTAGTTTTCCCGCATTGGGTTTTTCCGGGGACAATTGTCCAAAAACAACAGTGTTGATGTGATTGATTCTTGTGCTTGCATTTCACTATTCTTTTCTCTATGTAATTATGTGATATTGTATTAGAATTTATTTTGTTGTTTAATGAAGGGTTTTGTAAGTAACTTATTGTGGAAAATAAGTAGGAGGAATAAGTCAATTACTGCAGCAGAATTTCAAGTTAGAAAATTTCACAAATTCGACCTCCAAAGTTTGTTATGAAGATGCGGTTACAAATATCCTTCTTTTCCAAAGTTTCTGGAATTAATTTATGATACTACCATCATGTCCATTTCATCGAGAGTTTTTTGACGATATAATTTTCATCTTAATCTGACTTTGAATTGAAATTTATGTCTGTTTGAAGTTTAACCAATTAGATAATGCCACACCAATAGGGGACTCCCACATCTTGTCCACATGTAGCCCACGTGGCTCTGCCATGTCATCATAGGTAATCCACATCACCTGGGCCCTTACATGGATTTCACATGTCAATTACCAGGTCCCCATGGCACTTGGATCCCATTGGGCCATGACCCTTTATGTTATTCCATGAATCTATGTTAGATTTGATTTCGGGTTCTAAAAAATTGGAGTGGGTTTAACACTAGTGGTTTCCCATTTTTGGACCCCCACGTTAACTCATGGTGGACTAGGGGGGCCTCGAGGTGAATGTGGGTTGTTGATCATGCCCTTACTATTTTTGCACCACCATGAGGTGGCACCCTTTTTACATAGGAACCTCGGCGAGAATCCCCACGTTGGACCCCCCTTGTTAATTTACAGTGGACCGAGGGGCTCCGAAATGAATAAGGGTCATTGATCTGGCCATTCTCTGATCATGCCATGTGAAGAAGGCCTCATTAATGATTGTATAGAGAGATCGATTTGACTAGTAGTGGGAGGTTTCATTAGTTGACGACCCTGACATAAAATAAATTTTCCCTTCGACTACTGCCACTGCTCTGCTTCCACCTCTTTCTTGCAAGACACATCACATTGACAATGTCGGCAGGCACTCGACAATCCTATCACTGAAAAAATATGATAGATAAATTTTCTTGTTAATTGCCATCATCGCCCCACTGTCGCCGCCCGTGCCATGGTGTAATGCATATGTATTATGGCATCAAGCTGTGGGCGATGGTAAGGTTTCTCCTCACCCTACCTTTGCCATGTGGCATCCACGTGGCACTGCCACACCATATTAGTGCACATGCCCTCACTAGGTCCACTTCATGTTTTTCTTGCAAGGATTTCACGTTATAACTGATTCAAAAAAATCTGAAACACTTGTGTGTAAACATGTTCTTGTCCATTCGGATGTCCATATGCAGAAAGTAATACGGTCTAGATTAATTACAACCTTTTTGCAAGGGACTAAAGGCTTGACTACCTTGATGACTGAATCACCAGATGCATTCCACGCTAAGGTATCTGACCAGGATATAAAGATCATTTGAGAAGGAAATCTGGTTCTAGGTGAGATCCATATTTTTCCTTCTAAAAACTTGAAGGAAGGTGAACATTTTAGGAAACTTACTAGAGTTTCTGAAGACCAAGGAATCTTCCTAGAACACCAATTTTTCCTGAAGTTAAATGCTAGGCCTAAACAAATGCTTTTATAGGTACTATACCATGTCAAATCAATGAAGTCTCATGATGTTGCAACTAACTATAGATCCGAGTCATAACTTATATAACTGTACTTAATTCACATAATTATTATATCAATTTTGAATTAGGTAATCAATAGTTTAAATCAAACATTCATGCAATGCTTAACATATAAAATATTAGCTTGCAATTTCAGAGTTTGAGAAAATAATTTGAAATTACAAAACATTTCATATCATCAAAGACACAAGCAGCAACTTTCAACCATTATCATACATTGATTCATGCATTGATTCATGAATCATATAGATCTATATATATCAACCATTAACATAACAATTATAGTCATCATTCATAATTCACATATGCATGATTCATTATACTTATCTGAGTGTCTTAAGATGGTTGGAAACTGGAGGATGAACTTCCACTCTCCACCCAACCATAGGCTTGCTACATTACAATCTCTCCTGCAGTTGACCACCTTTGAGTTGGATTCAGTGTCCGAGGGGATGCTTGCACAAGGGAAAATTCACACCAATGGTTTGGTCATGCACTCAAGAGACGGAGTCCACTGTCTAGGTGGTTCATCAACTACTCTTTGGCAGTAAGCACCCAGTGACTCGCTTAATCTCTGGATTTCAAACACAGGGGATTCACCCAAATTACATAGGTGAGTCTGTTGTTCAGGTTTCGAGGATTGAATTCCACTATGAAGGTGGTTAATTAGCCAATTATCAAGCATTAAGTGGTTCATTAGACTAACTGCAAGCACCGAAAGGTTTAACCCAGGGTTTGATTCTACTATGAAGGTGGTTCATCGGCCAGTTAGTAAGCACTAAGTGGTTCATCAACCTAATTGCAAGCACCTAGTGGTTTAACTTAAGGGTTGATTCTACTATGAAGGTGGCTTCTCAGCCAATTAGCGGGCACTTAGTGGTTCAAAAACCTAACTGAAAGCACCCAATGGTTTATTTTAAGGATTGATTTTATTATGAAGGTGGTTCGATATCCAGTTAGCAATCACTAAGTGGTTCATAGGCCTAACTTCAAGCGCCCAATGGTTTAATCCAATCACGAAACTACACACCAACAACACAAGCTCACACAAGGATTTTAGTGGCCTCAATCAAAGTCAAGTAGTTAAAACAAAACGACATAGGGTACTGGCTCAAGGTCACAGATCCTTAGAATTCAGGAGGGGAGAAAGAATCCAACTGCCTTTCCATCCAGTAAGCAAACCAAATCCTAAATTCATTTCTACTATGCATATATGTAGAATATCTCCTACGTCCCTTCACATAGTCGAGGGAGCACTGCCTTGGCTCTTTGGTGCCTTCTTATTATTGGTTGTCTCTTCAATTTGTGGGAGGGAATGTTGAGAATGGGCATTGTCCACTCCAATCTCTTCTCTTCACAAATGAACTTTCAACAAATCTGCCAACTCCAGTTCGACCCTAATCACATCACATTAAAAATTGTCAAGTGAAATGGATTTTCTGAGTTGCGACTAGTTCCAACATCTAGCGCGGTTGGGGATGGATTTTTAGGTTATGCAAACAAAACAAGCAATTCCCCTCAGATACAATCGATAGGTTGTCCATTCCTCTAGCAATATTAATTAAATTTAATTAATAATTAAAAACTATCAAAACATATGTTCAACCAACTATAGTTCCCCCATGTTGGAGTTGTAGTTATATTTGATGTTACAAAAGTAGGGGTCAGAACAGGGGATGTTACAAAACCCGCTCCCTTAAAGTAACACCATCCTTGGTGTTTTATAAACAAAGAACATCAACAAAAATTGAGCTTTATAGTTACAATTATTTACATCTGTTTACATATGAAACAAAAATGGGTATAGTACCCTCATTTGATTTTCATGTTCTGAGGCTGCTTCATCTGGTCCAAAGTGCTTTCATTGCACCTTGACCTACTATATTACATGATTCTGGAGCACGATCTGTCTCCGGTCCAGGATGCATAGTTGTTTTGGTTGGAACAATTCCTTGGATTCCACCTATATCAAAAATTAATTAATCACATGATTAGTGTCACGTACATAATTTGTAAGCAAGGATATGTGAAATACATCACACACTTTTACAATGGGTGGTAAGACTAGTCTATAAGCCATTGCTCCCACTCTTTCAAAAAATTGAAATGGTCTACAAAATTTGGGTGCTAACTTAACATAGGATCCCAATTTCAATGAGCTCTTCCTTGGTCTAATGCATAGGTATACATGATCTCCCACTTGGAATTATCTATGCATCATCTGTAGGTTTGCATAGATCTTCTGTCTACCCTTGACTACTTTCAGTTTCTGCCCGATAATTAATTCTTTCTCCATTTTCTTCAACATATAGGTCCAAGAACCACTTTGTTTAATAGGTTATCCCAACTAATGGGGGTGTTTCACTTTATTCCATACAAAACCTTGAAAGGGCTCATTTTTAATGACTTTTGATAATTATTATGTTAAATTTAGATAACCATGGTATGTTCTATGCTTAATGCAGTTTTACTTCTATCTTTCTTATAGGCCCAATTCAATTTAGCAATCACATAAACTTGTAAGTAAAATGATGATAGAAAATAAAAATAGATCAACATAAGACAAGCCAAATAATATATCAGAATTTTTAATTCTTCTTGTCCAACAAATATAGAGATGAATGTTTGTTACAACAGTCAACAAGATGCCCTAGCCAACAAAGTCTTGTGTTGGCCAAACCAACTTCTCCAACAACCAAATTATCCTTTCTCCAAGTGGCACACACATCCCTCAAAGACAACTCCAAAAAGTCAACGCAGGTCAACGACAAATGGTTAATAGAAAATTCAACGCTACAGTCAATGGACAGCAGTCAAAGTCAATGTTTAGCCTCGATTTTCATGCCCTCCAATGCGGCCTCAAGAAATCGAAATTTCTCTGCTAAAATTAAAGTCGAAGCACAAGTGCTTACCGAAAGTCAATGTTGGTCAACGCTATCCTAAAAGCCCTAAAACAGTTCAAAAATTTCAGCAGCTTCTTTAGGTTCAGATTCACACGTGTGAGGGATGGAAGCCTCTCCTAGGCTGTATGAACCAATTAGATCACAAGAATATTGTGTGATGAAATGAGGATGGAATGAGCATCATCTCTCTCCTATTTATATCCATCAGTGAGGGTGTGTGACACATCTATTGGGCTTGTGAGCCTACATTACAAATCTGGCCGACCTTGTCAATTTGTACATGTGTGGAAAATAAAATCTAAAATATAAGTTCTTCTCATCCAAACAAGATGATCTTTAGATAAATCTTGCAACTCTCCAAAAGAGGAATCCAAGAAAAATATAGTCATCATCGTATGTGCAGTGCAACATGGAGTTTGGACCTAGTTCCCAAAATTAACACTCCCTCTCAACTAGGGAGAACTCCATCTGTCGACGTGTGCCATCCTGTCATCAGTACCATCGTGTAATATCATCATCATCATCATCATCCTACAATCTTGTGTCATCCGCTGTAATATGCTTTACCGTCTCTAAGGGAAAAAAAACGTGAGTGAGTCACAAAGACATCACACTCCGCTGACCCGAAGTCAACTTAGAGGATACAACCTTAATTGGACTCAATAAAGTCACATCTAACCCGAAGTAAGTTTACTGACTCGAAGTCAATTTATAAGTAAGAACCTCATCAGACGTGATCCCAAATCAAGGTGTTGGACAAATCCCATCCTAGACATTGAGAGTACGACAATCTTTGATGCATTCATCGGTCTTGCTATTGGTCTCTATTTACATTTCCCACCTCATTGGCCAAATGAGAGGTACTTCCCATGAGTTTGAAACTCCATGGGTAGGATGCATGCGAGGCATATATAAAAGAGAGGGTGAACCAGCTCAACATCATAATGGTGGGGCAAAAGCACAACAAGGTTCGACAAGCCTAGCCCCATGTGTGCTTATAGCTCCAAGAAGCTATCCCCAAGCCCCTTGGAGCTCCTAGATCTCATTGTCCAACTCAAGAAGGACCCTCACAATAGGGTATGTCCACGATTCCAAGCTTCTCATAGAATTTTACCTTACCCAAGGGCTTCGTGAGAATATTTGCGACCTTCTCATCAGTCCCAATGTGATTGAGCCTTATGGCGCCTCACTGTACCATATCTTGGATAAAGTGGTATCTAATATCAATATGCTTGGATCGATCGTGGAACACAAGATTCTCAGAAAGACAAATCACACTTTGGTTATCGTAAAGGATAACGATGGTATCTGGCACATGTCCAAACAACTCACTAAAGAAATTTCTCAACAAAACAACTTCACACTAGGCCATACTCGCTGCAATGTACTCGGCCTCAGCGGTGCTCAAAGAAACCGATTTCTACTTCCTACTCATCCAAGATATTGAAGCAGGAACCAAGATGAAGCAACATCCTAACGTTATCTTACGATCCACCACACTTCCAGCCCAATTGACATTGGTATATCCATGGAGTCTCAAACTCCCGGGAGTGTATCTCAATCCATGGTTGATTTTTCCCCGAAGATATCTCAATAGATTCTTGGCACCAATCTAGTGATGTGACGAGGCTCAACCATATGTTGACTCAAAGTGTTAACTGCAAAACATACGTCCAGACGGGATTCAACTAAGAACATTAGGGCCCCTACGAGTTGTAGATACTCGGTGGGATTTCCCAGCTCGGGCCTAGCAGCGCTTCCACACAACTTCTTAAAGTTGAGTTCCATTTATGTCGACACATAATTATAGTCCACATTTCCAAATCTCTCTAGCAGCTTCACAACATATTTTCCTTGAGACAGGAAAATATCACCTGGCTTTTTCCAGATCTCCAAGCCTAGGAAATAGTGCATCAATACAAGGTCCTTCATTTCGAACTCGGAAGCTATCTCCCTCTTACATTGATGAATGAGAGGGTCAACACCTATCAGGAAGAGATCGTCCACATAGAAAACCAGAATGAGAGGCATTTCTTTATCAACCTTAAAATAAAGGTTTGGATCAACATCACTTCGAGAGAGGCCCAACTTCATTAAGTAGCTATCGATCCTCTCATACCAAGCCCTAGGGGCTTGCTTCAGCCCATAGCGGGCTTTCTTCAACCTACATACATATGAGTCTCTATCTTGGACTTAAAACCCCAGAGGTTTCTCCATATAAACCTTTTCCTTGATTGAACCATGTAGAAAGTAAGTATTCACATCCATCTAATGGAGACTCCATCCTTGCGTTGCAACAAGGGAAATGATAGCATGATGGTGGTATAGTGGGCGATAGGTGAAAATATATCATCATAATCTATGCCTTATTTTTGAGAGAATCCTCGAGCAACAAATCTTGCCTTGTACTTTTCAACACTTCCATCGGCTCCATGCTTGATCTTGAAAAGCTATTTCGAGATGACAACAAATTTGTCCTTCGGTCTCGGGACCACTTCCAAGACATCATTCTTTATAATGGGTTCATATTATTTGTGCATAGAATCCCTTCCAGACTTGATGCTTTATGACTTTTTCAAATGATCCAGGCTCAGATTGTACAATTGTACTCATGGGTGCTAGGTACCCTTGGTACCTATTCGACTTCTTACTTTCACGGAATGTCCTCCTTGGGGAAATATGTATCTTAGCATCTTAAAGAGTCTCCCTAATCCATGAGGGTATCCTTTTATTTCAAGGAGGTGGATCGATAGGATCCATTTGTCCTTTAGCATCGAGCATAGGTTCATCCTTCGGTTCTTCCTACCTTCCAGCTTCTTCTTCTTATTCTTTGTCTTCCTTTGAACTAGGAACCTTTCTTACTTTCTTGAGGGAAACATCTTCATCGAAGGTGACATCGTGGCATATCTCAACTTCTCTTTGACCAGGAACATAAATTATATATGCCTTCGAGGTTTCACTGTAGCCCACAAAAATTCCCTTCTTCCCCTTGCTTCTCTTTTCTTTCGGAACATGAAAATAAACAAGACTTCCAAAAAATCTAAGGTGGGAGACATCATGCTTCTTACCAGAGAAGACTTCCTCGAGAGTTTTGGAGTCCAAAGAAAAATGCAAGCATCTATTTTGAACATACACAACAATGTTCGCAACTTCTCCCCATAGAAACTTCGGAAGACCTTGGTCATATAGCATGGCACCATAATGGTTCTATTCTTTCTTTCAACAAAACAATTTTTCTTAGGAGTATACACTGTTGTGGTCTTCCTCTTAATGCCAAATTCCCTGCCAAAGTCATTGAATTCATTTGACTCATACTCGGTCCCATTATCGGTCGTCAAAATTTTAATTTTCTTCCCGGTTTGATTTTTAACCAAGGCCTTGAAGGTACAAAACCATTTGAATGCTTTGTCCTTCTTCTTCAAGAAATGTATCCAAGTCTTGCGGGAGAAGTCATATATAAAAGTCATGTAATAGGAACATCCTTCCAAGGATGTTATAGGAAACATACCGGATAGATCAGAATATATAAATTGCAAGATATCCGATGCCTTTGTGACACTTCAGGGGAATGGGCCCCTTGTATGCTTCCCTTCGGCACAAACCTGACATATACCTTCATGATCATATCTAAAATCGGGCATCCCTGTCACCACCTTGTTTCTGGAAGGGATTTGTAATGAAAGTGTGCAAACCTCTGATACCATAGCTCGATTTGAAGAGTTGTATCACATGACATGGCCCCCAACGGACTTCCTCCAACCTAATAGAGTGTATCAACTCTAAAACCAATAGTAAGAGCTTCTTTGAAGTTCTTCTTCCAAATGCATACCTTTCCATCAATGAATGCCACCTTGAATCCTTTGTCTTCCATTGCTGAAATGGACACAAGGTTCTTTTTCAAATCAAGTATGTACAACACATATTGTAAGGGGAGGACTTGACCTTGAGATAGATGAAGGGTCACAATCCCTGTCCCTTTCACGGGATAGGTGGCATTGTCTCCAAGGATAATTTCTAAAGTAGTATCTTTCTTAATTATATCAGAGAGGGCTTCTTTATATATAGTGAGGTTCCTTGAAGCACCACTATCAATCAACCAAACATCCAAGGTGATGGGAGGATATGCAACAGAGAGGGAAAATAATAGAATATATTCGTTTTTCTTATTATCAACAACATTGGTCTCATCATACCTAGAATTTCTTGACCTCTTGAAAGGTTGGCCATTTCCACTTCGATCAGAGGGAGCCTTCCTCTTTCCTTTGAACATGTTGTTCCTTTGATTTCCATTCCCCCTACAGTTGTTGTTGTCATCATCCCTAGGAGAGTCCCTTCTATTGTGGCACCCTCTTGCATAGTGACCAAGCTTGTTACAAGTGTCACATCTTCCCTTTCTTCCTTTGGGCCTCGCTCTTCCATGGTTTTGATTTCTTAAACAACCATGGTTATTCTTCTTTGCATGAGAGGTAAAGGCAGTCAAGTCACCTCCATTCCAATTTGAGGGATGGTATCTTTCCATCATTCTTGTCTCCTCTTGAGTGCATCTTGTCAACAATTCATCAAAATCAGGAATCACATTATTTTTTAGAATATAGTGTTAAATACATACCATTCCCAAGGGAGTCCTCCAAGAGAAATTAGGACAGGCTCTCGATCAACTACCTCTTCTCCTATGGCAAGGAGATCATTCCTAATTTATGTGAGACTCATAAAATATGATTGGATGGATTCATATTTTCCTTTATTGATATTCTTCAACTTGTTCTTGAAGAAAAGAACTTGATTAGCATTTCTAGCCCTGAACATGCTAACCAACTTATCATACATATCTTTAGATGTGCTCAACTCGGAGATATAAGAAACCAAGTGCTTATGTATAGAATCCCTGATAATAATCTTCGCTTTGACTTCTCCTCTTATAAATTTTTTCTTTGTGGCAACCAGTGCATTTGATGGAGGCTCATGAATCTTCCCCTACACATAATCCATGACATCTTGATCTTCTAATACCAAATCCAAGGACATCTTCTGGGCATGATAATTAGACTTATCAGTAAACTTATCATCACTCTTGAAACCCTTGTAGGTTGAGGAGGCCATTGGTCCTTGATAAGACTTCTTCTTCAGTGATTGCTTTTAACACTATCTTGGGCTTTGTCCTCACCTCAGCTTTGATACCATGTTAAATTTAGATAACCATGATATGTTCTATGCTTAATGCAGTTTTAATTTAATATTTATTATAGGCCCAATTCAATTTATCAATCACATAAACTTGTAAGTAAAATGCTGATAGAAAATAAAAATAGATCAAAAAAAGACAAGCCAAATAATATATCGAGATTTTAATTCTTCTTTTCCAACAAATATAGAGATGAATGTTTTTTAAAACAGTCAACAGGATGCCCTAGCCAGCAAAGTGTTGAGTTGGCCAAAGCAACTTCTCCAACAACCAAATTAGCCTTTCTCAAAGTGTCACGCACACCCCTCAAAGACAACTCCAAAAATTCAATGCAAGTCAACACAAAAGTCAACGATGAAGTCAAAGCTGCAGTCAATGGACATCATTCAAAGTCAACGTCCAACCTCAATTTTCGTAACCTCCAATGTGGCCTCAAGAAATCAATTTTTTTTTTGTTGAAATCGAAATCAAAGCACAAGTGTTGACCCAAAGCCAACACTGGTCAACGCTGTCCAGAAATCCCTAAAACAGTCCGAAAATTTCAGTAGCTTCTTCAGGTTTAGATTCACAAGTGTGAGGGATGGAAGCATCTCCTAGGCTGTACGAATCAATCAGATCACAGGAATATTGTGTGATGAGATGATGATGAAATGAACATCATCTCTCTCCTGTTTATATCCATCAGTGAGGGTGTGTGACACTTCTGTTGGGCTTGTGAGCCTGTTATCACTCTATAATTTATAAGATTGGAAAGAATAAATTATAAAGAACAACATCAAAACCACTTGAAGCCTAGGATCGAGCCCTCTTAGACTCAGAGAGGGATCTCTCTATAAGATTTAGATTTGCTTTAAGCTTTTTGATATTAGGCTAGTTAAATTGGTTGTGAGCGTTGTTTTGTTTGATTGTTCGTGGTTGGATTTAAGGGGTATTCTCTAAACATTTTCCATTGGGCTATGGAGTCGAAATAGGATGGGTATATGCATCAAATCCCAGAGAAAATTCAAGGCAAGCTAGCTGTGAATATTGGTGTTTATAAATGACTGGAATTATGAGATGGAGAAAGGTGCTTTCAGTAATGACTTAAGAGAAATTAAGAAATATTAAAACATATATCAGAAGAAAACATTGAAATTGTAAAGACAATCAGAATTAAGGTACTATGAACAATAAAACTTAATCTAACCTTCCTGTTTTACAATTAGAATTTAAATGATGCACATGGAAAGGTTACAATGGGAAAACATTAAACATGAATAAGGAAAGACATCACCATGATAATGCAACACATGAATCTTGCAGACTGATATTTTTCCTGATGCTCCAACTTGAAAAATCACAAGTACTTGCAATGAAAAGTGCTTATGAAACCAGGGTCCAACGACTAATACTAAATAAAAAGCTATATTTAAACTACGTGCGATGGATTGCCATTATCAAAAGGGAAATCGGTTCGCTTATTACAAAGTAACTGAACTTCGGCATGTGCGTCTCAGTCATGGGTATTGGGTAACAATCTTCAACAGGTGTCAAAAAGGCATCATAAAGCCATTATTAAGTGCTGTGGTGGTCTGCTATATTGGCACATTTGGTACTGTCGCGTTGTTCTGATACACTGGATCCGCTGACATAGATAGTCCGTTGAGCTGCCTGTCTTGTCACCATGCTGAGTTGTCATCCCCCCTGGAGTCTACATAGATTCTCCCAATTATTTGGAGTCTGAATCTTAGTTCTATTCAACTTTCTGTAGACTTCATAAGTCTCGGTGTACTTCACGAATAATGGCATCAACTAAAAAATGTGCTTAATCTCATGCTGTATGAAGACATCATTGTTGATAACTTCATAAAATTCTTTCCTTGTCATAGTGTTCTTCATGTTTGTATGCTTGAATGTGTCTTTCGAGATATCTGTGAACATTTTTACATAATCTGTCCTAGGAATTAGCTTATCATTGATAACAAATAAGGAAGGCAATCCATTTTTATTCAGTCGCTCGATCCTATTGAAAAATCTACTTAACCTAATCTCCAGCTTATGGCATATTTCTTCTACCTGTGTGACCAAAATCTTTTTGTTCAACACCATTTTTACCTCCATTATAGTGGTTGTCCTGTCCGCCACTTCCAGTTGTTCCAATTCCCGCCTGCTTCTAGAATTCAGAAATCTGATGATGTTGTTGGCAGTTTGGGGCTTATCCCCAAGTTCATAATTTGTCTTCTTAATAGCAACTTTCACCAACTCAATTAAATCCCTCTGTTCGAAAATAATTTGAATTGATGGCCATATATCATTCACATATTCAATTATATCTAGCCACACAATTTATTTAACTCTTCCTACCATGCTTCCAATTGAGGACTCCTAAAGCAACTTATGCAAACCTTCATTTAACTTTTTGCTGAACTGCAACTCGGCGACATGTGATGAATCTTTCCTTTTAAATTTCTCCTGTAGGTTTCTGAGTTGATCCTGCAACTTCTTAACTTCTGTTGTCTGTAAGGACATGTTCTCCATTGCCTTGGCTAGCTGCTCAATGCCTTCTCCTGGTACACCTGCTGTTGACGTATATTCTTGAATCACTGTAATAGGGATTGCCTGTAGTGGAATCACGGCCTTAGTTGCTTCCTTTGCTGCTCCCTTCCTTGCATCTCTTATTTATTTCTACCTTTCTTTTATCATTTTCTCCATCTCACCCTCCATTTTATTAAGTTGTTCTGCTTGTTCAATGATCAATTGCATCATCTCCGACTTCTGTGTTTCATTGGCTTCTATCTCCTTGGCCATTGGATCTTCTGTCACTGGCACCTTGAGATGTCTCTTCAGAGCAACTATGTATGCATTCTTTCACCTTACCAGTGTTTCTGCCATAGCTAGGTTTGATGGATCATACCCAATTTTCATTACTAATTCCTCCAAGGTTTTAATATTTGTGTCTTTGGCCGTGGAAGAGATCCTTTCTATCTTCAGTTGTGAATGTGCGTTGGACAAAGTAACCTGCAACTTTGAGAGGTTCATAGCTGTACTGGTCAAGGTGGAGGAGACCATCTCTCCTATATTCTTATGCATTTCCATTTGGTCAACTGGATGAATGCTATTTGCATCAAACTTAAACAAGGTGTTCTTGTATTCTGCTGCACCTTTGGGCTGATGAATTTGTGCTTCCAAGAACGCCGTCTTCATTCTTCCCTTCTCGGAGTAAAAAATTGATAGAAGTCTACTATGGGATTTTTTCGTTTGTTTCCAAAATTGATTGTATGTGCTGGCTTTAACCATTGAATTCCTCCTTTTTATTTCTTTTAAAATATCATATATGTATTCCTCTTCTTGTTCTACAGTGGATGTAGGAGTCTGCACTTCCTGCTGTTGGAAAGGCACACTGGCAGAGGATGTTGAGAAAAATGTTTGGCCACCTGGTGAATCTCTGATTGTGATGAATATTTGATGGTCCTTCTCACTGCCCTAGTCAAGGTTCATGTAGACTCTGGCCCTTTTCCTATATTTCATTTTGAATTCTTTGGTGGAGGAATCAATTTCCATGTCAGTTTGATCCTCCCTGGTCCTCTTGCTTCCTATCTCCTTTTCAGGCTCATTTCCTTTATCATCTTGTGCTCCTGCAACCTTTCTTTCTTGTGGAGTGGGTATTTGAATTCCTGAAGTAGAGATGACCTTCTCTTCTACCTCCTGGATTGTGTCTGCCACCCATTTTTCTTGGTTCATGTACTTCTCTATCTCCAATATGTGGGTATGAATGTAGGCTGTGGACTTGTTTTCCACCCTCTTCTTGGAGATGATTCCCATTGGATCATAGGACCAATTGAAGCTATGTGTGAACTTCATCTCCTTTGACACTTTATCAGCCTCATCCCATGCTACTTTGTTGTTGCAAATAAATAGACCAATTTGTGATTTGATCCTGAATTGTGACTTCTTCTTGGGAGAGACAAAATGCACCTCATCTGCATTTACCATTTGTCTGATATATTCAAGTGCAAATATTCTCATAATGAGGTACTTGGGTAGTTTGTATGGGGCCAAATCACTACCATAAACCTTGATCTATGTGTAGTTTTGGTAGAGGTACCAGTCTGCTGTTCTAACCCAATCTGTCAGCTGCATCACCTTCTTTATCTCCTCACTAACCCTTGGTTCTGCAGAACTGCCGAGTGCATTGATTGCTGGGTGAAAAAATAAGTCTGCAAAGCTTTTGTAGGAGTAATTATCCTGCTCCTTCATTAAAAAAGTAGTCCAAAATATCACTGATTGGGGCTGAGAGTCAGCACTCTACTTCATCATATCAAATTGGAACTTGCTGGATTGAAAACAAGAAAACATGTACACCATCATAGAGGTGTATTTGAATACCTCTTATGTCTGGAACTTTAGGAACTGACCATGGATTGCATCAGCAAGAAATTGAGCATAATTGAACATAACAATGGGCTTACATCTTAGGAGAGCATAGAAAAGAAACTAATCATGGCTTCATCTACCCACTGATCATTGTGGTACTCCAATAAGTAAGATAAAACAACGATGATGTGTTGGGTCCTATCAGGAAACATGGATGATGGATATAGAGTATTCTTGGTAGGCTTTGGTGCATTGGTGGCCATGAATGATTCTAAGGTTTTGGCCCTACTGGTGTAATCTAGATTTTGGTATAGCTCTACAAGGGCCTCATACGAAAAAGGGATATTTTTCTCAACAATGGGGGCTTGAATCATCTTTTGAATGGATGGGGCATTGATGTAAAATAAGGTTTCTCCTACAGGGTTCATTATGGCTCTCCGGTTAATTTCATAGCATGATTGGCATTTTCTGATTAGCTCAGGGCAGGTATGGGTTCTGGGAAAAATGTAATAAGGAAAATTGGTTTTCTAGAGGACTATAACATCTGCTTCTTCTAGGAATTTATCCTCAAGGTAGCATTAGACATCGAACAAGTCGAAGTCAGACTCTGTCTCGTGGACTTTGTAATCTCTGTCAGCCAGGGGTATGTGGTTTAAATCTACCTGAGGGTAGATCATGCGGTTAAAGGGCTCCTGGTCTTTATTGGGAGGAATATTTTATATTCTGTAAATCCGTGCTCGATTAACAAATGAATAATGGGATGACAGAAGGGGGAACACAGAAAGGGAAATGGCCACATAACATAATTTGGGGGGGGGATTAAAAGGAAACAGGGGGAAGAGTTAGAACAAAACCTCGATTGAAACTGTGGAGAACCGATGATTTGTCCTTGATAAGCAAGGCCCTTTCTTCAAGTGTGGCTTTCCGTGCTTTACTTGCGAATTTGAAAATCTGCCCTGATTTCAACAATAATCAGCAGAGTAAACTCTACTGTTATGCCGGATTTGAGCTTTATCATTGTGATTTGGTGGCCATGGAGCTTGGTGCGGGTCCATTGGATAACAAACCGAACATTTATGGCACAACGGGCTGTTGGCAGGAGGAGATGTGATTGGATGGAGGGAACAAGCGAGAGTGGACTCGGCGTTAACGGTAAGTTGAGAATTGAATGAGCGTGACGGTTTTGAAAGTGGTGGAAACCACTTTTCGGAGGGGGGGAGGGGTGGTGAGGGGTAATGGAGCGGGGGGATGCCAAGTATTCCGGAGGTGACATGTGGAGGGGATGGCGGTAATGGATACCGCTTATTTCGAACCCCCCCCCCCCTTTGTTAACGTTCGGCGGCCGAGGGGGGGGCCAAAAAGCATTGTGGGCCATCCGATGTGTGGGGGTGAGCGGGGATGGTGAATAAGGTGGATGTTATTTAAAGTGGAGGGGATGGTGGGGTCCGGACAATACCGCAAGTCATGAATCGGGAGTTTGGTCATAAGGGACAGAAGTTAAAGGTTAAGACTCACGGAGTGTGATGTGCGAGGGTAATGGAAGGTGATGTGGCGGGGAAGGTGGGGCCACCGCACATCGTAGATCACAGGTTTTACATATGAACAATGGAGATAAGTGTTAAGATTTTCATAGTGCGAAGTGCGGTGGGAATGGAGGGTGACGTGGCAAGGGGGGGGGGCCCGCAACATCGTAGATCGCAGGCTCTACATATAAAAAACAGAGGTAAGTGGTGAGATTTGTGAAGTGCGACTTGCGGTGGGTGGAGGTGACGGTGACAACGAGCCCTACCGATATCACATCGCAACATCCAAAGTTTAACCTGCGACAACTTATGGATAAACATAAAAGTTGTCGATTGCAATGTGCGATGGGCGGTGGGGAAAGGGGTCCCACTTTATATCACATCGAGGGATTTGCGAGATGAAAATGGATTGGCAAGGAATATTTGCGACATGCCGATGCAAATTTCAATTTGGGGACTTGGCAGGACTTGCATAGGAATTGGGATTAAATTTAGGTATACGGTATACCTCAGTATGATTTTGAAATCCAAACCTTTTAAAACATAACTCCCTTTCCACTTTTTTGAGTGTAAACGCCATCTGCTTTGAATTTCTTCTCGCAGCCTAGGAAGATACATTTTTGATGCTGTAGCTTGAAGAATAAATTTGATATCTTCCTTCCATTTTCCTCCTCAACATATCTACCTACCCAAACTAATCCTCTAAAATGTTTCTTCTTTTGTAAGGTGCATTTAGATTTGCAGACCCTGAAACATTTTTCTTTTGAAATTCTAACCTAACCCTATCCCATATTTCTCCCATTAGTTCAGATTAAGTTGTTGAACCAATCTCATTTTCTACCTATCTACTGATAAGCCAAGATTAAATAGTTTGGAAAATCTTTATTTTATAACCTATCAACAGAAATTGAAAACTGTCCAAACATGATTGAACTGTATGACTGGACAAACCTATCTAATGAGTAGTGGCATTTAAACTTGCAAAAATTTCAGTTTTATTTCTTTTTGGGGTTTTTATTTCTTTTTTCTCTTTTTCCTTTTTATCTATTTTTATACCCTCTTTTCTTTATTTTTTCATATTTTTTATTTGAAATCATTTGAATTTTGAAAAGCCTTTCAATAATGAAAAATTTTCAAGAATTATGAAGTATCCAGTCACCTTGAGATCCTATAATTTATAGGGTACTAACAGTGGCTCCAGTTGGGGATGGTGCTTCTTGAAAAGAAGTGTCAAGAGCTTGAGACCAGTAGCCTTGGATGCTCCTTTTTCTGCAACATTTTTGACTTATTTCCTTTCTTCTTCAAATGATTTCTTTTCTGTTTTTATATCAACTCATTGAACTAGGCTTAGGGCCTTCACTTTGGGCTTCAACCTTGTCCAATGAATTATTGAAAACTGTAAGACTATGGTATTTACAATGTTGAAAATTTAACTTGAGTTTTAGAAGAAATAATGTTTTAGCATCCTGCCATTGATAGGACCTCAGATACTTCTGTACCATCCAAATCTTTGAGAAAATAAGCATTATTTCCCCTGAAAGGATGAATGATGTATGGCCCTTGCCAAAGATTATAAAACTTTCCATGCTTGCCTTTATCCTCTCTTTTGGAATCCCATTTTTGAACTTTGTCACCTAGATTGAAATCATTGGCCTTGGATCTCTTGTCAAATATCTTTTTGATATTCTCTTGAATTAATTGTGTTCTGTTGTAAATCTCTGCTCTGGACTGCTGCAGCTGAATGGTGTCATTAATCCTCATTTTAATGTCATTTGGTTCAGCTTGGACCTCTTGGATTATCTTCATTACTGGAACTCCCAAGGAAGAAGGAAACACTGCATCCATTCCATAAACCAATTGGTATGGAGACATGCCAATTGATTTCTTTGTGGTGAGCCTATCAGCCCAAAGAGCATTGATCAATTTATTGTGCCACGATTTCTTATTATCCTCCAGAAGCTTTTTAATGATGTTCACCAGGATTTTATTTGAAGATTAAACCAGTCTATTACCTTGAGGTTAATAGGCTGTCTAATGCCGCAATGTTATATGGTACTTGTGACACAAGTCAACCATCTTCTTGGATATAAAGGCTGCAACACTTTCTGTAATGATTTTCTTAGGTCAACCAAATCTAGAAAGGATGCTGGTCTCTAGCAATTTTATAATGACAGAGTCAATGGAATTTCTAGAAGGGGTGGCCTCTATCCATTTGGTGAAATAGTCTGTAGCAGTGAGGATCCATTTATGTTGGGCAGAGGATGGGGGGTGAATTTATCCTATGAAGTATAATCCCCATTGCTGGAAAGGGATTTCTACAAAAATAGGTTTCAAGGTTAAGGGCAGTAGCTTTCTCTTTCCTTCAAAGATTTGACATTTATGACAGACAATGACCATCCTATGGACATCAGGAAAAAGGGCGGGCCAATAAAAACTAGCTCTCATGATCTTGTTGGAAATGGTTTTCCAATAGAGATGCCCATCACAGTCACCTCCATGGAACTCCCGCATTACTCTATCTGCACCATCCTTTATTAAACATTTAAGAAAAATACCTCCAACATCTTTCCAATATAAAACATTGTCCAAATTCAGAATTTAGCAGCTTTAATTTTTAGAAATATAGCCTTGGTTTTAAACAAACCAGGAAGAGCAATTAGATTTGACAATACATAAAAAATATCAGCATACCATGGAGAATTCAAGAATGCTTCATCAATCGGTGGAGTCGCCAGTTCCTCTTAATCATCTAATGCATGTACCATGTTGATGTTTAGTGCGTGAAAGTTAGATTTTGCCATCAATTCAGCTAGTCCTTGGCCTTTAATTAACATGGTTGGCTTGATTTCCAAATCATATTCTAGGATCACTGCAATCCATTTCCTTCTTTTTCTATCAGGACCGTTTTGTGTTAAGATGTCCTTGACAACTGCATTTGGGACATAGGCAATGATATGTGAATGTAAAATATAGACTCTAAAATATTTCAATGCTTTAACTAATGAAAAACACTGTTTTTCCATGATATTATATTTCAATGACACATCTCTTAATGCTTTGCTGAAAAAGGCTATTGGCTGCTTCTATCCTTCTTTGTTTTTCTGTAATAAAACAACAACAGTAGTATGTTCAGAGGCAAAAGAAAAAATCATGAAATCTTTAGTGAAATCCAGACTGATTAGTATTGGGGCTTTTGTCAATGCTAGCTTGACCAAATCAAAGGACTATTTTGCTTCTATGGTCCATTTTATTTCTGATCCTTTCTTGAGCATATTAGTGACGTTCCTTAAAATTTCTGCTAAGTTGGGTATAAATCTCCTCAGGAAGTTGATTTTACCAATGAAGGATTGGAGTTATTTTAGCTTTATGGGATGGCTGATTTTTATGATTCCTTCAGTTCTGCTAGGGTCAATTATGATTCCATCCTTAAAGATAATATGACCTAATATTTTTCCTTCTTCTAATCCAAATAATGTCTTCTTAGGATTCATGGAATTTCCAAATTTTCTGCAGTTTTCAAAAACTCTTCTCAAGTTTGCTAAATGTTCTTCATCAGTTTTAGAAAACACGGTGATGTCATCTAAATAGATCATAATAAAGTGGTCGATGTCATCAGAAAATGCAATTTCCATGGCCCTTTGAAAGTTAGCTCCAACATTCATTAATCCAAAAGGCATCTTCACATACATGAAAGTCCCCCAAGGAGTTGTAAAATTTGTCTTATCTTGGTCATCAGGGTGCACTAACACTTGATTGTAACCAGAGAAACCATCTAACAAATATATCATACTGGAACCCACTACCCTTTGCAATATGTGATCCTTCTTAGGTAAAGGGTAATTATCCTTAGGAGATACCTTCTTAAGATTTCTAAAGTCAATGTAGAGTCTAATTTCGCCTGATTTCTTTCTAGTTGGGACAATATTGGAAACCCATTTGGAGCATCTGAGTGACACTATGATTTTTGCTTCATACATATTTTTAATCTCTTTCTCGACAAAAGGCATTAAAACATGATTTATTCTTCGCAATTTCTGTCTTAATGGTTTTTTTTTTATTTTCTTTAATTGGAACCTTATGTTGAATGATATTGGTATCATAGCACTTCAAATCCTCATAGCTCTATGCAAACACATCAATGAATTATTTAAACAAGGCTATATATTATTTGTTTGTAATAGTAGACAGAGATTTAGACAGTTTGATGTTTTTGGGGATATGTTATGTGCCTATATTACATTCCTCAATGTCTGTTCCAGTTGGCTCTATTTTGGGTTTCTTGTCCACATCATTAAAGTCAACTAATTCTTCTAAAGGGACCAACCCTCTAGGCAGATTATTGTCTTCGTGTTGGAGTATTTCAAATTCTTCTTTTTCCAGGTCTTTTTGATTATCGGTATTATGTAAAGTGTTGTTAGTTGGAATATTTACATTGGTATTTACATCTAAAAAACATTTTCTAGAAAAAAAGTTTGTTTTTCCTCAGTACTTTGTTCATTAGTAAGATTGTCCTCCTCACAATCCATATCCACATTACTGTCTTCAAATTCATCTTTAGATTGTAGGAAGCTTTAAATTTGTTTATCACTACCAAAAACTTGCCAGTACCTCATGTTATCTAGCACAGAAGGATGATGTTTGACCTCAATAGTATGTTGTTTGTTTGGGTGAGGCAGTTTACGGGTACTTGCTGAGAAAGCTAGGCCATTTGCTAGGATGTTATGGTTTTTGGGAATTACTGCCAAATCATATTCCTCAAAGGTTCTTAAGAAATCAAGGACAACATTTCTATAAGCTCCCAATCTAGGGTGTTTGGTTGCATACAGTCCTTTAACTTATTTTATGACCAACTCAGAATCCCCATGTACAAAGATCCTTTTTGCTCCTCATTTTTTCAACGTTTGTAATCCCAAAAGCAAAGCTTCATATTCCGCAATGTTGTTTGTGCACTGAAAATTTAATTTGTATGAATGACCCTATGCACTATTGTTTCCTGTATTATAAACCCAAATCCATGCCCCTGAGCCCGCTTTGCCACATGAGCCATCAAAACTCATGTTCCAAAGAGGTTCATTGGTAGAGTCTGTTTGCTATGTTTGTGTTTGACTGTCATTATTTTCTATGGAATCATTTTCTATCTGGGAAACTTGTGAATCAATGATTCCATCATTATACAAAATGAAATAATCAAGGTCAGTGTGAACATATTATAAAGGGTAATTGTGAGGTTTCTCTTGGCTAATTACCATGTCCTTCATTAATGTTTCCCTATAAAGTCTTCTCGATTGACCAAACATTGGAATGGTAGCATATGTCATGTCCAGTTGCAGTGTCCCTTGTAATTTTTCTCCCTATGAGAAAGATAAAAGCATTCCATATTTAGGGGGAATGTCAGCCACAATAATATCCACCACTAAAATATTTACAGGTATTTGAGCTAGAGTGACACAAAGATCTTTAATTAGACCTAGGCACTTAAATTTTCTAGAATCAAAAGAGTATAAATCTCTATAAGGTCTAGTGATTTCAAGGCCACGTTTCTCCATGATAGCCTGGGGCATAAGGTTGTGTGATGCACCCGAATCTAACATGGCATTATGAAATATCTTGTCATGAACATTTAAGCTGACATAAAAAGGAGGGACCCCTCCTTCTTATGGTCTACCATCGACCTCTGGCCTGAACAAAAGTTGAGGCTGGTCATCACTTAAGTTGACAATATCAGTGATCTCCCCTATATTTAACACTTTCAGGACCTGAGATCTGTAGACATTTTTGTTGATCAATTCAGTGAGAGGGATAGAAATCTTTACCTTCGCAATTTCACTCTCAATACTGAAAGTAGTTTGATTTCTCAATGGGTTTGATAGATCAATCCTTTCAGCCTCTATTCTTTGGGTAACTTCAATCTATTTTCTTGTACTGGGGGTGTCTGTCTGAGCGTTTTTGGCAGGAATATCTACTCCTCTCTTGGTATTGTTTTCTATTTTTATCTTTTATGAGTTATTTACATTTTTCTTTGTGTTTTATGTTGTTTTCGCGACTTCAGCTTTAGATAATTTCTTGGTAGAGTTTTCTGAATTATTTTTATTTGAATTGTCCAAATTTTTCTTGCTCTTTAAGTTGTATTGTCTGTGGACCTCCATAATGGAATTCTCAAAACCCAGTTTGTAGTCATCAGATTCTTTGGGTCCGAGGTCTATTTGGGTTAGTGAAAACAAGTCTTGCTCTTCTTCAGTGAGAAAAACATGATCATCTTCATTGATTCCCATCAAATTTATATGATTTTCCTAAACTTCCTCCATTATTCCTTCATCATCATTACCATAGTTTTCTTGAAAAGGAGGCCTAATCTGCTGATCAGAACCTCTTTTCTCTCTTTGTCTAATTTGTGGAGGGTTTCTTCTTGGGTTTTGATTTCGGTTTTGGGGTGCTGGTTGATTTTCTCTGGGTATAGCTCTTTCATTCAAACTCATCCTCTCCATCATCCTTTCCATAGTCCTTACCAAATTTTTAATTTTGGCATTAGATGTAGAGGCTACATGTTCTTCTCTTATTGTGACTCTCCTCTCAGTCCTCATCCTAGCCCTTTTTGCTAATAAATTAGCTTCTACACTTACAACATCATTTTGAATTTCCTCCAAAATTGATGAGTCTCTTTCCCTAAGCTGATATGCCATGTCTGGGTCAAATCCATCCGGGAATTTAAGAAGAACTATCCCTTGGGGTGGTATCATATTAGCAGGGAGTGCGTTGTATAAGCTGTTAAATCTAGTACAATAGTCTTGCACACTCTCTTCGGGAGATCTATTAATAGTTTCGTATTCTGATAAAATCTGCAGCGGATTTTTCTTGACCTCCCATCTGTTGATAAATGTTTGGTGAAAAGCAGGGATATCATGGATACTATTAGCAGTCAAAGCTTTAAACCATTTCCCGACTTCAACTCCTAACATCTGGGCAAACATTTTCAATTTAACGCTTTCATCATCAATTTCTTGCAGGTCAAAACAATCATTCATTTATCTATGTGTTGCTAGGCAGTCATAGCAATAGTGCTATCAAACTGTGGAATCTTGGATTGGTAATCCTGGGGAATAGGAGGTAAAGGTACTGATAGCACCAAGGGGGCATATCTGGCTACCATGATTGGTGGAGGTGGTGGAGGTAGATGAATGGTGGGTGAAGGCGGACGGGTAGAGATACGAAATATGGATGCATAAAAAACTGTAAGGTCAGTCCAATTCTGAGATTTGGTCCTGAATAGACCTTGTTCAAAATGAAAACCAAATTGAATGTCCTGCAAAGTGACAAAGTAATCAGATATGGAGCTATATCTGGGAATAACTCTGCTACTGGTT
The DNA here is from genome assembly GCA_034641835.2 of Pinus albicaulis. NCBI lineage: Eukaryota > Viridiplantae > Streptophyta > Pinopsida > Pinales > Pinaceae > Pinus > Pinus albicaulis. The sequence continues at coordinate 692,872,740 of CM076580.1, forward strand.
GGACTTTCCGTTCTAGGGGCTTTCCTCAAAATTTTATCAGGATTATCTACGATCGGAGGAGGATTTGGATCTGGATGGGATATGGTGGATATTATTTTGGGAGCCAGACTTCGGCTCAAAATCATAGAAAATATGATTGTTTAAGACTCTAAGAGACCAATCTCTAAAAGAAGGTTATATCATTTAGTGCTTTTTTAGCTGGGGTTTTTTAAATTCAAATGAAAATTGAAAATTTTCAGGTATGTCCCCAGTGTGGCCGCCAATATGTTATCACTCTAAATTTTATAAGATTGGCATGACTAAATTATAAAGAACAACATCAAAACCACTTGAAGCCTAGGATCTCGCCCTCTTAGACTCAAAGAGAGATCTCTCTATAAGATTTAGATTTGTTTTAAGCTTTATGATATTAGGCTAGTTAAATTGATTGTGAGAGTTTTTTTGTTTGATTGTTTGTGGTTGGATTTAAGGGGTTTTGTCTAAATAGTTTCCATTGGGCTATGGAGTTGAAATAGGTTGGGTATATGCATCAAATCCCAGATCAAATGCAAGGCAAGCTTGCTCTGAATACTGGTGTTTATAAATGACTGGAATTATGAGATGGAGAAAGGTGCTTTCAGTAATGACTTAAGAGCAATTAAGAATTCGTAAACCATACATCAGAAGAAAAAATTGAAATTATAAAGATAGTCAGAATTAAGGTACTCTGAACAATAAATCTTAATCTAACCTTCCTGTTTTACAATTAGAATTTAAATGATGCACATGGAAAGGTTACAGTGGGAAAACATTAAACATGAATAAGGAAAAACATCACCAGGATAACGCAACACATGAATCTTGCAGACTAATCTCTTTATTGATGCTCTAGCTTGAAAAATCACAAGTAATTGCAATGAAAAGTTCTTACAAAACCAGGTTCCAACGACTAATACTGAATAAAAAGCTATATTTAAACTACTAGCGACAGATTGCTGTTATCAGAAGGGAAATCAGTTCGTTTATTATAAAGTAACTGAAATTCGGCCTGTGCGTCTCATCCTTCAGGCATGGTTATTGGGTAACGGTCTTCAACATGTGTCTAAAAGACATCATAAAGCTATTATTAAGTGCTGTGGCGGTCTGCTGTGCTTGCACATTTGGTACTGTCGTGCTGTTTTGATACATTGGATCCGTTGACATAGATAGTCTGTTGAGCTTCCTGTGTTGTCACCATGCCGAGTTGTCATCCCCCCTGGAGTCTACATAGATTCTCCCAATTATTTGGAGTCAGAATCTTAGTTTCATTCAACTTTCTGTAGACTTCATCAATCTCGGTGTACTTCATGAACGTTGGCCTCAACTGTAAAATGTGCTTAATCTCATGCTGTATGAAGACATCATTGTTGATAACTTCATAAAATGCTTTCCTTGTCATAGTGATCTTCATGTTCGTATGCTTGGATGTGTCTTTTGAGAGCTTTGTGAGCCTTTTTACATAATTTTTCCTAGGCATAAGCTTATCATTGATAACAAATAAGGAAGGCAATCCATTTTTGTTCAGTGGTTCGATCCTATTGAAAAATCTACTTACCCCAATCTCCAGCTGATGGCATCTTTCTTCTAGCTGTGTGACTAGACTCTTTTTGTTCAACACCCTTTTTACCTCCAGTATAGTGGCTGTCCTGTTTGCAACTTCTAGTTGTTCCAATTCCTACCTGCTTTTAGAATTCAGAAATATGATGATGTTGTTGGTAGTTTGGGGCTTATCCCCAAGTTCATCATTTTTCTTCTTAATAACAACTTTCACCAACTCAATTAAATCCCTCTGTTCGAAAATAATTTGAATTGATGGCCATATACAATTCATAGATTCAATTATATCTAGCCACACAATTTCTTTAACTCCTCCTACCATGCTTCCAATTGAAGACTCCTGAATGGACTTTTGCAAACATTCATTTAACTTTTTGCTGATCTGCAACTCGACGACATGTGATGAATATTTCCTTTTAAATTGCTCCTGTAGGTTGCTGAGTTGATCCTGCAACTTCTTAATTTCCACTGTCTATAAGGACATGTTCTCCATTGCCTTGGATAGCTGCTCAGTGCCTTCTCCTGGTACACCTATTGTTGATGTAGATGCTAGAATCACTGTCATAGGGACTGCCTGTAGTGGAATCACGACCTTAGCTGCTTCCTTTTCTGCTCCCTTCATTACATCTCTTATTGCTTTCTGCCTTTATTTTATCATTTTATCCATCTCACCCTCCATTATATTAAGTTTCTATGCTTGTTCAACAATCAATTGCAACATATCTTCTTTCTGTGTTTCATTGGCTTCTATCTCGGCCATCGATCTTCTGTCACTGGCATCTTGAGATGTCTCTTCAGAGTAGCTATGTATGCATTCTTTCTCCTTACCAGTGTTTCTGCCATAGCTAGGTTTGATGGATCATACCCAATTTGCATTACTAATTCCTCTAGGGATTTAATATTTGTGTGTTTGGTCGTGGAATAGATCCTTTCCATCTTCAACTATGACTGTGCATTGGAAAAATTAACCTGCAACTTTGAGAGGCTCATAGCTGTACAAGTCAAGGTGGAGGAGACCATCTCTCATGTATGCTTATGCATTTCCATTTGGTCAATTGGATGAATTCTCTTCGCATCAAACTCAAACGCGGTGTTCTTGTAGTCTGCTGAAACTTTGGGTTGAGGAATTTGTGCTTCCAAGAACACCATATTCATTCTTCCCTTCTCGGAGTAAAAAACTGATAGAAGTCTACTCTAGGAGCTGCTCGTTTGTTTCCAGAATTGATTGTATGTGCTGGATTTAAGCATTGAATTCCTCCTTTTTATTTCTTTGAAAATATCATAGATGTATTCCTCTTGTTGTCCTATAGTGGATGTAGGAGTCTGTAGTTCTTGTTGTTGGAAAGGCACAGTGGCAGAGGATGTTGAGAAAACTGTTTGGCCACCTGGTGAATCTCTGATTGTGATGACTATTTGTTGGTCCTTCTCACTACCCTGGTCAATGTTCATGTAGACTGTGGCCCTTTTCCTGTATTTCATTTTGAATTCTTTGGTGGAGGAATCAATTTTCATGTCAGTTTGATCCTCCCTGGTCCTCTTGCTTCCTATCTCCTTTTCAGGCTCATTTCCTTTATCATCTTGTGCTCCTGCAACCTTTCTTTCTTGTGGAGTGGGTATTTGAATTTATGAAGTAGAGATGACCTGATCTTTTGCCTCCTGGAGTGTGTCTGCCACCCATTTTTCCTGTTTCATGTACTTCTTTATCTCCAATCTTTGGGTATGAATGTAGGGTGTGGACTTGTTTTCCACCCTATTCTTGGAGATGATTCCCATTGGATCATAGGACCAAGTGAAGCTATGTGTGAACTTCATCTCCTTCAAAAATTTATCACCCTCATCCCCTGCTGCTTTGCTGTTGCAAATAAACAGACCAATATGTGATTTGATCCTGAATTGTGACTTCTTCTTGGTAGAGACAAAATGCACCTCATCTTCATTTACCATTTGTTTGATATATTCAAGTACAAATATTCTCATAGTGAGGTACTTGGGAAGTTTGTATGGGGACAAATCACTGCCATAAACCCTGATCTCTATGTAGTTTTGGTAGAGGTACCAGTCTGCTGTTCGAACCTGATCTGTCAGATGCATCACCTTCTTTATCTCCTCACAAACCCTTGGTTCTGCAGAACTACTGAGTGCACTGATTGCTGAGGAAAAAATAAGTCTGCAAAGCTTTTGTAGGAGTAATTCTCCTGCTCCTTCATCAAGAAAGTAGTCCAAAATATCACTGATTAGGGCTGAGAGTCAGCACTCTTATTCATCATATCAAATTGGAACTTGCTGGATTGAAAACAAGCAAACATGTACACCATCACAGAGGTGTATTTGAATACGTCTTCTGTCTGGAAATTCAGGAACTGATCATGGATTGCATCAACAAGAAAATGAGTGTAATTGAACATAACAGTGGGCTTAACATCTGAGGAGAGGATTGAAAAGAAACCAATCATGGCTTCATCTACCCACTGATAATTATGGTACCCAAATAAGTAAGATAAAACAACGATGATGTATTGGGTCCTATCAAGAAATATGGATGATGGATACATAGGATTCTTGGTAGGATTTTGTGCATTGGTGGCCATGAATGATTCTAAGGTTTTGGCCCTGCTGGTGGAATCTAGCTTTTGGTATAGCTTTACAAGGGCCTCATACGAAAAAGGGATAATGTTCTCAACAATGGGGGCTTGCATCATCTTTTGAATGGATGGGGCATTGATGTAAAATAAGGTTTCTCCTACAGGGTTCACTATGGCTCTCTGGTTAATGTCATAGCATGATTGGAATTTTATGATTAGCTCAGGGCCGGTATGGTTCTGGGAAAAATGTAATAAGGTAAATTTTTTTTCCAGAGGCCTATAACATCTACTTCTTCTAGGAATTTATCCTCATGGCAGCAGTAGAAATCGAACAAGTTGAAGTCAGAATCTGTCTCGTGGACCTTGTAATCTCTGTCAGCCAGGGATATGTGGTCTAAATATACTTGAGGGTAGATCATGGGGTTAAAGGGCTCATGGTATTTATTGGGAGGCATATTTTATCTTGTAAATCATTTCTCGATCTGAAAATGAAGAATGGGATGACAGAAGGGGGAACAGAGAAAGGGAAATGGCCACATAACAAAATTTGGGGTAGAGGGGTGGGGAATTAAAAGGAAACAAGGGGAAGAGTTACAATAGAACCTCGATTGAAACTATGGAGAACTAGTGATTTCTCCTTGATAAGTGAGGCCATTTCTTCAATTGTGGCTTTCCGTGATTTACCTGTGAATTTGAAAATCTGGCCCAATTTCGATAATAATCAGTAGAGTAAACTCTACTGTTATGTCAGATTTGAGCTTTATCACTATGATTTGGTAGCCATGGAGCTTGGTGTGGGTTTGTTGGATAACGACCCTACCATTTATGGCGCAACAGGATGCTGGAAGGAGGAGATGTGATTTGATGGAGGGAATAGGCGAGAGTGGATGCGACGTTAACGGTAAGTTGAGAATTGAATGAGCGTGACGGTTTTGAAAGTGGTGGAAACCACTTTTCAGAGGGTGGGAGGGGTGGTAAGTGATAATGGAGTGGGGGGAGGGGAGGGGTGTGAAGTATTCCGTAGGTGATGCGTAGAGGTGATGGCGATAATGGATACTACTCATTTCGGACCCCCCGCCCCCAACCCCCCCTCGCTCCCTTTGTTAACGTTCGAAGGTCGAGGGGGGGCCGAAATGCATTGTGGGGCATCTGTTGTGTGGGGGAAAGTGGGGATGGAAGATAAGGTGGACGCTATTTAATGCGGAGGGGATGGAGGACAATATCGCAAGTCACGAATCAGGAGTTTTTTCATGAGGGACAAAAGTTAAAGGTTAAGACTTGCAGAGTGCGATGTGTGAGGGGAATGGAAGGTGACGTGGAGGGGAAGGTGGGGCATCTCGCACATTGCAGGTATTACATATGAACAACGGAGATAAATGTTAAGATTTTTGTAGTGCGAAGTGTGGTGGGAATGGAGGGTGACGTGGCAAGGGGGCGAGCCCGCCTGCAACATCGCAGATCGCAGGTTCTGCATATGCACAACGAAGGTAAGTGTTGAGATTTGTGAAGTGCGACTTGCGGTGGGCGGAGGTGATGGTAATAGCTGGCCCTATCGATATCACATTGGAACATCCAAAGTTTAACTTGCGACAAATTATGGATAAACATAAAAGTTTCCAATTGCGATTTGCGATGGGTGGTGGGGAAAGGGGTCCCACTTGATATCACATCGGGGAATTTGCGAGATGGAAATGGATTGGCAAGGAATATTTGCGACATGCTGATGAGAATTGTGATTTGGGGACTTGGCAGGACTTGCATAGGACTTAGGATAAAATTTAGGCATACGGTATGCCTCAATATGACTTTGAAATCCGAACGTCTTTAAAACATAACTCCCTTTCCACTTTTTTGAGTGTAAACACCATCTTATTTTAATTTCTTCTCGCAACCTGGGAATATGCAATTTCGATGCTGTACTTTGAAGAATAAATTTCATATCTTCCTTCCATTTTCCTCCTTAGCATATCTACCTACCCAAACTAATCCTCTAATAAGTTTTCTTCATTTTTAGGGTGCATTTAGACTTGCAGGCCCTGAAATATTTTTCTTTTGAAGTTCTAACCTAACCCCTTTCCCTTATTTCTCCTATTGGTTAAAATTAAGCTGTTGAACCAATCTCATTTTCTACCTATCTACTAATAAGCCAAGATTAAACAGTTTGGAAAATATTTATTTCTAACCTATCAACAGAAATTGAAAATTTTCCAAACATGATTAAACTGTATGACTGGAAAAACCTATCTAATGAGTAGTGGAATTTGAACTTGCAACACTTTCAGTTTTTTTTTTTTTTTTTCCTTTTTTCTCTTTTTCCTTTTTATCTATTTTTATACCCTCTTTTCTTTCTTTTTCATATTTTTTATTTGAAATCATTTGAATTTTGTAAAGCCTTTCAATAATGAAAACTTTGCAAGAAGTATGAAGTATCCATCACCTCGAGATCATATAGTTTATAGGGTACTAATAAAGCCTACATTACAAATCTGGCCGACCTTGTCAATTTACACATGTGTGGAAAATAAAATCAAAATATAAGTTCTGCTCATCAAACAAGATGATATTTAGATCAATCTTGCACCTCTCCGAAATAGGAATCCAAAAAATATATAATCATCATCATATGAGTAGTGCAACATGGAGTTTGGACCTAGTTGCCCAAAATTAGCATATTATTATATGAAAATTCAACTAATGGAATAAAATCTTCCCACCTCCTTGGTTTATGCATAATATACATTCTCAACATATCCTCTAAAATTTTGTTCACCCTTTCAATTTGTCAATTAGTGCGAGGATGATAAGTTGTGATAACTTCTACTTAAGTTCCAAAACCAATAAATAATGCTTTTCGAAAATTTGATGTGAACTTAGCATCTTCATTTGAGATGATCTTCTTAGGTATACCATGCAATTTGAATATATCCTTTATGAAAATTTGAGCTATGTTAATGGCCTTGTGGGTGGACTTGATAGGTATGAAATGAGTTTCCTTGCTCAATTTGTCCACTACTACGATAATGGAATCATGCTGCTTGGATGTTTTTGGTAATCCCGTGATGAAGTACATGGACATTACTTCCCACTTCCACTCAGGGATTGGAATTGGTTACAACAATCCCGTTGGGTGTTTTCATTCCACTTTAACTTGTTGACGTTCTAGACACCTGACAATGTATTCAACAAATTTATTTTTCATACTCAACCAATAATGCATATTCTTCATGGCTGTTATCATTTTCTGATAACCAAGATGACCAATGTAAGGAGTTTTATGGGACTCATCCATTATGAGCTTCTTCAAGTCGCCCCTACAGGATCCATACCATCTATCATTAAACAACAACCTGTCGTCCTCGATTAGCTTGTAGACTTGGCTGAGGTTTCCCTTCAGTTCTCATTGTAAGAACACCTTTATATGCTAAAAATTCTCATCATGTTGTTATGCTTATTTCATCCTTTCTTTCATATTAAAATCACAACTGATCATTGCTTCCAAGTGAGCTACTTGTAGAATTCTGCTAAGTGCATCTCCTATTTTGTTCTCCATTCCTTTAATGTGCTTTATCTCAAAATCAAACTTGTTGATCAAAGGAAACCATATGGCTTGCCTCACATTTAACTTGGGCTGGTTGAATAAGTATTTCAACCCTCCATGATTTGACATCAACAAAAATTTTCTTCCAAGCAAGTAGTGACTCCACATATTTAGTGCATGCACAATGGTTGTGCGTTCCAAATCACGCGTGACATAGTTCTTTCCTGTTCACTCAATTTTCTTGATTCATAACAAATCACATTCACTCTTTCATTAGAACTCCACCTAGTCCTTCCTTTCATGCACTTGTACAAACCAAGAAATCCTTTTCCATATCAACTATTCTCAGGATAGGTGCATGCGTGAGAAAATTCTTGAGTTTTTATGTAATGTCCCCAATTAATTAATTTTGTTAAGAAGAATTTCCTTTTTGAAATTTTGGAAATTGGGAGATATTTTTGGCATTAAAACTTAGGGGAGGTGGGTTAGGAGAAACCCACTTTAATTTTTGAGGAAAAAATGCTCCCAAAAATTAGAAAAGGAAATAAATCAAAGTGCAAGTGGAATGTGAGGGCCACCCAAAAGGGGAATTCAAACCCCTTAGGAAAATCGAGCTAGGGAGAAGGAGGTAAAATTGGTGGGGCCCACAAGGAGAGAAAAGGGGGAAACACAGATAAATAGAAGGAAGAGGCATCATTTTGGGGGCTTTGACAAATTGAATTTTTGATTTAGAGTACTCTTGAGGTACTTAGCCAAGACTACCAATGTTGGTTAGCACAAAGATATTTATGAGCTGAGATCTAAGCTCTCTCTCTTTGGTGGACTTAGAGTTCCACCCTAGGAGAGAATTTTGAAAGGTTATTAGAGAGGATATTGCTGGATTTTGTGGGCTATTTCCAGCCGTACTCGATCTAGCTTGAACTTTCAGGAGAACACAATGGAAAAAATCAATTCGCTTCGTTGAGGGATCTTCATGGGAAAATTAAATTAGAGAATTTAGGAGTAAGTCCTTTGATATTGGACTAGATTTTGTTGATATTTTTAGGGTGAGAGATTACTGCTTCGGTGAGAACCAAATTAAACATTTCTAGGGCCTGCATAGTATTTTGTTGGACAAAATTTCGTGGTGCTATTGCTAGCTGAGTTGTGCAAGGCTGAGGGAGGAATTTCCCTATTACTTTCCGGGAGTATTTTTCAGAGAATTCTACAACCATTTGAGGGAAGAAACATGGCCAAATTTGCAGTAGTAGCTTGAGGGGGATGCATAACCAGTAGAGGAAGGCGTGGCACCAAATTTGGGTAATTCTAGGAGGTCAGAATTAGCCCAAAGCATTTTTTGGGTTTTGTTGGACTAGTGTCAAGGAGTCTGATCCTAATTTTGCTAAGAATTTGGAGGAGTTTTGGTGCCCCAAACAAAAATATTATTTGACTTCTAGTTGAGAGGAGTGAGCTTAAATTTTAGATCCCCAGTGGTTGGTAAAAGTTTCCCAAACCCTTTATGGGTTTTATGTGGGGAGACTCTAGCAAAAATTGCAGAAATTTCTGGGCACTTTTGAGGGGTCAAATATAGGGTTGTTTCTAGTTGCATCATCAGTTTACACCAGGCAATACACATTTTCTCCTGGAAGATTTTCCGATACTTGGAGCCATTGATTTGACACTTGGGTTTGGCCTTGCTTGATGTAGCAAGCCCACATTTCTCTTATCACAATTATTGTACTCATAATTTATTATATTAATAGAATGGCTCAGAGTATTTGCCAACATTTCAGTGTTTATTTGTGTATGGATGTGCATGCTTAAATTTTATAGCAATAAATAGTTCCTTGCTTCTATTATCTACTGTATTTTTCTGTTTGGAACACTACAGTGGTATCAGAGCATGATCTTGGCCAACTGTGGGGAATCTAGCAAGATCGTGGAGGTTTTGGCCATGCATGCATAGCGACTAGTAAATTTATGGGCACTCCAATGACACAGAAAGGGGAGAGTACACAGGGGATCATGGAGGAGTTGATGAGGCAGAATTGACAGTTGAGGAGGAAAAACCAACAAGTCCTAGAGAGGATGCAACAAATGATGGGGATGTTGAGACATACCCAGCAGAGTATCCATGCACATGCACAAGCAGTCCAACATAACAATACCCATGTCAACCTAACCGACCTACCATGCCACATTTTCTTGATGAATCATAGAAGGGGAGGGAACTCGACACCTTTATAGATTTGAGGAGTTCCTTCGTGGATAATATTGATGAGTATGAGGGGTTGGACCCTAGGATTAGGCGAGATTTCTCGTTTGACGAGCATAGAGGAGGTTAGTTAGAGGGTGGAGCCAGGAGGCATTACTGTTGGTGGAGATTGGGCCTTAGATGTCAGGAGCATGAGGAGGAGGTTAAGCATGAGAACACGTAGTGTTGTGAGGAGCACACAGATAGACCCAGTGTGACACATGAGCCAACCTTGTGGGAGTTTCCTTTGGTAGCCTTGATTTACACATTGGTGGAGATAGTTGAGCACACACCCATATGACCATCCATTGATGAGGTACCAATAGCCATAGAGGTACCCAGAGCTGTGACAAAGTTACCAGACGTCAAATACCTACAACATCATGAAGAGATCCTTGAGGAGGGTGAGCTAGATGATGCTGTTATGGTTGAGAAGCTACCTGTGATAGGGTAGCTTAGGACTCCTATTGAGCCCATGATAGAGGAGGATGGGAAATCATCTTTTAGGACTGCCATTGACAGGGAGCAGATAGATGCACATGTAGCAAGCCGAGCTACAGTACTTCCAGTGAGTGGCTCTCTTGAGTATTACGTAGATGGGGCCTGCAATATTGTTAGGCTAACTTTTCACAATGGAGAGAGAGATGCATAATTACCTCGAAAGATTTTATGTGTCAATCGGATCAGTGAGATGAGGCGAAAAGAGTTATGCAGGGGGAAGAATTCACATGATGGGGGGATATATCAGTGTAGAGGAGTTCGTTCTCCCGATCCTTCCCTTGGGGTTGGATGGTGAGATATTTTGAGTTGGTGCTTGATGGACTGCGCTAGGTGTATGGGGTTGGTCATAGGCCGGAGTGAGAGTCATTAGGTGCGTCCAGGCATCTAGGATACTAGAGGTCCATGTTGGAATTGGGATCCAGGTGGGACTACCTACCACTTACTCGGTATGTAGATTGACTATGAAATTTGTGTTATATTTGACCCAACGGTCGAGCGCACAGTTTCGTTAGGGGAGTCTCAGTTAGCGCTAGTGGCCGGTCAGTTTGTGAGAGGACTCCCTGGGTCGTTTTGGTATGATGGTTGTACATTGGATCACAAGATGATCAACATACTCTTACAAGAGTTTGTTGGAGGAGGTGGCATTGGCAGGCCACCAAATAGAGCCTTTTTCGGGGCTAGGGACTCTTTGCAATTAGTTGGGACCCAACAATCACCAAGGAGAAACATAGTGGTGGCATAACCACTGGTTCATAAGGGAATTTACCTCTCGTGTCTCTCAGGGAGGATTTGGAGGTGAGGCCCATGCATTAGAGGGTACTGTGACACGATAGTGGAGGCGACGATACCGGTAGGGTCCAGGGTGACGTGTACTATCTTAGTTTTAGATCCTGGCATCTAGTGGTGTATAGGAGCATGCAACGTTCAACAGTGGTTTGCAGGTGAGCCCATAGATGCATGGAGATGTGCTATGGTGTGTAGGTTTACACCATGGAGAGGGAGGAGGTCTACCATTGGATTTAACTCACCATGTATGGATGGGGGCGCTTGTGAGAATATAGGGACATCCTGTTCAATAGAGTCAGGTTTTCGATGGAGTTATCAGTAGGACTAGGACAAAGAGAGGGGCATCCATGGGATTACCTTTCGGTGCCCATGCAGAATCTTGGTCATACTTTTGAGGACTTACATGTCTATCGATCTCCAACATGGCTTACAATTGTTGATGGTTGGGTTGCTGCCCCATGATGCCCTTAGTACAAGTGGTAGGACATGGGAGGCTCACCCCAGATAGTTGGATGAGACACATTGTGTCATGGGCAAGTGGGAGACTCTCCAATTGAGGAATTTGGTGGGTGCACAAGTTGACAGATACATGCTTAGGGATGACGTGGTCTACGATCAAGGGAGCATATGTCCCACCCCTGGGTCACACTTTGGGAGGTGATCATTAGGAATATGCATGACACACTTTTGGCAAGGCAGTTTGAGGCATTACATGATCATGCAAGATAGTGGATGGTAGAATTCGCCTACAAGAGGGTGTCTAGACTCCCAACAGTGTTCGGGTGTATCATCAAGAGTTGATATAACATATTTCACTGTGTAGTCTGGTAGGAGCAAGGTAGATTGAAATGCGTTTGACAAATTCTTGATACTTGGGGTCCACCTATGGGATACATAAAGGAGTCAAAGATGAGGGACATATGGGTTCTGGCAGGTAGCAGTTCTACGTAGTGAAAACCCATGAGGAGTGGATGTTGTGAGCTCCGAATGTGGTTGGGGATCCAGGGGTTTGGTTAGCGAGTGGATCACTCCACTTCTCGATGGGCAGATTTACGATGGAGGGTGATCCAATTCTTTCCCAAGTTGACACATGGGGAGTCGCTGAGAGCTTCGTCATATGGCAAGGCAGGTTGTTACTCAAGATTGAGGCTAGCCATGGAGTGGTGGACTCGAGCATTGTTGAGTTGCCCTTGCAGGTTGGGCATATTGTTGATCGTGATAAATATAATGGCCAAGTGTTACTGGAGAGGAGGATCTGGTACAAGTATGTTGAGAAGTCGAGCATGACCGAGGTGTCACAATGTCAACATGATAGGTTCATTCTGTGATGGGCAAGAGATTCTGGCATAGCAGGGCTTAGCAGTTCAAATACCCGTAGAGGTGAGCTGGTTTCTATAGGGGAAGGTCATCTATATATTCCACTAGGTTTTAGTGTTTCGTTGATGGTGTGGGTGACTTTACCAGTGTGGAAAGGTGATCAAAAATAGGAGATTAAGGGAATATCATGCAGATGAGGGTTCAATCCCACAGGGATCGGATTGCATCTTTAGGATTCCACTCCTAAAGTGCATGAGTGGGACTATTCAATAGAGCAGTTTGATGAGGACATGATCAAGATTTTGTACTACCATGATGCTCTACTTCGTGGCAATATGCAGAGGGCGTCTAGGGCCTATGCTAACCTGGACAACGAGTGGAGGAAGGGATGCCTCCCAGCGATCAGGATGGCTTGGGATCCTGGAAGGACAGGGAAAATATCAGGGATGTCCGGGTGGTACATTTGGGACCCTAGTATTATGTGCAGTGACTGTTTGGGTCAGTTGATCGAGATGGCACTTTTTCAGGCATTGCTTGAGGACAAACGATTTTTGGTGGGGAGGACTACAATGTCCCTAAGTAATTAATTTTGTTAAGAAAAATTTCCATTTTGAAATTTTGGCAATTGGGAGATATTTTGGCATTAAAAATTAGGGGAGGTGGGTGAGGAGAAACCCACTTGACTTTTTGAGGAGAGAAGGCTCCCAAACATTAGAAAAGGAAATAATTCAAAGTGTGAGTGGAATGTGGGGGCCACCCAAAAGGGGAATTCAAACCCCTTAGGAAAATCGAGCTAGGGAGAAGGAGGTTGAATTGGTGGGCCCACAAGGAGAGAAAAGGGGGCAACAAAGATAAATATAAGGAAGAGACATCATTTTGGGGGCTTTGAAAAATTGAATTTCTGATTTAGAGTACTCTTGAGCTGCTTAGCTAAGGCTACTAGTGTTGCTTAGCACAAGGAGATTTCTGGGTAGAGATCTCAACTCTCTCTATTATGTGGACTTAGAGTGCCACCTTAGGAGAGATTTTCAAAGCTTATTGGAGAAGAGATTGCTAGAGTTTGTGGGTTATTTCCAGCGAGTTCGAACTTCCTGGAGGATGCAGTGACAAAAATCGATTTACTTCGTTGAGGGGTCTTCAAGGGAAAATTCAACTAGAGAATTTAGGAGCAAGTCCCTTGATATTGGACCCGATTTTGTGAAGAGTTTCAGGGTGGATATTTCTGATTTGGTGAGAACCAAATTCAACATTCCTAGAGCATGCACAATCTTTTGTTGGGAAGAATTTTGTGGTGCTATTGCTAATTGAGTTGTGCAAGGTTGAGGAAGTAATTTCCCTCTTACCTTCCACGAGTAATTTTAAGAGAATTATATAGCCATTTGAGGGAAGAAATGGGTCCAGATTTGGGACTTAGGACCAATAGAGGAGGGCGTAGCACCAAATTTTGGTAATTTCGGGTGGTCGAAATTAGCCCAAAACATTTCTGGGTTTTGTTGGACTAGCATCAATGAGCCTGTTCCTAATTTCACAAATTTTTTGGAGGAGTTTTGGTACCCCAAACAACATAATTATTTGGCAGCCAGTTGGGAGGAGCTAACTTTAATTTTGGGTCCTAGGTGGTCGGTATAATTTTCTCAAATACTTTCTAGGGTTTTGTGGGTTTTATGAGGGGAGACTCCAGTAAAAATTGCAGGAATGTCTGGGCAATTTTGATGGGTAAAATACAACGTTGTTTCCAGTTGCAACAATAATTTACACTAGCTAGGGCGTAGTTTCTTCTGGGAGCTTTTCTGGCACTTGGAGCCATTGATTTTACACCCGAGTTTGGCCTTGCTTGCTGTAGCAAGCCTATGTTTCTCTTATCACATTTATTGTACTCATAATTTATTAAATTAATACAATGGCTTAGAGTTTTTTCTCACATTTTAGTGTTTATTTGTGTATGGTTGTGCATGCTTGAATTTTATAGCTGTAGCTAGTTCCTTGCTTCTGTTATCTACTGTATTTTTCTATTTGGAAAATTACATTTTCAAAGCTAGTTGTGCACTCTGATGTTCATTTGAATTTGATCCTTTTTCTTTGCAAGATTGTGATTGGATGTCCAATATTTGAGAAATCTCAGATGAATCGTCGATAATATCTGACTAATCCCATGAAATATTAACTTCAATGACATTGCGGGGAGTGGGCCAATCCATTATGGCATTGATATTTTAGGGATCCATAACAACACCTTCCTTTGAGATTACATGCCCCAAATATTGAACATGTGACTTAAATAATTCACATTTATTGGGTTTAGCATATAGTTTGTGTTCCCTTTGCAACTGTAGTACTGCCTTCAAGTGCTCCTCATTTTCTTCTTTAGCTTTTGATTAAATCATGATATCATCTGCAAACACTAGCACAAATTTGTCTAGGTACTCACCGAGGACATTATTCATCAATGAAATAAATGTGTTTGGAGAATTTGTAAGTCCAAATGGCACCACCATGGACTCGCAGTGCTCATATCTCATCCTGAACACAGTATTATGGATATCATCGTCCTTAATTCTGACTTGGCAGTAGCTATATATTAAATCCATTTTAGAAAATATTGTGGCTTCTCTCATATGGTCAAATAAATAATCAATTCTTGGCAGTGGGCATTTGTTCTTCACCATAGCTTTGTTCAACTGCCAATAATCAATGCACAGTTGTAGTGTACCATAATTTTTCTTTACAAATAGCGTTGGGGATCCCAAAGGTGACACACTGGGTTTGACATACCCTTTTTCCATCATCTCTTTTAGCTATATATTTAATTCTACTCACTCTGTCGTGCTCATGTGATATGGGGTCTTAGAAATTGGTACTAAACTGGTAATCAATTCAATGGAGAAATTGATGTTTCTCTTGGGTGGTAATCCCGATATTTCTTCTAGAAATACATCGCTATATTGTTTTAAGATAGGGTGATCCTCGAGTCTGGGTTTGTTTCCTTTGATCACACTGGTTACTTGAATCATCAATGGGGCACACCCCTTCTGGTTGAATTTCTTCACGTGCAACGCTGAATCTTCCTGACTGAAATGAGTTTTCTCTTCTCCTACAATATATTTTCTTTTTCCTTCATCACTAAGGTACTCTAGTGATTTATTATAGCATTCCACTTTGGTTATGTGTGCTTATAGCCAATCCATGCTAATTATAATGTCATATGAACCCAACAAAAGTGTGTTGAGGTTCGTTGTTGTGGGCATGATATCTAGTTCTAAGTGGCACAATTATAATAGCTTTGTTCCTCTCTTCTTGGCTCCCATTTCTTGTTGAACCAACCACAACTTGGCATGTTATTTATTTTGCAAGGCACAATGTTCTACAATTTTTTGGCTAATATCATCGTTATTAGAGTCTGGATCAATTGAAATCGAAACCGGTTGGTTAATGATTGTATCTTCCATTTCAATAACTGAAGCTTGATGATCTGCTTGTCGGTTATCCAATGTTGCATAAATTTGAGGCATATTCTGAGCCACATCATTCACAATCGTTTCCTCTTGCATGTTGTACAAAATTTATCAATCTTATGTTGCTGGTGGGGACGATCCCTTTGTAGGTGGTTCGTCCACATGAAAGACACTGGAATGGTCCTCTCTTGATCCCCTCGGTCTCTTCTCTCACTAGTTTAGTGGGTTGATCTCTATGGTCCACAGGGAAAGTTTGCTGAAATTCCCCTTTGGTATGGGTGGTGAACTTAATGTTTCCCCCCCTTTTCCTATGCCCATAAGGTTTTTATCATTTTCCTTTAAATCCGGTCCTATACATCTTCTTCCAATATGTATGGACTTTAGCCTTATGCTTAAACTGATCATATAGTACTTAGTTTTGTGGATGGTGTCTTCTAATGTTTTTGGCTCATCAAACTCAATTCTATCTCAATAAGTTGGCGGTAATCCACTGAGGTAATTTTGAATCTTAACCTTATCATCCTTGATGTATGGCACATACCATAATAGTTCTAAAAATATATTGGTGTATTCATCTGCGATAAGTTTCCCTAACTTATGCTTATGTAACTCTTTAACTTTGTTGTCATGACATCCCTTAGACATATACTTCTCATGAAAATATTCCTCAAACATTTTCCATGACAAGTCCTCTTTAATTCCCTTGACATTTCTTAAATCCTCCCACCAAATTTCAACTTTTCCCTTCAAGCTGAAACTGGCTATTCTGGCTTTCATGTTTTCAGAGTAGTCCTGTACTCTAAAGTATTCCTTCATCCCCATCAGCTAGGTTTTTTCCTCTTTAGCCTTCTTTTTTATTCTATCAAAGGTGGGGGGATTTTCCTTATTTAACTCCTCTGACACGACACACCTCTCACTTCTCCATTGCTGACGATGTTTTTTAGTTGGAACACTAGACATTTGGTAATGGCTATTAGACTCCCTTTCTGGAGTGCTGAGTGGGGCCTTCTTCCTCACTGTTCCTTAAATTATCTCTCTATGTATTTTCCTTGACTTACTTCCTTCTACCCTATCAGTTTGCAATCCATGTTTTTGTAATTCTCATGGACTTTGCTTGGATTTGTGTTTGCGTAGATAACTGGCACCAAATTTGTGTTGTTTTTTCCTTTGCAAAGATTCTGATAAAATTTACAAAATGATTGCATTCATCTCTTCTTGTTTCTCTTGTTCTCTAACAATATTTTCATTGTCTGGTTTACAACTTCTCAATTTAGCCTTTAAGCTCCTGAGAGTGTCAATATAGTTAAGGGAATTCTCCTCTGACCACTTTTCAACTAATTATTCTTCTTGATTATGTTGGGATTTATCTGTGCTATACTGCACCATTCTATCGCTCAATATTTTCTTTATAACTGGAACTTATGTTTTCTTATGTGTTTTCACACACACACACACAAAAACACACGTGTTAGTTAATTTTGACATGGATATAGTAACTTATTTCCTTGGTCTTTTAGTACTAAAGTTGTTGATTTGAGGTTTTTCACTAAATCAAAATTTGTTTTAGTCACATAGAGTAGAGTATATGTAAGTATTTTAGCAATGTTAGCAACCACATCAATTGTAAATCTAAAGAAATTCAACATATACAGTAACTAAAACATTATATTAAATTCTATTTATGAGCCTTTTCAAGTCTAGTGTTGAACCAAATCTCTGATACCAATATGTAATAAAGCTTCTAACTTTCTCCTTTAAGGCCCATTTAGCCTGATTGTTTGCATTCATGGTGTCCCTTTTTCCTTCTAGGTATCAGAGCTCCAAATTTAATCTTTCAAGGCCCATCCAATCCAAGTGTTGAAATTGAGCTCTAATACCACTTTATAACACTCCCTTTTTCCCCCTTGCTTTGTCTTGGCTATGGGAGGTGTCACTTATGACTTAACTCGACCTCCAAAGTCTGTTATGCAGATGGGGTTACAAAAATCCTTCTATTTCAAACTTTGGGGAATTAATTTATGATGCCACCATCGTGTCCAGCTCCCTAAGATATTTTTGACGATATAAATTTCATCTCACTGACTCCATAATTGAAAGTTATGTTCGTTTAAATTTTAACCAATTAGATAATGCCACACCAACTTGGGACTCCTACATGTCATCCATGTGTAGCCCATGTGGCTCCGCCATGTCATCACAGGTAATCCACACCACTTGGGCCCTTATGTGGCTTCCACATATCCACTACCAAGTCCCAGTGGTGCTTACACATTAATCCTGACACGTGGATCCCACTAGGCCATGACCCTTCATGTTATGCCATGACTCTATGTTATATCTGATTTTGGGTTTTTGAAAATCGGATTGGGTTTAACACATGTGGTTTCTTGTTTTTGCACCCCCTTGTTAACTCACAACAAACCGGGGTGGGGACCTTGGGGTGAACGTTGGTCGTTGATTGGGACCTTTCTACAATTGTGCTGCCACAAGGTGGCACTCTTTTCATGTGGGATCCTCGACGAGAATCCCCACATTGGAGACCCCCCTCCCCCCCACATGGAACAGGGGGGCCCGAAGTAAATGAGGGCCATTTATTTGGTCATTCTCCAATCATGTCGCTCGAAGAATGCCTCTTGTTGACGAGGGTCTAGATAGGTAAATTCGATGATTAGTAGGTGGTCAAGTCAATTGACGACCTCGACAAATGGGAAATTTTCTCGTCGACTACTACCACTGTCTGCTTGCGAGACATATCATTCTGAAACCATTGATGGGTGGTGGGAGGTCCTGTCAGTAAACGAACCCGACAAATGGATATTTTCTCATCGACTGCCACCGCCTCCCATTCCATGATGCAATGCATATTTATTACACTAGTGAGCGGTGGGTGATGGCAAGGTTTGGCCTCACCCCACCTTTTCCATGTGTCATTCACTTGACACTTGTTGAGTTTTGTAGCTTGGGAGGTACTCCAAAGCCTTTAGTACTAGGCTTGTGTGAGTTGGCACCATAAAAGCTCTTTGTTGGCTAAGTACCCAAGATTTTGGCTTTCCACCAAAATTTTTGGGCATGAAACTAGGAGTTATTTTGTTGATTATACCCTTGTAGCATGTGTGGCACCCTTAATGGAGCAAGGGGCTACTAAGGCAACCAAGGGAGGCTTTGTCAAATGAGAGAAATAATTTTATTTTTATGTGAGTGGGCTAAATTACAAAGAAGACAAGTTGGATGGGCTTGAAGAGGTGTCTCACAAGGGATGGTCATTGAGCTTAAAGGAACATATAAATAAATGAGAAGGAGACCTCATTTTACACCCATCACAAATGAAAATTCTTCATAAAGGAGAGACACTTGATCTGAAGTAGCCACAACCTCTAAAGGAGTATTTTCAAAAGAAGGAGGATGAGTTGTTTTGGGATCTTTCTATGCTTGAAGCAGGCCGGGTTTAGGGAAGTTGTAGGCATATGTTGAGGGAATATCTATGCATGGTTTTGAGTTCCAATTCTCTCAAGAAAATGCCACAATATTTTATGCTCTTTGGGAAGGAGGCCGAGCTCTTATAGCTCTGTTTTGGAAGGGTCGCAAGACCCAAAGGAGAGATGGAACATGGGATGAGTAATATCATGATACAGTACATGAGTATAATTGGTTACGAGAGAGAAAAACACGACTTTGAAGGTGGATTGGAGGCCGAGTAGGAAGGATGTAGTAGCTGCTACAAGTAGTCCTAACCAAGGTTGAGATTCACAAAGGTTGTTGTACATGCTTAGGTATTTTAGAGAGAAAAAGGAGGGTATATTTCAGAGGTATGTATGTCCTTCTATGTTGATGGAGTTTTTAGGGTGATGGGTTGAGGTTTGAGATATATTTGTTGGGAATCTTAAATACTGTTAGAGGGCTGTTAAAAGGTGCCTATTATGCCATAAGTTCAATCCTTGTGAAGAACTACAAGGCTGATAGGTGAGGAAAAGTTATTGGAGCCTAAGGAGCTAAAATTTGAAGGAAAAAAGGGCAGTCAAGAAGGATTTTTGTTTAACCCTAGTTCACTGGTTTGCAGAGGACATATTTAGTGGAAAGTGGGTAGCCAACATTGCCCTAGATTTTTCATCTTGCAGTAGCAGTGTGATAGAAGTGTGTAGATTGTGGAAGACCCCATGTGTTGCAAACCTTGAAGGATAAAGGAGGCAACTAAAAGACATAGTTGATTGAGCCTATGTTCAGTGACCTAAATGAGCAATGTTCACTGATAGAGGTAGATTGTTGAGTTGTAGGTTGGGAAGCAAAATGACTTGCAGATGTGTTTAGGGTACATGGACTAAAATGAGTTGAGGAGTCCACTACATTAGCAAGTAGGTTAGTCGTATCTTGTTTAGGGCCGATTATTGGTTATCATAGTTGTTTTTTATTACAAGCCCTAGTTGTATTGTATCAAGGGCCATTATCCCAAGTACAAGAGCCCTAGATAATTGTATTAAATATTGTTAATATAACGAAGTTGCATTGAAAAATTATGTCTTGTGTACGAGTTGATTCAATGTTATTGTTTTCCATTGTGCAAAGTAGTATTTTTGTGGAATTTGAGTATATTTTTTTAAGAGATTGTAAGACCCAAACCTGATTCTCGAGTGCCATGGAAATTCAACAACAATGGCACGTCATATTTGTGCATGGGCCTTCACTAGGTTCACTTTGTGTTTTTCTTGCAAGGATTTCATGTTATACTGATTCTAAAAAATCTAGAACACTTGCACATAAACATGTCCTTGACCATCTGAATGTCTAGATGCAGGAAGTAATTCGGTCCAGATTAAATCCGACCTTTTTTGTAAGGAACTAACGGTTTAACTTCTTGGGAGATCAAATCAATGGATGCATTCCGTGTTAAGAGAAAGGTATTTGACCAAGATATAAAAACCATTTGAGAAGGAAATTCAACCCCTGGTGAGATCCAATTTCTTCCTGCTAAAGCCTTGAAGTAAGGTGAATATTCGAGGAAGCTTACTAGAGTTTCTGAAGACTAGGGAATCTACCTGGAAACCAATTTTTCCTAAAGTTAAGTGTCAGGCCTAAACAAAGGCTCTCAGAGGTATTATACCATGTTAAATAAATGAAGTCTAGGGAAGTTATAACTATCTATAGATCTCAATCACAACTTATATAAGTGTACTTAACTCACATAATTATTATATCAATCCCGAATTAGGTAATAAACAATTTAAATAAGACATTCATGTAATGCTAAACATATAAAATATCTTGCAATTCTAGAGTTTGAAAACATAATTTGACAACAAAAAACATTTCATATAATCAAATAAAAAATAAGAAACTTCCAACCATGATAATATAACGATTCAAGCATTCATTCATGAATCATACAAATATATATATATCAGTCATTAACATAAAACACATAAATATCATTTATAATTCACATATGCATAAAAAATTATACTTATCTGAGTGTTTTTATATGGTTGAAAACTGAATGAGGGACTTCCACTCTCCAACCATATATAGGCCATCTACAATACAATATATCTTGTATCCGACCACCCCTGAGATAGATATAGAGTCTGAGGGGATGCTTTCACAGGGAAAAGTTCACACCAATGGTTTGATCATGCACTCATGAGATGGATCCCACTTTCTAGGTGGTTTATCAAGTAATATTTGGAAGTAAGAACCCTAGTGACCCACTTACTCTTTGGATTTCAAGCTCAGAGGCTTCACCCAAAGTAAAAAGGGGACTGTGTCGTTCAACTTTTGAAGATTGAATTCCTCTATGAAGGTGGCTTATCGTCCAATTAGAAAGAACTTAGCAAGCACTAAGTGCTTCATCAACCTAACTGCAAGCACACAACGGTTTAACCTGTGGATTGGTTCTATTATGAAGGTGGTTGGTTAGCTAGATAGCGAGCACTAAGCAAGCACTAAGTGGTTCAACAACCTAACTGCAAGCACCCGATGGTTTAACCCAGGTATTGATTCTATTATAAAGGTGGTTCATTAGCAAGCACTTAACAAGCACTAAGTGCCCAAGTCATCAACCTAACCTTAAGAACCCAGTGGTTTTACCCAGGGATTGAGTCTACTATGAAGGTGGTTCATCATCTAGTTAGCAAGAACTTAACAAGCATTGAGTAGTTCATCAACCTAACTGTTAGCACTTAGTTGTTTAGTCCAATCACATAATTGCACACCAACAACACAAGCTCACACAAGGATTTCAATGGCCTTAATCATAGTTAGGTAGTTAACACACAAAGACATAGGGTAGTGGATCAAGGTCATAGAGCCTTAGAATTCAAAAGGGGAGAAAGAATCCAATTCCATTGGAATATTTAAACAGTGAACTACTGAGAGACTACCTTTTTGTCCAACATGTGAACCTAACCCCAAATTCATTTCTACTATGCGTATATGTATAATTTCTCTTACCTCCCTTTGCACAACATAGAGAGCACCACCTTGGATCTTTGGTTTCTTTTCATTATGGGTTGTCTCTTTGATTTGCGAGAGGAAAGGATGAGAATGGGCACTATCCATTCTAATTTCCTCTCTGCATAAATGATATCTCTACAAATATGTGAACTCTAGTTCGTCTTTAATCACATCAGATTAAAACATGTTGGGTGAAATGTCTTTTCTCAGTTGTGAGTGGTTCCAACATTTGATTCAACTGGAAATGAATTTTCAGGTTATGCAAACAAAACAAGAAATGTCCCTTAGACTTCAATCCGTAGGTTGTCCCTTCCTCTAGTGATATTAATTAAATTTAATTAATAGTTAACAAATGTGAAAACAAAGGTTCAACTAACTATAGTTGACCTATGCTGGAGTCGTAGTTACATTTGATGTTACAAAAGTAGAGGTCAAAACAAGGGATTTTACATAAACTTCCAGGCTTTAGTATAAATGAAGTATGCTCTATTATAAAAACTATTATTGGTTTCCCGTCAACCTAACCACCAAATATTTACCTTAGTAAATTTTGGTTTTTAAATTTATTTTAATTAAATTGTTATCATATTTTAATAGTCTCTACCTTGATATATATATATTTTAAATTTCCGTAATACCTTGCCCAAGCTTATTCATCACCTCTTCTGTAAGCCAAGAGAATCCAAACACGACCACAAATTCTCTAAAAACATTGCTTTTGTAAACATATCTGCACAATTTTTTCGAGTGTGGACCTTTTTAAGATCTATCCCACCTCCATTAATAACTTGTTTTTCAAAATGGTACTTAATATATATATGCTTATTCCTGCTATAATAAAATATATTTGTAGCCAAATGAATAGCACTTTTACCATCACAAAATAAATTTATACTATTTTACAATCTTCCAAGCTCACCCAAAAGACCCTTCAAATAAATTTCCTCTTTTCTTGCATGTGTTAGCAAGATATTATGCCTTTGTAGTGGATAAATAAATATTTTATTGAAGCTTTGACATCCAAGTAATGGATCCTCCTACAAGAGTAAAGACATCCTAAAGTAGACCTCCTTCTATCTAAATCACCAACAAAATCTAAATCAACATAACCACATACAAAATCACTTATATTGGTAAAGGTGATGCAATAATCACTTGTGCTTCTCAAATAGAAAAGCACCCATTTCATTGCATTCTAATGTTCTTTTCTTGGATTTACCATGTACCTACTAACAACACCCTTTTCATCTAAAATATTTGATTTGGAACATACTATCATGTATATCAGACTTCCTACGACATTAACATAAGGTACGCAATACATATAATCATTTCCTTCCTTACTACAATTACATAAACCTAAAGAAGGCTTAAAATAGTAAGCAAAAGGGATATTTATAAGTTTCACATTATTCATTCCAAATTTTACAAGTAAATTCTCAACATAATTTTGTTGTGAAAACCCTAGCTTACCATGTTTTTCGTCTCTAGTATTTCAATGCCCAAGAATTGTTTTACTACTCCTAGATCCTTCACATAAAAGGTCTTATATATTTGAGCCTTCAACCTATTGATATCGTCCATGATTTTACTTTCAACAAACATATTGTCAACATATAACATCAAGATAATGAATATAACATCAAAACTTTTGAAGTACACACAATGGTTATACTCACTTCTTGTACAATTCTGGCTCATCATGAAGGAATGAAACTTATTATACCATTGCTTGGGTGACTACTTTAGGCCATACAATGATTTATTGAGCTTGCAAACTAATCTTCTTTTGTGATGTTGCACAAAACCTTCTGGTTGTTCCATGAATATTTTATTGTCCAAATCTTCATGTAGGAATGTTGTTTTAACATCTAATTACTCTAACTCCAGATCAATAACACAATACGAATAGATACAAGTTTCATAAATAACAAAAAAATTCCATGGAAATTTATATCTCCCATTCAAGAGTAATATTTTGTGACCAACCTAGCTTTATACCTTTCAACATTACCATCAATTTCTTTTCTTCAATTTCTAGACCCATTTACACTCAACAACCGTTTTATCTATAGGAAGTTCTACTATGTCTCAAATTCTGTTTTTCTCCAAGGCATTCATTTTCTTCTTTCATTGCCACCTTCCATTTTGCATTATTGATATCATCCATCGATTTATGATAGCCAGAATATTCCCCTTATTTAGTAACCAAAGCAACATATGAAGTAAAATCGATATGCCTTGTAGGAGGATTTCTCTCCCGCTTAGATCTTTTCTGTGTTGGTTTTGGAATTTCCAAATTTCTTGAATAAATTTAACATGTAAAGCTTCTTTATCATAAAAGCTTCTTTTTTCTTCCTCATGTCTGTAGATGGTTGGGTCTCCATGATCTGAATTCGTTTGTTTAATGGTAACTATTCCTATTTCAAAAAAGCTTCCACATTGTTTGATTTAATTAAAGAAGATTCATTAAATATCACATCTTTTCTAATGATGATTTTGTGGGTGGTAGGATCTCACGTTCTATATCCATTACCTACATCAACATAACCAAGAAATAAATATTTCTTCAATTTAGGGTTTAACTTTGAACACTAATTATTAGGAGTAAGTGTGTAAGCTTCATAACTAAAATTTTTAAATTTGAATAATTTTAGGGAGACCTGCCGAAACCTATTTAGGGATTTTACAATTTATTGCAACCAATGGAGATTTATTTACAAGATAAAAAGTGGTAGTGATTGCTTCCACCCACAAGTCTTGTTGCAAATTGGCATTGTTGAGCATGTTTCTTGCTTTTTCTAGAAGAGTCTTGTTCATGTGTTCTACTATTCCATTTTGGTGGGGAGTATATATAGTGGTTTTATATCTTACAATCCTAGTATTTTTGCAATACTTTTCAAATTCTAAAGAAGTGAACTTGTCTCCGTTATCCATTCTTAAATGTTTGATTGTTTTGCCAATTTTCCTTTTTACCATAACATTGAGTTGTTTAAATGTATTAAAGACATCAAATTTTATTTTCAAAACACAAACCCACAATTTTCTAGAGAAACCATCTATAATTGTTACAAAATATGGCGACCCTACGAAAGAAACTATAGGGGATGGAAACAAAACATTGAAACATATATAATAAAGAAATCATTTACTAACATGGCTGCCTTCTTTAAACCTTTGTCTCTGTTGTTTTCCAAATATATAATGTTTGTATAAATTCAAGTTTAGATTTTTTAAAGTTGGAAGTAGTTTGTGATTGATCAATATTTGTAGTATTTATCGCTCATATAACCCAATTGGTGATGCCATAAATGAGTGGATTCAATCACCTCCTCAAATACCACTAGAGCTGCATTGATTTGAGTACTTCCATCTAGCCTGTAAAGGTTTCCTATCTTACTAGCTTCCATAACCACTAAATCACGCTTGGACACCTTTAGTGCTGACCTATACACTTATGACCTCCAAAATCCATAGCTCCCAAAGAATTTAAATTCTTTGTTAGTTTAAGAACATGTCTAATATATGTTAGTGTTTTTATAATACCATCAAACATTTTAATTTTGAAACTTACAACTCCAAAAGTCTTACGAGAAATGCTATTTCCCATAAGAAAAATTCCACCATTAACTTCATATGAAGAAAACCAATTTCTGCATGTATACATATGATACGAAGCACTAGAATCTAATAACCAATCTTCTTGAGAAACATTAATAATGGTTAAAACTTCATCAATCATACCTAAACTAGATTCAACTAGTTTTTCCTCCTTTTTGGAGTCTTCATTAGATTCTTGGCTCTTCCAACTATCCTTCTTGAGATGCCCCGTCTTGTTATAGTATTCACATCTTTGTTTTCTCTTCTTTCCTTTTGACTTTGATCTAGGCGTACCTATCGAATTTTCTCCTACTTTTTTGGGCCGATATCTAGCCACCATTTATTTTAGTGTGAAAGTTTCAATACTTGATTTCCTCTTCACCTCCCGAGATAAAAACACTCCAACAATATAATCAAATTCAATATTCTCACTTGTACTAAAGCTAATGGAGGTTACAAAATTATCCCACGATTCAAGCAATGAACACAACAATGTAATTGTCTTATCTTCATCATCGAGTTTAAAATCCATACTACTCAACTCACAAATAAGATTATTAAACACATTCAAATGATCAACAATTTTCATACCTTCATTTTTAGATTGTATTGTTGTCTCTTCAAGTATATTCGGTTCATCAAGGTCTTCGTCATATAAATGCCCTCAATCTAATTTCATAATATCACTATTGTTACTTCATTACTAATGTTAAATAAAACATCATCTACGAGACATAACTGAATAGTGATGAGGGCTTTGGCATCTGGGTGTTTCCACTCATTGGTTTTATTTGCAATTTTTTTTCCTATTGACTAGTGCGTTATGCAACCCTTGTACTAACAAATGTTTCATTTTAAGTTAACATAATTCAAAAAATATTTTTCCCATCAAATATTTCATCCTCAAATTTGTTTTTGTCATATCTACCATTATTCTCTACACACAGACTTTGCCTCCAAATCAATTTTTTTCCTTTTTATAAGTGTTAATTCAAATGCCATTTTACAAACATTGTTTTATAAATTCAGTTTCTCAAAAATCTATTTTAAATTTGGTTTCTTTGGAAATTTAGATGTCTCCAATTTATTTTATAAATAATGAACTTCCACATAAATTAAAAAATATTATCTTCACATAAAAATTGCTCCAAAAGCCTTTCTCCACAAGCTAGGGTTTACCTTTTCCTCAATGACTCGATTTTCTACTCACGTGGCGGTTGGACTTCGTCGCTCTTTTATCATTCTTCGATTGTCATTCTTGTGGCTTGGCTCTTAGCGGTATCCCTCTACTCCAAATATATAATGGCTCAACCAATGTTTCTATTGTCGTTCTCAGTTCTACTCTTTGCACATGACTTTGTGCGACTAAATTTTACTAGGAATATGTTTTTTTTTGTTTTTCTTCAGTTGTGGATTGGCTTAGCCTCTGCAAAACCATATTCGTGTGGATTCGTGCACTCGAACGACCTTGTAGTGGATATAACATCACTCTTGGTGGTGGCAGAAGCTATGACTACATTGGGTAGACTTGATTGGACTCGCGATGGTTGTGTCTCCTCAGTTAGAACATTATTGATTGAACAAACTCAGCTAAAGCTCGACCCCAATTATAATTCGGTGTTCTAACATAACTTGTTGGTTTTTAGAGTTTGTATAGTCATTTACAACAAAGAAATTATCACGTAAAACACACAAAATTTTACTTGGTAAAACCTTGATACTTTATCAGGGAGATCTCTACGGGGAAAGTTAAAGTATTTTATTAATCAAGATGAGTTTACAATTAGGCTTGTACATTTTGAACTCTCCGAATTCATTATAAATGAAGTAGGAATGGTTACAAAAACTATCATCAGTTTCTTGTTAATCTAACCACCAAATATTTACCTCAATAAATTTTGGTTTTTACGTTTTCTTTTAATCAATATGTAGTCATATTTTAACAAATATGAGTAAAAATATTTCACTAAGTTTATGGGACATGGGAATGCGGAATAGGGAAACAAATTCACGGATATGTGAAAGGAATTCAAATTCTAAGAAACATCATAGGGGACCTCGTCTAAAATATTAAAGAAATATAAACCAAAATATATAAATACAAAAACATAATTTACTGAAATTTTAAACATTCAATGAAATATACATAAAATTGCAACAATAACGTTCATTATTACATGCATCAATATTATTAAAATTAGAACTAGTTGAGCTTCGACTAATATGGTATCAAACTTGATTGGTGAACTTGTTTATTAAAAAATTGCATAAATAATCCGACCTGACACACACATCAATGTAAATTCAAACCATTAAGCACC
This sequence comes from Pinus albicaulis, assembly GCA_034641835.2. NCBI lineage: Eukaryota > Viridiplantae > Streptophyta > Pinopsida > Pinales > Pinaceae > Pinus > Pinus albicaulis. The sequence continues at coordinate 692,901,089 of CM076580.1, forward strand.
AAATATGCAAATTTTTATCATGTATATAACATGTAAGTACTAAGTGTGAACATAGAAAAATGAGACTGAATACAAATTGTGGTACATGTATCTAAAATGCAATATACTGAGATAACACGGTTCTAAATTTCCCTTAGAGTCTAAAGAACACCACGCTATAACAATTACATAAGTATCATCAAAACCCTTGCTTGTATTGGGATCTTCATCATTAGTACCAGTTTGTGTCCTCATCTAGCCTTTGCCTTTACCTCGATCCTTTGGGGACATTAGTCAACATTATTCACTTTTATAGAATTGCCTAATCTAAGCCTTAAAATCTGTGGAAAATTCTTAACATTCCTACTTAGATATTTTAACTTGAGCAAAAGGGTATTTTTTTGCTAAAATCATGATAGCAGAGTTCAACCATAAACATAAACAACATTAGGGTACATAGAGAGCTTGCTGCTTTTGTTTAAACACCAATTCCATAGCTTCATACATGATAGATTCCAACGTAAATGTTGCAATTGTGTGAAACTTGAAATCCTGAAAACAATTAAGTCTTTTAAATTTTGAATGATATATGAAAATTTTCTTTCTCCATATAAAGTTTGATGAGGTTGAATCTACTCTCAAACATCATGGAACAATTAATGGTAAAAGTTAAAAAAAAATTAAAGATTGATATTCTCCTTTATTTTTCCTTTTCTATCCTTTTATTTTAAAAATTTAATATTACTAATAATTATCAAGGGAGGATTTGGATTTTTTCTTTACAAAAACATAAATAATGTGAAATTGAGTTTCTCTTCATCACCTTGATGATTGTTCCAGTGGATGATATAACAACAAAGTTGATGTATTTTGTCTTCAATATTTCTACTTGTGCTTGAAGCAAATGGTTGTTATACAAGATGGCTTCCATATTGTTGCTATTACTGATAGAGGCAAGGTTATCACGATGTAAAATTTCTGAAGTGCGTCTAAAAAATTTAAAGCAGTATATATTTATTTTGAAGTGATTATAAAACTAGATGATGAATTCATATAAAATGGTTTGGTCTTGAAGAAGCTTGATAGATTTAGAAAACTGAGGGACTGAAAGTTTTTGAACTTCAAACTACTTTCCCTATAAGCTTTGGAACTTCACATACTTTCATTTTTATATGCAATTTATATGTGATTAAAAAGGAAATGGATCTCAAGAAGGTTTCCCACCACCAGGGTTATAAATGTGGAACTATGAAGAACTAAAAATTATGGTGAAATCACTAATATTCACAAATTTGTCCCCGAGTTCACTATGGTATTTTGGGCCACTCAAGCTTAATGAAGTCTTATAAAATTAAAACATATTTATGCTCATCCTTTATTAGACCTTGTTCACTCATTAAAGATGAAGAAAATATAAAACAATCATTCCATATCCTTAATAATGAACTGCCAACTGATTCTTTGTTAACAATTGGATAAATTGTACTGAACTTTATGCCTTCACCAAATTGTTAGGTTTGCATTATTATGCCTATTATTGAAAATTTTGGCCCCTCTTGAACCATGTCTTTTTGTGAAGATTTTTTGTTTATATATAAGGTCAAAACTTATAAATCCTTGTCAAATATCTGGTCTCACTAGAGTTATGTATTTTGTGAAGATTTTAAATTTTAAATTTTAATTTTTTTAATTTTTAATGTTGGGTCCAAATATAAATATAAATATAAAAAACTTAGTCTCATTAGAGTTATGTCGTCTTTTGTGAAGATTTAATTTTTAAATTTTTATGTATGGGTCAAAATATAAATATAATTTTTTTTTTTAGAGCTTTACTTTGTGCAGGATTAGGAGGAGGTTTTTAGAAATATTTGATATAAGTTTTTGGTATATGTACAAAGTGTTTTTTGTTTTTTTGTTTTTTTGTTTTTTTCTTTCGGAAATGGATGTGTCTATGTAGATATTACACATTGGTGTGTTTTTTATATGAAAAAACCATCCACTACAACCCATATGGAGTGTCAATACACACACCATCCATGGTTGTGGGTGTTGCGATAACTTCTTTTAAAGTGGCGATGCTTATTGGTATGTGCGAAGCATTGATAATGTGATTGAGACACACAACGCCTGCGATTTAATATCTACACAAAGCAGTTGTGCATTTTAATAAATGAAGCATTGGCCACATGTTTACACATAACTGTTCTCTCATGTGTTTAAAATTGACAATGTGTATTCCACTAGTGTGTTCACCATTTGTGAAAGGAATGGTGCTCTTTGGTCTTGATAAAATGCCAGTGTGTCTCCAATATAGTGAAGTAGTAGTTTTCTTTAGTTATGTTAGAGAATCGATGCATTTCCAATATTGAAGCAACAATACACGTAGGGCATGTTAGAGCATCAATTTAGAACCCGTGGTAGAATGATAGAGCAATAAATAGTTTAAAGCATTGGTACTATAGATATTTCAAAGCACCAAGGTAGATATTAATGATTTAAGTACATTGTTTTATTGTGTTCAAGTAATAATTAATGGTTTGACGATTTAATCATGGTATGAATTTACAAGTTCAATTGTATACATAAAATATCATGTTTCAATTGAATACATAAATTGCTAGATTAAATTAAGAATTTGTTGATATTCACAATATTTGGATCATGATTGTACAAAAGGAGAATCAAAGTTGATAAATCTTCAAAACCCTTTAAATTCCTATTCTTGCTATATCCTCGCTCAAGAGTGTTGGCCATATCCAGCTTAATGACCATTCCTTCTTCACTTTCTTCCTTGCTAGAATGAATAGTTTCTTGCACCAAGATAATGTTGTCAAGTATGTTCCTTTGCTGCATGAAACCCCCTTGGTTCTTAAAAATGATGTAGGGTAACAATTTTTCAACTGATTGGAAATGACTTTACTTAATAATTTATAGGCGACGTTACAAAGTGAAATAGGGCGAAGGTGGGAGAAATTGAATTAGTTCTCTTCCTTTGGGATGAAATCAATAAATGAGGAGTTTGTTCCCCATCCCAATTTCTTTTTCACTCGAGAGTGATTCAACATTCGAAGTAGGTATTTTTTATTATCGACCAGAAGTATCGAATAATTTGATTGTAAAACTATCAGGGACCAACGCCTTGTCTAGATCAAGAGTCCATATTTCTTCAAATACTTCTTCCTCTCTGATAACCTTGATGAGATTCGTGTTTGAGAGATGTGAGATCAATTTTAGAATAACCATAAGAAACTCATGCGCTTGATCCAAGGAGATTTGAACTTCACTATACAAAGATTGGAAATGAATAAATGCCTCATTATTTATTTCATCAAATGTGGAAACTCTCGGCCATACCTCCGAGAAAATTTCCTTTACTTTGTTTCTTGATTCCCTTGCCTTTGCCTGCTTGTGCAAAAATTAAGTATACAAATCCCCTTACTTTAGCCACAAACTACTCGATTTAAGATGCCATAGTTCTTCCTCCTGTCTGCTAATAATAAATATGTTCCATGTCAGTTCCCTTTCTTTCTGCAAATGCCAATCCTCAACAAGAGTCTCCTTATTTGATCTTTAATGGTCTTCTAACTGCTTAACCAAATATTTCCTCTTCTGACTAAAGGGTTGATATAATTCCTTTAACCATTTCCTGAGAGATTGATTGACATTTCAAAGCTCAGCTTCCCAAAAAATTGTCGGCGATCCCTACATTGGAAGGATACAGGATTTTTTGATCATATCTTCCACCCCATCCTCTTAGATCCATGCAGAGTTATAGCGGAAAGGAATAGGGCCAAAATTCCCTATTTTTCCAATTGTAGCATAATCAGACAATGATTAGACTCGCCTTGAGATTTGATAGATAAGAGGCAATCTAACCCTTTCAGGAGCCAACTGTTATGGATTAAAAAACAGTTAAGATGAATCGCAATGTGGTTTTCCCTTGATCTACGATTCGACCAAGTGTATTTTCCAACTTTTGGAATTTCATCATACAAATCCCAATCATCAATCAGATCCTCCATTCATTCTTTGAAGGGATCTCTAACGATGCTTTGACCTCTTTTTTCAACAACACTTAATATTGGGTTGAAATCACCCGCAATGACACAATTTTGATGCAAATATTTGTTTTTTATTTCATCAAGAGAATCCAAAAATACGACTTTGCACTATGGAGAACATGAGTGTACATATTAATGGTTGGAATATGTTCCCCTATTTCTTTGGATTCCAGAAGTGCCATAATCCAATACTAAGTTTTCATACTTTCCACTAGAGAGAAGTGCATGTCCAACTAGAATGTGCACATACCTCCTGACACACTTCTCGAGTGCTGAAAAATCCCCAGGCTTTCATTCCAGAAGAATTTTGTCACTTTGAGAACTTCTTGCTCATTCAACTTGGTTTCTTGGAGAAAAAGAATTCAAGTAATTTCTTAATTTACCATTCTTTTACAACCACAGATTTTTCACGACTACCCAAACCCCTAATATTCCATGAAAATAATTTCATTTAGAAGATTTGAGAGAGACCCCCTCATTTCCTTCACATCTTTTACCTCCTTTTCCCTTGAAGGATTTTGTGATTACTAGTTGAATCCCAAGCTTTTTGTTTTATTTTTCTTCTTTCTCTCTCAATACTTTTTTTTTGTGGTTCACTCTTCTTCCTGGAGCTTTATGATTCGTGACTACTACCCTCATTTTCCCAAACTAGAATCCAAGCCATATGGCAGGTGATAACCCCCACAATTTCCTTAGCTACATTGGGAGGCAAAATTATCTGTTGAGTGGAGCCTTGATGTGCTCGCGACGAATTATAAATCGACGACTCAGAGGTGGCTTGAGGAGACACATCCTCATTTTTTTCTCCTTCCTCTGAATCCCTGAGCTCTTCTTCATTCTTCGAAGCTTCATTGTTCTCATCGAGATTTGAATTTTCCGATTTGTCTCCTTCTTGATTCTGAAAAGCATTAAAATGGTCTGTAGAGGTAGAAGCTGTGTTGTTACCTCGATTGGTCTGGGGTTTTTGAACTGATTCCCTCCCTTGATTCCTGCATTTCCATTGCATCTTCCATTGCTCATCAGGAGGAGAATTTTGTTCATACCCTTTGTTGCTTGGGATCTTTGAGCAGTTCCGAGAAAAATGGTCATATTCGTGGAAATGTCAGCATTTGAATGAGATTTGTTCATAATTCAGGATTTTCTGTTGTTTCCAATCCCCAAGGGTTAGGTTAATTTCATTTGGCAGCCCTTTTTCAAGATCTACTTCCATGCAGATCTTTGCACAGGAAAACTACAAGCCCTTAGGTTCAGCCTTATCAAGATATTTCCCCACACCATTCCCTATTGTGTGAAGGCAAACATCACTCCAACAAGAAAGTGGAAGACAATGAAACTTGACCCAAACTGGGAATATCCTCATCAAGATTAAAATCTAGAGTCAAATTATTCAAATACATTCCACAAGATCCAAAAAATAAGGCCCATTTCGAAAAATCACATCTTTATCCTCTTTAAGCTCGATCAGGGAAATAAAAAAGCCATTACCCACTATAAAAAGGGAAATGTTTCCTTTCATCTTAGTTTCTTCAATCCATATATCCATTGATATCGGTGAAGGACACATTCCTATGAACTTACCAATCAAGGCTCACTTAGAGTAAGCAATCGAGGTTCCATGATCTCCCAATGGAAGAGCGATATTATGAACTTTGTAAATCTGTTTCACAAACATTGATTGCGCCTCAAAGGACTGCACAAACTTTGGCAGGGAAACAACCAAGGCTTGGAATGTGACAACTTCATCTGCATGCAGAGAGGGAGAGGGAGAGGGAGGAGGGGAGAAATCCACTTCGAGGTCACCATTGATGGGATGCCTAGGGTTTCTTCTATTGACAAAGAAATTACAAACGTAAAATCTTGTTATGTAATGTAATGTTATGTTGATTCGGTCAAATTATTTTATACTAGCTAAGATAAATTTGAGTTAATCATTTGATGAGTTTACTAATGGTGGTTTATAAGGCCATGGTATTACATAATCCATAATATTTGTTTCGTGGTATTTGTTTTGATGAAGCTTATTTAAAAAGTTGAGGAAATCCATTATAAAATGCAAGAATATCAAGTTACATCCATTTTAACTCTGAACTTGATCCCTCTTAGTACTAAATAAATCGAAATTTAAATTTAATATAAACTAATTATAATATTAAAAAAAAATCAAAATAACTAATCTTTTAATTAAAAAATTATATATTTCTATTTTCTTTGAATTAAGATAATGATGTCTTATTCTTTTTATTTTATAAAAGAAATATACTATAAGACGAAGCCTTAATTGAGTGACAAATCTATCAACGTAAATTGTAGAAGCTCTTTTTAGGCTTTTATTTGTAAAACCCTTGGCCTCCACCCTAGTGTGAAAAGGGGAAGTTTTTTAAACTGTTTTTTTACGAGTAACTCACTTTTCAAAAGAACCTTTAATTTTTGGGGGAGATTTTGAAATAACTATTAAAAATTTACAAAGCATGGTTCATGGTTGAGTTGTTGTTTTCAAGGTTGGTTTATATTTATATTAATAAATATAGACAATATTTCTATTTCTATAGGTTGGAGATTTGAATATCATGATTATTAAGTCAGGCTTATAATATGACCATGATTCATTTAAGGTTGGTAGAATGTAAAGGAATAATTAGGCATACATTTTAAATATAGTTTATTTTATAGAATAATATTTTAATTTTTATATAAATTAACAATTTCGAGAATTTATTATTTTTTAATAATGATTTATATTATTATTATTATTATTATTTATTATTATTAAATTTAAATATTATTTCTTTAAATTTTATTATTGATTTAAAAATAATAACAAAATTTTACTATTTTTTATAGTTTTATTTTTCATTTTAAAGTTAATCTCTTCTTTATAATTATATATCAATTCATTTTCACTATATTGAAAACTTTATTCATGTTTTTAATGTAATTTTAAGCTATGATAATACTTTATCATTTAAAAAGAGCATAAACATTTGTTAAATCTAATCCTATTGATTTTGATCTTTGATTTTAGTGATTAGATTGGTTTTGCCTCATTTATTTTAATCCCATTGATTTTGATCTTTGATTTTAGTGATTAGATTGGTTTTGCCTCATTTTTTTTTAAAATTTTTATAATATATTTTCATTCTTGTTCACCATACCAATCCAAATATATTTGTATTCTTGTTCACCATATTATGTATGTCTCTTTTTATTTATGTGTGGTTTATTTGATGTTATTTTAAATGTTAATATTTAGAATGCTTGCATCACATCAAAATTTGAGGAAATATTTGTACCTGGAGAGATTTGATCTCTCTTAGCCCTTGATATATCTGGAGCTATGATAGATCTAGAATAGTTTAAGTAAATATGTTTTTTTTTCTTTGCTACTTATAAGTAGAATCTCAAGAAGATCACTAAACTTCATTTATTAAATGAACCTATGGATAAGTTGACAAAATGTATACACTCACACACACTAATTATTTTTTCACATCTTTATTTCACTAATATTTTTTCTAATGATAGATTGAATATTACGCAATTATTTACAACTTAAACAAATTTCACTAATATTCTTTTCTAATTGTAGATTAAAATAAATTACTAATCATTTATATAATAACTAAATAGTTTTAACTTAATCATATATAATATTTATTTTAGGGTTTTCATGAGGATTGTTGAGTTCACACACAAAATATTGACCACTGAGCAACCACACCCAAATTGCAAGTGTTGGTGAATTAAGATTTACACATTTACATGAGATCCCATGAATATGTACGAATTAAATATACCTAATATATACCAAGACAAGGTTTTTTTTTATATAATTTAGTTGATGCAATATATTTAGGAGCACAAAGAATTGTAATTCTATGTTTGAATGCAAAAGCTTGAAATTCTATAATGATATCTTTTACGTGGATTAATGTAGTCTACCTTTTGATGAGTTCCACCATCTATCTTTTGAGTTCCATGACATGTCAAGCTTAAAGGGGTTTAATAATGGAGATGGTGTTTTTACTATACCTATTTTGTGTTATGATTGTGTTAGGATTACAAAACATGGAGAGAAGTAGTGGTGTCTAAAGATATTGTTGGATTCCACTTGTCACCAAGACAATTACCTAGAGTATTTTTGTCTTTAACATTATGTAATGTAATGTTATGTTATGTTGATTTGGTCAAATTATTTTAGACATACTTGAGTTAGTCATGTGATAGGTTTATGGATGGTGGTTTACAAACCCATGATATTGCATAGCTCATGATATTTGCTATGATGAAACTTATTTAAATACTTAATAAAATCCATTATGAAATGCAAAAACATCAACTTAAATCTATTTTAACTCTAAACTTAATCTTTTAAATATTAAATAAATCCAAATTTAAAATAAATCTAAACTAATTATAATATTTAGAAATAAATCAAAATAAATAATTTTTTGGTTAAACCATTATATATTTATATATAAACCTATCCTTTAACTATGAAATGATTAAATTGATTAAAAGGAAAATACACTTATTTTCATATGTAAAAGTTTAATTTTATAATATTTTCCATAAATTAAAAAGACGATTTGTTACTCTTTCTTATTCTATCTGCTTTGTAAATGAAAGACTATACCAGTAAGACAATTATTTCGTAACAAATCTATCAATATCAATAGTAATTTAGTAAAACCTCTTTTAAGGCTTATATTTATAGAAGGCCCTAACCGTAGAGTGAAAAAGGGAAGTTTTTAGAACTATTTTTTCACGCTCACGTAGTAAACTCACTTTCCAAAAGAACCTTTAATTTTTGGGGGAGATTGTGAAATAATAATTAACCATTTACAAAGGATGATTCAGAGTTGAGTTGGTCTTCTAAATGTTGGATTATATTTATATGATCACATTTTCATGTGTGGGATATTATAAGTAGTAGTTTAATTAGATTGTTTTTTTGCCTTGAAAATTATGGGAATTTTAATAAGATTTTAAGAAATTTTGTAATGGATTTTTGTAAATATAGGTTATAGCTATTAAATTTCAATAGTTTGAGTGCATTAGAGGTTATTGATGATGTTGAATCCATTTCCATCATAAAACACATGAGTCAAATCCATTTCCACCATCAAAATCATGATTCAAACACTACTACTGCAAGATTTCTTAATTTTTTTGGCTCAGATTCCAGCCACTTTTTAGTATGTGGACAACTCCTCCACCTCCATAAACAACTCCATATTTTAATATCATGATTATTAAGTCAACACCACAATACGACCATCGTAATTCATTTAGAATTAGTATAATATAAAAAAATAATTAAACATAATTAATTTAAATATAAAATAAATTTTAAAAAATTATTTCAATTATATATATATTAATAATTTTGTAACTAATATTTTATTTTATTTGTTTTATAAGTTTCATAATTTTTTTTCTTTACATATTTTTTATTTTATATTTTAAATAATATATAATTAAATTAAATTATAAATAATTATACTTAAAATTTATAATCCATTTAATAAGAATAACAAAATATTTCCATCTTCCCTATATATATATATAAGCTTGTGATGTCTTTAATGTAGCATTAAAGTATTGACAATACATTCTCATTAAAAAAAACATTGGCTAGCTATTTAATTTAATTTTTTTATTTTAATGATTAGTATTATTGTGTCTAATTTTAATTATTATTATTATTATTATTAATTTTTAACATATTTATGTTTTTGTTTATGACTTTCTTTTATTCGTATGGATTTTTTACTAATTTATTAAGAATACTCATATTATATTAAAATTTGAAGAAAGGTTTGCATTTGAAGAGATTTGATTTCTCTTGGTGTTTGATAAATCCAGAGTTAAGATAAATCAAAATTGATTTTTTTGTTACTTATAAGTAGAATCTCAAGAGTATCACTAACATTTGTTTATTAAATAATTAAAATTGGCAAAATATTTATACAAACATGCACAATAATTAATTTTTCACATCTTTATTTTATTAATATATATATTTTAAATATAGATGGAATATTACACAACTCTTTATAACTTAAAAAAATTTCCCTAAAATTCTTTTCTACTTACATATTGAATACTACACAACTCATTACAACTTTATATAATATATAAATAGTTTTAACCTAATCATATATCATATTTACTCCACCGTTGTCCATTGGGAAACCACACCTAAATTGCAAGTGTTCTTGAATTAAGATTTACACATTTGATTTCTCTTGGTGTTTGATAAATCCAGAGTTAAGATAAATCAAAATTGATCTAAATAAATAAGTTTTGTTTTTTTGTTACTTATAAGTAGAATCTCAAGAGTATCACTAACATTTGTTTATTAAATAATTAAAATTGGCAAAATATTTATACAAACATGCACAATAATTAATTTTTCACATCTTTATTTTATTAATATATATTTTTTAAATATAGATGGAATATTACACAACTCTTTATAACTTAAAAAAATTTCCCTAAAATTCTTTTCTACTTACATATTGAATACTATACAACTCATTACAACTTTATATAATATATAAATAGTTTTAACCTAATCATATATCATATTTACTCCACCTTTGTCCATTGGGAAACCACACCTAAATTGCAAGTGTTCTTGAATTACACATTCACATGAGATGCATAGACAAACATGGTTTTTGATCATGCTAACTTTGTAGTAGTGATTTAGTTGATGCAATATACTTGTGAGAGCTTGGAATTCTATAATGATACCTCTTACATGGATTAACGTAGACAAACAAGGTTTTTGATGATGCTAACTTTGCAGTACTGATTTAGTTGATGCAATATACTTGTGAGAACTTGGAATTCTATAATGATACCTCTTACATGGATTAACCCAGATGAGGTCTTGGATATGTCAAGGTTGAAGAGATTTAAAAATGAAGATGGCATTGTTAATTTACCGATTTTGTGTTAGGATCACGAAACACCAAGAGAAATGAAGTCGGAACAAATTTATATCTAGTCTTATTACCTTTAAATAAGATATATTTCGCATGAATATCATAGAAAAAACCACTGGTTTTCATAAACTTAGAGTTCCAAAACTACAAATAACTTAAACAATAATAATTAATAGTAAAATAAAAAATATACATAAATAAATAAAATATAATATTTGAACTTATTTTAAAGATTAATATTAAAATACTCACATCACATCAAACCTCAATACTAGTAACTTGTTTCTATCGTAAAAGTTCCATGTTGAATGCCTCAAAGCCCAAGGTTAGTAAATATTTTCATTTTGAATACTCACCGTGTAAAAGAGGCAAACATTTTCATTTTGAATACTTTTAGTCAATATTTTTAATCATAATTGTTATTTATTTAGATATTGTTATCGTAATTGGTGAGTAAGACTCTTTTTTTTTTTGTTATTTTGTAGTTTGTATAATTTCATTTATGTAAAATTTTAATTTTATTCATTTCATTTTTATTTTTTAAAACATAAATTTTATTTTTATTTAATATATATATATATATATATATATATATATATATATATATATATATATATATATATATATATAAAATATGATATTATAAAATTATTATAATTATAATTTATATATTATTTTATATTTTTAAATAAATATATTTTAATTATAATATTATTGTAATTTTAATTTAGATATTATTTAATATATTTTAACGATTGTGCACATTTATATGTACCAATTAATAGTAGTATTAAATAAGATGCACTATTTAGTAGTCTTTTTATACATTATGAGTAAATTTGACCAAGTTAAGATTTTGCTCAACATTTTTTTTTGCACCCTTTGACATGTACTTAATGAACATATGCAAGTATCATTTGTTTTGTGCAATGGTAAGTGCACCATAGTTATCCCACACTGAATGATGGTGCTTAGATAAGATGCGTGCTTCTATAAAATATTTGTTAATAAAACTTTGGCTGAAGATTTAAATATTGGGTGTTGATGTGCTTGAAAATATAGTTACAAACTGAAGATGGTGCATTGTATTTGTTAAGGGGTGGATTCATAAGTTAACTTTAGTCATTATTAATTAATTTCCACACTATATGTTAGTTATATGTGATAACTTTGTTTATTTAGATAAAAATATGTTACATAAACATGCATATAGCATATGGTTTAGAGCAAAAACTCCATGGAACAAAATACAGAGAATGACTCCAAAAATGTAAGCCCAAAACACTGTGGGTACATATAAATAAGCCAATATAAACCAGGCTCGAAGGCCCATCAAACCCATAAATGATCAACATAAAGGCCCGAAGGCCTATCAAACCCATAAAGGATGAACATAAAGCCCCAGAATGGGCAAAAACATGCAAGGCATGTCAACAACCACCCCAGGAAAGAGGTGAAAAGGCATGAAGCCAGAAACCTAGATGAAGACATCGTCAGCCCCAAAACCTAATGAACAAGCCCAAAAACAGTGGCAACAAACGAGGGCATCCAAAGCACCAGCCTAGACCCATGAACAACATCCACAAAAATTAGCCCAACAAATCAAATATCGGCCGTGAAGAGGGGCTGCATTGGCCAGCCACCAAAAAAAACCTAGCACGCCACATCCATGATCAGCAACAGAGAAACTCGGAGGGAACAGGTCCACCGTTGATCACTGCAAGAAGCGAGGTAACTGAGAGCCCGCCGCAAAAAGAGTGAGATGCCTAGGATGTTGATGGGGCCACACTGGTGAGGCTGCTACTGAATCATGACAAAGAAAACAAAAAAAAAAACCAATGCAGAAAGGGCACGCCACATCCAAAGTAGTAGCTAGATATCTGGGAAGGAGTCGGACCAACGACGACCACTGCAAAAAGCAACCCGCTGCCATCGATACTATGTCGCCAGCAAGAGATGGGCCGCAGAGGATGTTGAGGGGGCTGCAGCAGCTAGGCGGCCGCCGGACCCCCTCGCGCAGGAAACCCTAACTTTTGTTCGCCCTCACACTGATGACAATCTATATTGTGTGTCGTAATGACTGTGTGCTCTATGTGTCGTAATGACAACTATTTTTTCTTTTTTCAAACTCTTTCCATCATCTGTCGCTGAAAAAATCCTCCTGTACTGTTGTAAAGGCAACTCATTTTTATTTTTCAAACTCTTGTCATGATCTATCCCTAAAAAATCCTCCTTTTGCTTGCTGTTGTGCAAAGTTTGATGCTTTCTATGATTAAATTAAATAACTGAAGGCTAAAATCTTTCCTCTTGTGTTTCTACAGAAATCACTCTCTAAACTATTGCTAGGTTCTTTGTTTTACACATGAATTATATAACTAAAGGCTTAACAATTTTTTCTTTCTTTTATTTTAGGTTGCCACATTGTATGATTTATCTGTACTTTATTATATATCTATATATATATATATATATATATATATATATATATATATATATTTGAATTTTGTGTTTATAAATTTATAATTTAGTTAATTTTTATGATTTTTTTTTAATGTAAGAAATGTGAGATATATAATAAAATAAGTGTTTTAATGCATATTATAGATCTATGCCTATGGGTATTTAAAGACATCTACTACACTTTTAATTTATATGGTTGAGCTAGTAATATAAAATAAAAATAAGTTGATATTTAATGATTAATTCCCAAAAAAATAACCTGAAATACAAAAACGTATAGCTTTGGATTTTTTTTTTCATTTGAAAATAAATAAAAATGTATGGTTAGGGGAATAAATTGTAGAGTTTTCAATTATTGTCGAGGTTCATTTGTGGGTTAATACATAACATATTTATGCTATTTTGGCATAGTTTTCCATAATTTTAATTTAATTATGCACCAAGAAGTGCATTCTATAGTTAAGGATGATGGTGATGTGGAGGTACGTAAGGAGATGTTGTAAAAATATTTCAGTCTCACTCTCACTCTCAACTATAAATAAAATAAATGTTGGCTATAATAAAAGACAAAAGACAAAAGTGAGTATACGTTATTCCTATGAAAAAAGATGTAGTAAAAATATTTCACTCTCACTCTCACTCACAACCATAAATAAAATATTTCTATGTCCATGTAAAAAAAACATACTTTTATATTAACTTTAGATAGATAAAATAACTAAAAATATAAAAACCTTATATTTTTATTTTGAATATGTATAATACTTATATATTTTTTAAATATTTAATACAACACTTAAATAGATTATTTGAATATATATATAAAATATTTCAATTTACAAAGAAAATGAGAAATTGAAAGTACAAGAATTTTCTTACTTTCTAATAAAATTAATGAGGGTAAAATGTGTAATCCATTTAATTCTTAATATAAAATTAATATATAACATTTAAAAAATATAACTAATGATTAAAAAATTCAATGTAGATGATAAATAAAATATTTCAATGTATATTATATATATATATATATATATATATAATTTTATGATAAAACATTTCGAGCAGTTTAATCTACATTTTGATCTTTTCTCACATATATTTTTGAAATAATGGAAATTTAGCTAAATAATCTACACAATCCAAAAGGCTAAAAATATTATAAAATATTTTGAAAATCTAATTTACAAAAAATTAATCACCCAATCATTTTTTAAAACGTTTAAAAATGTATAATTAAATTAATTTCAATATTAATAAATAAACATATTCATTGATAAGAAAGAAACATCCCTCTGCCATAAACAACAACCAAAACTAACAATAACAATTTATATTTGCAACATTTTTTTTTTTTTTTAAAAAATCAAACATATTTACAATACAAAATCGGTGACTAAGAAAACCGTAGTAACATAAACACACAAATTTTAGATTGTTTTTATGGTTACAATTTATTTAGCTGATAGCATATTGAAAAAAAAAACCAAACAAACATCACTACATAAACTAGTAAACATAATCACATTAAAACAAATAAAATATTAACCTAAACGTCATTCAACTAAATTCTATGACTAATCAGACGACTGAGGACCACTGAGCAATCGGTACCACTGATTCGTGCAACAAAATTAATATCACAAAATGTACAACTAGTAGACGGTGTCAAACTGTAAATGTTATCTATACAATCTTGATTGACGAATTTCTATAGTGTCCGCTTATAAAGGTTCATAATAAAAAAAACCTATCTTTAGCTTATTTAAAAAAATTCAACTTTACTATATAACACAATTCTTTAAAAAATTACTCCAAGATAATTACAGTGTCCACATATCTCATTATCGTTGGAATTATTAAAAGTAAGTTCAGTTTATATATACATATTATAAATTCAAATTCAACAATTTATGTATATTACCTGTTTTTGTTCTCAAATTCAGCCAACCCAAAAAAAAAACAATCTTCAAAATTTCAATTATGGTAAAATAAATTTAAAAAACAAAAAAAACAATCTTCAGAATTTCAAATCTTTCCACTTCCCTGTTATTTTCTTGGCCTTGTGACCGGGCCTTGTACTTGTACTTGTGAAAGAGCAAAGAAGGAAGAAAAGAAAAAACTCAACGAAGGATTTGTAAATAGAATCTTGTTGATTTATAAATCTGAAAATTTCAGTCAAGAAGAGCAATCAAATAAGGGAATTTTAATCAATTAAACCACCTAAATAAACCCAACATGTCTTCAATTATTCAGAGTTGTTATAAAGATGGTCTGAACTATGAAATGGTATTTAGTCCTACGAGGAATGGGACAATCCTAATCTCCACCACTATTCTTGAAATGTCTATTGTATTTTTCAATTCAGATTTAGCATATTTTACAAAGAAGAAGAGTGGCATACCTTCCCAAATTTGAGCTAATATTATACAGTTCAGTGCTGTTCTATTACTGATAGTGAAGATAAGTACTATTGTTACAACTTCTATTCTTAGACAGTTTGGGGTCAACTTCAACTATAATGGAAAAGAAGAACGGTTCAATGTTCTCTACTCTTTTTCAAAGAATGATTCTTCTTTTTCTTCATCTTATTTTTGAGTCAATGGCTAAGGTTAAGCTACTCTTAGAGGTCACTGAAAGGCATTAAGTTGTGACGTTTATCTCATTTCCTCTTAAGTCTTTTTGGGAAATAGTTTAATCCAAGATTGGTTCAGACTGTCTGTAACAACTCTGATTAATTAAAGACACGTTGGGTTTATTCAAGTGGTTTAATTGATTAAAATTTCCTGATTTGATTACTCTCTTTTACTGAAATTTTTCAGATTTAAGATTCATAGATTAACAAGATTTAATTTACAATTCCTTTGTTGACTCTCTTTTTTTCTTTCTTCTTTGCACACTCAATTACATAAATAGATACGTTTCATTGTTGATTTTGAATATTTGTTTGCAGATTTAAGGAATCGGATCACATTGCCAAGAAAATAGCAGGGTAGTGAAAAAAATTTAGCAAGTGGTAAAAAGGTTAGAAATTTTATTTTATTATTATAATATATATATATATATATATATATATATATATATATATAT